>CM029440.1:41112523-41455068 GCA_017140255.1 Eucalyptus paniculata subsp. matutina
ATAAAAAAAGATGTGGATTATCTTTGTTTTGTCTGTTCATAGTAGATATGAATGATTCTCATATAATGGAAGTTCACCTAAGTTCTAGCATATGTTGCATGATTTGTGGAACAACTATTTAGCACGATATGCATGATGCAGCAAATTCTACTTTCTATCCGGCAATCTGCCAAGCAAAGACGTGCTATGCCATTTTATGGATGGTCAAAGCTGTCTTCAGAGTGCCTCTTCAGGAACGGCTCGCATTAAAGCCGACGTCCTTGTGCTGCTGAAGGGCTTGCTCTCATAGCAATGAGCAAAGGGGGAAGATTTCTCAAGGAGCCTTAGCGACGGAAATTAGCCGTCCCTCAATGCTAACACCAACGCTCGTCGGCGACGGTTTTCTAGGCTTTTAGGGACCCGCTTGGGCAGTCACCCGTTTTCTTTTTTTCTTGTAGTATGGTTGAGAAAATTAAGCACGCATAGCTATCAGTCAAACCCCAGTCTCGACTTAAATCTAAGAACTTTCGCCAAAGATAGGAAATAGTCAACGTTCTTAGTTCCACAAATTCAACAACGTACGTATTCAGCAGAGTTTTCAAGTCCTTTGGAAAAACGTCTGAGATAACTGGATTCGAGCTTGGGAGAAGGTGATTAGAAACAACCGTGGCAAAGAAAAAAATAAATAAATAGGAAATGGAACCGCTTAAGTGACTCAACCAATTTCCTTTAAAAAAATGAGAGGTGCAAGAATGTTGAGCCTGGATCCGAGTAGCCATAGCAACAATCCATATTTATTTATTGGCAACTTGATCTCTGATATATCAGTGTTTAATGGTTTTGGGCCTCACACATTGGGTCTTAGGTTGGGAGGACAACCACCGATACGTTTTTATATCAGTATTTAGTGGTTTTTGACCTCTCTTCAAAACCAATTCAAAGGGTGTCGCGACCTCTCTTTTGCCTTCAAGTGAAAAGGAAGAAGTTCAAGGGTATTGCCTAGAGAGCTGGGCCAACGGCCCTGGATTAGGCGTGAGCTTTCACAAGCCCATATTTCGCGCAACATGGGATTTTGTATTTTAATTCTTAACAATCTAAGTATTTGTGGAAGTCGCCACTAATCTATTGAGGTCAGCTAGAAACCAAATGAGACGTGGGGATGTTATCTCGATTTTTACGCAATTAGAGATTTTTAGGAACGGGAACTTGTTTATGCCAATATCTCTCTTAGCGCCTTTGTGATACCACTAATTTAGAAGGTTGTTTATCTAAATGGCCACACAATCTTGATTCTAATTATAATTCTTATGAAACTATTAAATGTCCATGCAAATGTTTTTGTAAGTTTGTTTTCTTTAATGTCTAAACTAATCCCAACCTAATTTAGAAAAGGAATCTACACTCAAATTATTGAAAAGTAGTGTGGTAAGTAAACATCCAAAAAATTGAAATGATTTGAAAGTAAATGTTGAATAGGAAAACCTATACAAGTTGGGCAAAGAATATTACACGGCCTTGTTATCATGCCCCAGGACAAGACCCCCATTACCAAAATGTGAATTTAGATATGCATGAAATTACTCTAGATACATTAAACTATTCTAAATAATTTTTAATCTATGCAATATGGATTATTTATAAAAATGATTATAAAATACCAAAATAGCATTAAATTAGGAAAAATGACCTTAAAAAATTAAGAAAATTTCATAAATGTCATTTTTGCCTTAATTTGGTACCATCCACCATTTATATATATACATATTGAAATTTTTGGATTTTCATTTTTTATATTTTTATTTGAAAATAATTCCCTAAACCGATCTATGCTTGATTTGTTATAGCCCAATACATGAATATCACAAGAACCAAGCTCAAATCAACCATTTCAAGATAAAAGCTTAGTTTATGCATTTCGTCGAACAATTGGTGTGCATCAACCTACCTCAAATAGCTTCCTCGAGCCGTGTTTGTGGCCTTCAATTTTGACTCATGAGCAATTTATGTGGAACTAACGTATCAAGGTTATACTACTACATGCAAAGAACAAGTTTAGCTAGGAATTACAGCCTTAAAGCACATAAGAACCAAATTGAAATCGACCTCCAATATGCATGTTTAAGTTATTTTTGCAAATATGAGTTTGAACCCAAGTCAAATAGACATATTGTATGCTCAACTTTGTTGGAGAAATCTTTCCAGAATATTTTGAAGCTGACAAAACGTTTCTATCAGTCTAAAGTCTGGATGTTCGGAGACCGACAGTTTAAAGTCTGAAGACTTTGTATTCTCAAGACTCAAGACTTAAGACTCAAGACTCAAGACTTAAGACTCAAGACTCAAGACTTAAGTCTGTTCTCACTGACAGTCTTTCTAATCCAGTGACGAAGGAAATCCAAAGCCGAGGTCTATGGTTGAGGATTCGATCCTATCCTCTCGGAAAAGATTCTTTGGTTGGATAATTATTTCGGATTCTTTAATTCTTATCTAAGATCGATTGAAGATCCGATGGTCGACGAAGTAATCTTGGAATGTTCTATTCTTGGAAACCGAGATCCCGATTGTATGGGCGAACGAGATTGATGGGCTATCATCGATTCCTTAAATAGCTCGGATGATCTTCTTGATTGATTCCGTCCAACGGGTAGATTGGAGGAATTCCTTTGGTAAGTGCCAACGGCTATGATGCATGAAGGAGTATAAAAGGAAGACGTTCTAGTTGTTTTAAGTGTGTGATTGATAGAAAATTCCCGAGTCTCAAGACCCTTGATTATTAGTCGAGGCTCGTTCGAGCGAAATTGTATACAGAGAGTGTTTGTACTTGGCGAGACCTTGAGTGAGTGTGGTAGATCATCTACACCTAGAATTCAAGGAAGATCAACACTCTAACAGCTCTTTGATTATAGTGGAATCCAGCCAATCGGCTGTCAGTGCAGAAGAGTGGACGTAGGCTTAAATCAAGCCGAACCACTATAAACCGAGTGTTCAATTCTCTCTTTCCCTTACTCAGTCTCTTGATTGATATTTAATTATTGCAAATTCTTTAACTGTCTAAAGTATTGTGCAATCTTCAAGAAAATTCGTTGTATACCTATTCACCCCCCTCTAGGTACTCATACTAGCAATATCAATTGGTATCAGAGCCCGTGTTCTCACTTTGTTTGAAGTGTTTTACTTCGCAGTAAAAGATCCATGGCTAGTATGCTAGCACCTTGGGGCTGATGGAAGGGCAAAGCAATACCGGACCTCCCTACTTCGATGGAAAGGATTACAACATCCGGAAGAACAAGATGAAAGCTTTCCTTCGATCAAAGGATCCTCTGAATGGGACGTTGTGGAAAGAGGAATCACTCCGGCTGCTCGCATCAATCTCGAAAGAGGGAAAGACACTTTGTTGAAACCAGGAATGTCTCGGAAGAGATAAACAAGAGACAAGCACTCGATGCAAAAGCAATTTACTCCTTATATTGTGCTTTATCTCCAACCGAATATAATAGAATATCTTCTCGTGTTACAAAGAAAAGAAGTATGGGATAGATTACACATCACCTATGAAGGGACAGATCGAGTGAAGGAGACCAGAATTAACATTCTCCTTGGTCAATATGAAGCCTTCAAAATGAAACCAGGAGAATCTATAACTCGACATGTTTAGTCGTTTTACGATATTGTCAATGGTCTTGAGAACCAAGGACAAAAAATTTCTGATCCCATGAAGGTGAACAAGCTTAAATGGACTCTCCAAGGATTGGAATCATATAAAGACTTCAATAAGAGAGACGCAAAGAATCATGCCATTATCTCGTAGACGAGGCTGATTGGAACTCTTGGTCTTACGAAGTGGAACGAATTAATGAAGACGAAGATCCAAGAGGTAAGAAATCTATTGCACTAAAATCAAATGACGATTCGATGATGCAGATTCTGAAGATGATATGGATGATGAAGAGCTCGCTCTCATGATAAGAAGATTCAGAAAAACTGAATAGAAAAGGCAGAAGGTTCATCCCAAGGAAACAAAGTTTTCGAGACAGCAGACTAAGTCTGTTGATGATGAGGAACCAAACAAAGATGTAGTTTGCTTCGAATGTAAAAAGAAGGGACACATTAGACCCAACTGTCCTCTTCTGAAAAAGAAAATAGGAAAAGCCGAGAAGTTTCGAAAGGCTCTCAAAGCCGAAACACAGGTGATACGAAATGTGAAGAGAGTGATAATGAATATGCCAACATATGTTTGATGGCAAACTCGCACTCGCATCGGTTCGGATCGACTGATGTTGAATTCGAGGTAAGTGATTTTAAAATTCCTGTCAAAGTCTCTAAATATATTAATGAACTCGTGTTTCAAAGTCTTAAGACTTCTCTCAAAAGAATTTCCGAGCTTAAAAAGGAAAATTCAAATCTGAAACAAAAAGGAAGTTATTTTAGAAGAAAAAGTTAAAAGTCTAGACCTAAATGTTTCTGCTCTTAAAGAAAAAAGAAGATGATCTTTTGAAAGAAAATGTTTTCTTAAAAACAGACTTATCAAATATTTCAAAGAAGTTTTCGATAGGATCCGAAAAGCTTGAAAAAGTGCTTTCATTCAAAGACCCTATTTCAATAAGTCTCGGGTTAGGCATGACAGCGGAAACAATTCCCTTGATTGACTTTCCTAAAGTTAAAGAAAGAATTAAGAAGAGACCGTCAAGAGAAGCTTACAAAAATCATTTCAAGAAAGTTTTCGTAAAGTCTTGGTTGGTCGAAATGCTCTAAGGTGTTCAAAGTGTAACGATCTAGATCATTTTGAAAAAGACATCCTATGGTTTGGAAACCTGTTAAAAAAGCATGGCCCAATAATGCTTATCCTACTAACTCCAAAGGACCCAAGAAAATTTGGGTACCAAAGAAAGCTTGAGACTCTCACTTGAATGCGAGGTCTCCGTCAAAAGAAAGATAAAATGGTATCTTGACAGCGGATGCTCAAGACACATGACAGGAGACTCAAAGTGCTTCATAAAGCTTGTTCAAGTAAACGGCGGAAATGTTTCATTTGGAGGAAACGGCAAAGGAAGCATCGTGGGATTTGGAACCGTGAAAATTGGAAATCTCACAATAAGCAATGTTTCTCTAGTAGAAGGACTCAACTATAACCTTCTCAGCATTAGCCAATTGTGTGATACCGGTTTCAAGATCTCCTTTCAAGAAGGAATTTGCTATGGAATTAGTAAAGATTCTACTCGAGTCTTTCATGGGTCGAAGACATGGAAACATCTACCTCTTAGACATGAAATTGAATAAATCTCAATGTCTAATTTCAATTCAAGATGAAGCAAGCATATGGCACGTAAAGCTTGGCCATGTCAATATGAAGCAATTAGCCAAAATCTCATCAAAGCAGCTTGTTCGAGGTCTACCCAAATTGCCATACCAAAAGTCTGATTCATGCACTCCATGCATTCTCGGGAAGCAAGTAAGAAATTCATTTAAGCAAACAAATCATGTATCTACTAATCATGAACTGCGCTTGCTTCATATGGATCTCTTCGGACCAACAAGAACCCGAGCATTGGAGGTAAGAAGTATTGTCTAGTAATTGTAGACGATTACTCTCGATTTACCCGGGTATATTTTCTTGCAAGTAAGTCGAAACCTTTTCGTACTTTGAGAAATTTGCTAAAAAGGTTCAAAATGAAAAGGATGTGCTATTTCAAGTATAAGAACAGATCATGGAGGTGAATTTGAAAATCAAGATTTCACAAAATTGTGTGATGAATCCGGTTTTAAACATGTATTCTCTTCTCCATACACTCCTCAAGAAAATGGAGTTGTGGAAAGAAAGAATAGATCTCTTCAAGAAATGGCAAGAACACTTTTAATTGAAAGCAAAATTTCTTCACGGTTTTGGGCTGAAGTCGTTTCAACAGCATGCTATATCATCAATAGAGTCTTCCTAAGACCTATTCTTGAGAAGACCCCTTATGAACTATTCAAAGGTAAGAAACCTATTGTTTCATACTTTCATGTGTTTGGTTGCAAATGCTTTATTTTGAAAAATGCAAGTGATCGAGTTGGTAAGTTTGAAGAAAGATCAGATGAAGGCATCTTCCTTGGATATTCTACATCAAGCAAAGCCTATAGAGTCTATAACAAGAAAAGCCAGTCTGTGGAAGAATCAATGAATGTCAAATTCCAAGACTCGTAGCAAGATGAATCCAAAGAGACTCAATATGAAGAGTCTCGAAGTCACTCTAGACCTTCCAAAGTCTTCAACTCGAGAAGCATCTCGGACTGAAGTTCAACATCAAGAAGCTCATGAAGATTCAAATAAAGAAAGAGATCATCAATCAAGCAAATCAACCAAGATGGGAAACACAAATCCAGTCATCCTAAAGATCTCATAATTGGCGAAATCAATGAAGGAATCCGCACTGATCAAAAAGACGTGAAGAGTCTAGTGCTGTTGCTCTCATTTCTGAAATTGAACCAAAAAGCATAGAAGAAGCTTTATCGATGAAAGCTGGATTGAAGCTATGCAAGAGGAGCTCGCAGAAGTTCAACATTAACGATGTCTGGGAATTGACATCTAAACCGAAAGGTAAAACATTATTGGAGCCAAATGGGTGTTCGAAACAAGATGAACGAAGAAGGAAAAGTCAGACGCAATAAAGCAAGACTCGTGGCCAAGGGATACACGCAAGAAGAAGGAATAGACTATGACGAGACTTACGCACCAGTTGCAAGGTTAGAAGCTATTCGTCTATTACTTGCGTTTGCTTGTTACAAAAATTTCAGGTTATTCCAAATGGACGTCAAAAGTGCTTTCCGAATGGATTTATCCAAGAGGAAGTTTATGTGGAACAACCGCCTGGATTTGAAGACCCAAAGAAGCCCGACTCGGTCTTCGGGACGAAAAGGCTCTGTATGGTCTAAAACAAGCACCTCGAGCTTGGTACGACAGACTAAGTAAGTTCTTATTACGAACGGATTTGTCAAAGGTAAAGTAGATACTACTCGTTCATCAAAAAGGAAAACAAAAGTTTCTTACTCGTTCGGATATATGTTGATGACATTATTTTTGGATCTTCTAATGAAAGTCTTTGCAAGAAATTTTCTAAGTCTATGCGGGACGAATTTGAAATGAGTATGATGGGAGAATTAACATTCTTTCTTGGACTTCAAATAAAGCAATTGAAGGAAGGAACTTTTATCTTCCAAGAAAAATATGCTAATGATCTTGTCAAAAGATTTGGATTGGAAAGGTGCAAAAAGACCGACATACCAATGTCATGTTCTCGAAAGATAGACAAGGATGAAGAAGGGAAGAAAGTAGATCAAAAGCTGTACAGGAGCATGATCGGTTCACTTCTTTATCTTACTGCTTCTAGACCTGATATTTTGTTGAGTGTTTGCATCTGTGCTAGGTTTCAATCAGACCCTAGAGAATCACATCTCATTGCCGTGAAACGTATTATCAAATACGTTGCCTCATCTTCAAGCATCGGTCTTTGGTATCCAAAGAGGGGAGACTTTAATCTTCTAGGATACTCGATGCGAGATCTGGCCGGTTCGTAGTCGATAGAAAGAGCACTTCGGAACTTGTCAACTCGCTTGGAAACGGGACGGTGTCTTGGTTCTCAAGGAAGCAAAGCACCGTAGCTCTCTCAACGACGAGCGAGTATGTAGCTCTTGGAAGCTGCTGTTCGTAAATTCTATGGATAAAACAACAGCTACAAGACTTTGGCATTGAAGACTCATGCACGAAATCAGATGTGACAACACCAGCGCGATCAATCTCACCAAAATCCAACTCTTCACTCAAGAGCAAAGCATATTGAGATTCGACATCACTTCATTAGAGATCATATTCAAAATGGAGAAATCTCGATTCAATTTGTTGATTCGAAGAGTCAACTAGCAGATATATTCACAAAGCCTTTGGAGAAAAATCAATTCGACTTTATTCGCTCAAGACTCAACATTTTGAAGCTTGAAGAAGTTAAAGTCTAGAGACTCACCAACTCTAAGACTCTGATCTCTTAGACTTTGAATCATGAGACTCAATTATTCATGGCTAAAGACGTAAGTTGCTATTTTATCTCGAAAAGGTACGTTCTTTCACTCAGATATAATTTGTGTGCAATTTTGAAAACTTGTCTTCTTCAAGGAATTAATTTTGGCAGTTATTGATTTTGAAAAGAAGTGTTCGTACACTTTCCTTGTACCGATTAAACTTCTCTTTTCAAATCCGAGGTATATATATATATACGGTCTTTCTTCGCCCAATTTTCAAAACCCTAAAAGCACTCTCCTCCCGATACTGTTTCTATTTCTTGTTCATCGTCGAGAAAGTGGTCATTTTTCTTGGAAAAGCAAGTGAAGGAATCTTCCAATAGACAAAGAAAGATGTCGTCTTCGAGGAAATATCAAGAATAGCAAGCAGGGGACCACAAAGAATGGAGAAGGGACCGACTCACTTCGATCTTACTGAAGAAGAAGACTTATCAAGTCAGCGACAAAGTCCGATTCGCTCTCCTCCACGTCATTCATCGTCTCCCCCCCACAAGGTGGAAGTCAACATCTGGAAGAAGAGATAATCGAGGATGCCGACCCGGAAGAGTCCAAAAACCCTCCGTTATCTATAAACTTTATCGTGCGTTGAAAAGCACCGGTACTTCATTAAAGTATATAGATGACTTCCTTAAGGACAAAAATTATGGAAATGAGTATCTTTTTCTGCGAAGATGGAGGATTTGGGAATTGCTCCTCAAGGAAGGGCGGCGAGGAGGCTCGAGCGAACATTCCCGTGATCCTCGTATGCCAGGACAAAATGTGATTGACGGAACGATGACGACAAAATGTTCCTTGAATTTAAACCTAGACCGGGTGTGGCAGCAAAGGTGAAAGGAAATCGGATGGATTTGTTTAAATCCAAGGATCAGGAAAAAGCGTATTTCGAGGCTGTTGAAAAGAGGGGTGATAAACCCTAGAAGTGTTGATTTTGACTTCCGGACACCATCAACGTGAACTTAAGAGAAAAGTTGAATTTGCTTCAACTTCGAGACTTTTTGCTCGACTCTACGGACGGCTATGCTCAATCGACCGCTTATTTCTATTCAAATCTTAGCTTTTTGGATGCGAATAGAATTTCATTCATGTTCGAGATCGAGTCTACATGGTAGATGTGAATATGTTGGCGGACATAGTTGGAGTTGAACAAGGACGTTATCTTCCAATCAAAGTCTCATCTCGCTCGTATCTTCCGGATCTTGTCAAAGATAGGGACGTAGAAAGAAAATTACCTATTCCAGGGATGAATGCCATCAACATTGTGCTTCATAAGATTGTGATCAACTGTCTCAAACCAAAGTCTACATCAAAGACTTCTGTGTCTCTTCCTGAAGCAAAGTTGATGTATGCGATCAACTCAGGACGGAAGTTTTCTCTCCCGCACACTATTTTCTTCCATATGTACAGAGCAGTGTCAAAAGACAAAGGACAATTGCCTTATCCCGGTCCGGGTGACCAAGATCTTCGGACATCCGAACATTGATCTGCCACATACATTTTGTGTTCGACCGTGTGATAAGATGGTGGTAGGATTGAAAATGTTAATGAAGATGCGTCTCGCAAGAACTCTCCAAGGCAATGGAGAAATTCAAAGTGAAATCTCCAAATCCATCCGCTTCAAAAAGGAAAGGAAAGGAGGCCATGGGTGCCCCATCGAAGAAGAAGAAAAGAACTCTCATCCTTGAGGATGAAGATGAAGATGAAGATGATGAAGATCCTACTATCCAAGCGTTGACAAGAACAAGACGTTCTGTGTCTCATCCTACAGTACTTCAGCAGAGCAGAGAAGAAGAAAAGCAGAACAGAGAAGAGGAAGAACAGAGAGAGAAGGAGAAAGAAATTGAAGAAGAAGAAGAAGGAGAAAAAGAAAAGTCTGCTGACAAATCTGGAGAGAAGGGAAATGAAGAGCATGATCATCACTCTTCCCCTTTCGATGTCCTAGAGACAGGGGGAGTTAGCGAGCAAGAGAGGTCTACACCTCATGCCGCTATCGAAAGATCTAAGACAATCTCCGGAAGACCCGGAAGAAGTTCGGGTCTCTCAATTGCTGAAGAAGGTGATGCATCGATTCCAAATCTGCCGCACCATACGAAGCGCCATCGTCGAATACACACCATCCGAGAAAGCCAATGCCGCATACGCACGGATGATTCTGCAGATTTTCGTAGCATCATGAATATTCTTCGGGAAATGCGTAGCCGGATATATGTTCTGACCGTGAAATCCAAGCTTTGAAGAATGCTTTGGACAAGCATCTTCAGTCTCTCCGGAGGATAAATTCAAAGACCTTGCTCTGCAACTTCAAGCCAATGCCAAGGGAGAAGAGGTAGCTCATCCGAGAGAAGACCGAAGAAGCTCGAAGGAGTAGTCCAATCCATTGGGGATTTCCGGATCGTGCGCATTCCCAAGCGTACATGACTCATTTCTCACCCTTTTCAATGCCGACAAAAAGGGGAGAACCAATTTGAACCAACATATCTTTTAAAAACTTTGACTTTTTGTGGTTATGTTTATTTTTTAGTATGACTTGAGAACTTGAACTTGGGTGTGAATTTGACTGAATTGACTGTGGATTGTGATGCTTGACTGGTTGCATTTATTCAAGTGTTGTTATATGGTGTTTCTCATGAAAGTCTAACCAATTTTCTGTGGATGCGTAGTCCGGTTGCTTTATTAATCTTTATGAGTTAGCCATATTGCTTGAGAAATGTTTTTGCAGGTCAAAGTTGTTCAAATCTACAAGAAAGTTTTGTCACCATCAAAAAGGGGAGATTGTTGGAGAAATCTTTCCGAATATTTTGAAGCTGACAAAACGTTTCTATCAGTCTAAAGTCTGGATGTTCGGAGACCAACAGTTTAAAGTCTGAAGACTTTGTATTCTCAAGACTCAAGACTTAAGACTCAAGACTCAAGACTTAAGTCTGTTCTCACTGACAGTCTTTCTAATCCAGTGACGAAGGAAATCCAAAGCCGAGGTCTATGGTTGAGGATTCGATCCTATCCTCTCGGAAAAGATTCTTTGGTTGGATAATTATTTCGGATTCTTTAATTCTTATCTAAGATCGATTGAAGATCCGATGGTCGATTTGAAGTAATCTTGGAATGTTCTATTCTTGGAAACCGAGATCCCGATTGTATGGGCGAACGAGATTGATGGGCTATCATCGATTCCTTAAATAGCTCGGATGATCTTCTTGATTGATTCCGTCAACGGTAGATTGGAGGAATTCCTTTGGTAAGTGCCAACGGCTATGATGGCATGAAGGAGTATAAAAGGAAGACGTTCTAGTTGTTTTAAGTGTGTGATTGATAGAAAAATTCCAGAGTCCGAAGACCCTTGATTATTAGTCGAGACCGTTCGAGCGAAATTGTATACAGAGAGTGTTTGTACTTGGCGAGACCTTGAGTGAGTGTGGTAGATCATCTACACCTAGAATTCAAGGAAGATCAACACCGTAACAGCTCTTTGATTATAGTGGAATCCAGCCAATCAGCTCGGTCGGAAAGAGTGGACGTAGGCTTAAATCAAGCCGAACCACTATAAACCGAGTGTTCAATTCTCTCTTTCCCTTACTCAGTCTCTTGATTGATATTTAATTATTGCAAATTCTTTAACTGTCTAAAGTATTGTGCAATCTTCAAGAAAATTCGTTGTATACCTATTCACCCCCCTCTAGGTACTCATACTAGCAATATCAAACTTAGTCCTAACACTTATCACATGTGGTGTCGCGACCTAAATTTTTCGGAGTGAACCACCTAAAATTTGGCTAATGGATTGTTAAACATAGACTTAACTCGGGCTGTCCTAAGCCCATACAAATTTGCGACTTAAGTTCAAATTTCTTAACATGCAAATTGATTTTATCTAGGAATCACCATACTTTATTTTTGGTGAGTCGATTAGAAATCCAAGTAAAGTAACGGGAGATTTACTTTACTCCTACGAACCAAAGATTTATGAGTTTGGAGACTTGATTACGCTAAATTTTCTAATGCCCTTTCGGTACCTTTCTCTTTTATTTTCAAAAATGTTTTTGCAGGTAGTTCGGGTTGATTTTAAATTATTTTCCTAACATGTAAAGTAATCATACGGGTGTGTAAACCACCAATTTAACACCCAAGAAAGCGATGAATAAATTAGGAAACTTACCTCGTAACAACGAAAGCATCTGCGTTGTTAGATTAGAATTCACATCAACAATCCTAGAGATGATTTCTAATTAACACGCAATTTCTTTTTTTGTTTTCATTTAATTAATGAGAATCGTGCTTTATGCAATGCAATATAGCTAAATGACCTAATTCTAATGACAGGCAATTTCTAATTAAATAGACCTAATCACTAAATGGCATGCATTTCATGAATCTAATTCTAAATGACATGCACATAATATTTTTTTGTGTTTTCTTAATAAATGTGCAATCTATCCTAGAGAATGGAATTAATTTATCCTAAGACATTTTTTGTATTTTTTTTTATGAAAACTCATAATTAAAATTAATAAAAATCTAACTAAAGTGAAATGTTATCTACTCTAAATACATGCATTTTTTTTTAAAAAAAAAAAATCTAACTAACCTATAATGCAGTCAATTCTAATCTATATGGAATGCAAATGCAATTTTTTTTTTTTTTTTGTATTTTCGGGATAAATAAAGCAATTAAAAGATAAGCACCAAATCATTCACGATCACCGAAAATGTCATTCATTGTTCACATTTGGAAACGATATCTCATCAAACTTGATTATTTCGCTAATAAAATCGATAAATTGATCTTAAGCCTTAAATATCAAGATATCAATTTTACTCCCGCTTGATTAATTATTCCATGTAAAGCCTTATAGATGGAATAAAAAATTAACGGATATGTCTATCACTTATAGATATGCACGTTAGATATTAATAGACATATATTAGGCAGTAAAATATGCAAATATACTAGCAAACATGCATCTTTCCTAATTTGAGGATATTCTTCCAAATTTGGACCAAGTGCAATCGGATTGGGATTGTGACCGGCTTCTCAACGGCGTACAGTGGCAAGCGTTATGTGCACGGCGACGATATAGGTTGACACGAAGCACGGCTCCACGGTGCTTGGGTCGCTCAGAAACCTGCACAAAATAAGTTCTTTCTTTTTCTGTTTTAGCAACAACTCTCCCGCGGACACAATGCTCAGGATTTTGCGGTGCGGCTGCACGCGACTGGATGTGGTGGTGCTCGTGATGATGGAAAATCAAACAATCAGCAAGTAAGAGCAAAAGTCACCAAGCGTGGGGACTTCGAAATCTCTTTTTTATTGTCCCTTCTTTAGGCACGTTCTGTACATGGTCAATGTGAGTGGATCTCTGTTCTCGATTCCACCCATCATGCATTGGATGTTGGTCAAGCGTGGGAATCAGGTGAATGAGTAGAAGCCTACGACTCCTTGAAGAACTCGGATGCCGCCATAAAATTCTTGGAAACGACTCAAAGTTTCATCGCGGTGAGGGTACCGTGCAGCAAGGATCGGGTCTGCACGGCCTGTGGACAACCACAGCAGGCGTATGATCGACGACAACGATATCGTCGTAAAGTGGCTAGCAGCTTCGTCGTCAATGCTCGCGGCTGGTCTTTGGGCTCCAGATGGCATAGAGCAGCAAGCTCAAGCAGCAGATCGGGAGGTGGATCAAGCAATAGTGCGTTGGGACAGGGGGCAGTCCGTGAGGAATCTCGGCACTGCTCGGCCAAGAGAACTCACGGTTCTCTCCGATGGCATCTCTCTATCTGGTCTTTCGTTCTTGTATTCTCCTCTTTTCTTTTTGCATGTAATAGCCGTGTGTTCAATCTATTGTGTGGCCCCTGAACCCTATGCATTTTAACTTATTTATATAGGCTGCGAAGTAGGGTTTTTAATCTTTCCAAATCGGTATCCACAAAGATTCTTTTTCCAAACGCAATATTCGTTTTTCCACTTGCCCTATCCAAAAAATTTCATCATATCTCGGAAAATTTTAAATTCTTATTTTCACAAGATAATTTCCAATCATAAAAAAAAAAAAGGGCTTGGACTAATTTGCTCGCTTCGTGAACTTAGCCCAGCCTGTCAATTTAAAGTTTAGAACCATTAATTCAAACCTATCTGTCACCGGTTCAATAAATAAATGCACAAAATGCAAATTAAAAACAAATGCACCTAAATTGATGTGCTATGCAATTAATATTTTTTCTAGAGGTAAAATTAACCCCTAATTTTTAATACAATAAATAAATGACCGGATCGCCAAAATTTAAGTGTCAACATGCAAGATCCATAAGAAACATCACTTCATCCAAATAAAAATAGATAACATGAATTTTCAAATGCAACAAACATTACAGAGAACGATCAACTGAACATGTTGAAATAAGAACTCTCCAAGAAGCATACATGCATGATCTATACTGGCCAACTATGTCTCAATGTGAATTGGATTGGTTTTTGGCTCACGTTGTAGTTGATTTCATGGTTCACATGGAGATTTAAAGAATAAACTAGGCTGACCTAAGCGTCATTTATATGTCCATATAACATTCATCAAAGTCATGAAGATAAGTAATGCACAAAAATGGGGCATAACAAATCAAACATGCAAGATTCCTAAAGAGATTTCAATACTTAGAAAAATTCCAACCTCAAAATTAATTTTTGGACTAGTTTTCCTCTTAATATTTTATAGTTAAAACATATTCAAACTTGATCAAAAATACATTTAGGATTTTTATCTTACTTCCTACTTTCTTTTCCAAGTGGCTCTTGGCCAAGGAAACCAAGAAATTATCCTCCAAGGGCACGTGGAAGTTGGCTCCTTCAAACTGGAAAATGAGATTTGCACACAAAAAACTAACAATGAAGGTTTTTGTTGTCCTCCAAAATTAGGCATCAAGACCTCTTTTGTTAGCCAAATTAACACTCAACCAAATTATATGTATTCTAGTTTTGGTTACAAAGTCATGGTTTTCCTCATTTGTCTCTCACTTTTCTTTAAAATACTCATTTTCTTACAAAGTCATGGTTTTTTCTTGCCCCGCTAGGAGGGTACTGTTTCGAAGGACTTTAGGAGGTCTTCCCTATACCCATTTTGGACGTACGATATATGGTTGGAAAGATCGTTGAGTGAAGTTTGACTCTCTAGTTGAAGGTTTTGGCTAGTTTTGGCCACAAGTTTGTAAAAAATTCACTTTTCTCTACAAGAATCGATTTGGAATTTCTGAGTTTGGCTTTTCTTGAGTTGCTTCTAAGATAGCTAGTATAAGCACCTAGAGGGGGCTAAATAGGTGTATAATAATTTTTCGTGATATGCGAACAATATTAAGCAGACAATGGAAGGAAATTCTCCTTAGGGTAACAAAACAAATTACGACCAAAGTAAAACAGAGTGTAGGGAAGAGAAAATTAAACACAAGGTTTATAGTGGTTCGGCTTATTCCAAGCCTACGTCCACTCTTCCGCACTGACAGCCCATCGGCTGGATTTCACTATGAACAAAAGAGATGTTACAGCAAAGTTCTCCATTGATTCCACAGTGTAGATATTCTACCACACTTCCTCAAGGTTTCTCACGAATATAAACTCTCTTTTGCGTACAAGATTTCGCTCAACAAATGAATTGACTAAGAACAAGGAGCTTCAGACTTTGGAATTCTTCTATCGCGCACACACTCGAACAACTGGAATGTCTTCCTTATATACTCCTTTATGCCATCATACCCGTTGGCACTTACCAAAGGAATTCCTCCAATCTACCCGTTGGACAAAATCAATTAGGAAGATCATTCGAGTTATTAAAGGAACATATCGATAGCCCATCAATCCTGTTTGCCCATACAATTAGGATCTCGGTTTCCATAAGTAGAACCTTCCAAGAATACTTTGCCAATCATCGGATCCTTAATCTTCGAATCAATCATGATCAAATAAAGGATTCCGTTATGTCATATTCAGCCAAGAGATCTTCTCCAGTTGATAAGGTCACATCATTAATGAAACATCCAATTCTGGATAGACCTTCTTCAACGGATTAGGAACTGTCAATGAGGATAGACTTTGAGTCTTGAGTCCGCGATCCCTTTAAATAGTAGGTCTTCAGACTTTAAATTGTAGAGTCTGCAAATCTTCAAACTAGACTGATGGAAACGTTTTGTCAGCTTCAAAACACTTCAAGAAGATTTCTCCAACAATCTCCCCATTTTTTATGGTGACAAAACTTTCCTGCAGATTTGGATAACTTTGACCTGCAAAATGTTACTCAAACAAATATGGATATCTTATAAAGATAAATGGCTTAATGAAAACACTAGAATCTGCAACCATAGAAAATGGGTTAGTCTTGCATGTGAGTAAAGCCATTCATAAGTTATCAATAGTACTTAATATAAGCAGTCAAATCCAAATCCAAATTCAGTCCACATCCAGACACAAAAGTCAAGTCAAACATCAAAACAAAACAAACAATCCAAAAGATTAAAAAGTCAAAGTTTCAAATCTTGCATCTCCCCCCTTTTTGTCAGCATAAAAAAGGTTGAGATGGAAATAGAGTCAAGATTGCTTGGGAACACGAACAAGCTGGAAATCTCCCATTGATTGGACAATGCCTTCCAGCTTTTTCAAATCCTCCTTCAGTTGTGTAACATCCTCACCCTTAGCATTAGCCTGAATCTGAAGAGAAAGGGCTTGGATCTGATCATTCAAAGAACCTGAAGAAGCTTGACCTTGATTCTGCAAATTCTGAATTTTGCATCCTAGAGCATATATCGAACCCCGCATTTCCAAGAGAACATCTAGAATTCTGCGAAAATCTGCTGAATTATCAGTCTACATACTAGCTTCGGCACGACCTGATGGAGTAAAGGCAGACGATGGCAAATCAGCATAATCGCACAGATTGGGTGATGAAACATCATGTGCCACCTCAGGAAATTGAGAGGCATAGATGTCCTCTGGATCTGCTGGAAAGCGACTGACTCCTTCACTGGTTGTGGGATATGAGGACATTCCTCTTTTCTCACGATATCCCCCTATTTCCATGCCTTCGGGTGGAGAAGAATGTACCTCATGCTCTCATTCCTCTTGATTTTCTCTTTCCTCTTCTTCTTCTTTTTCAATTCTTTCCTCTTCAGCATCTCTTTCTCCTTCTTCTCTCTCCTCTATTTCTTTTTCCTCTGCATCTTTCTCTTCTCTTTCTCTAGTCCTCTGTTCTGGTTCTTTCTCTTGTCGTTCCGTTGATTCTAGAACAGAACGACTTAGGTTCTTTAATGCCATAGCAGAAATGGTGATGTCTTCCTCATCATCTTCATCCTTAACGATGAGTACTCTTCTTTTCTTGGATGGTTGCTCCATCCGCTCCTTCCCTTTTCTTTTTGTTACCGAAGAGATTTGATGAGTTTTGACAAAGGTTTTCTCCTTGAATTTTTCCAACGCCTTGCTTAGTTCCTTCAGACGCATTTTAGTTACCATTTTCAATCCTACCACCATATGATCACAAGATCGTTTACAGAGAATTCGTGGAGGCTGAACATTCAAATGTCGAAATAACTTTGTCACAAGACCTAGATAAGGAAGTTGACCTTTGTCCTTCACCACTGCTCTATACATGTGGAACATAATAGTATGAGGAAGAGAAAACTTTTTCCCAGTAATGATGGCATACATCAGCTTTGCCTCTAAGTTTGAAACATCAATCTTTGAAGTAGATTTTGGTCTGAGACAATTAATGACAATCTTGTGAAGCAGAATGTTAAATGCGCTCATCCTCAAGTAGGAAATCTTTTCCTCTATCCTTCTATCCTTAACAAGTTCCAGCGTAGCACGAGTAATTGAGACATTGATAGGTTGATATTTCCCTCTCTCAACCCCAATGACATCAGCCAACATATCTACATCCACCACATAGTCCTGATCTCGGACACTAAAAGATAATCTATTCGCATCTAGGAAACTGAGATTCGAATAGAAATATGCAGTGAGTTCAGCATAGGCTTTTGTAGAGTCAGAACAGAACTGTTCAAGTTGAAGAAGACTAAATTTTTCCCTCAAATTTACGTTCATAGCATCAACGAAATCAAAATCCACGCTTCCAGGGTTTATCACCCCACGCTTCAACAACTTAGAGTAAAGACGCTTTTGTTCTTCTGAACGAAACAAGTCGGTCCTTTTTTCCCGAATTTTTGCCGCAACACCCATTCTCGGTTGAAACCGACTGTACAACTTATCATCATCATTCCCATCTGGCTGATTTAGCCCTCCAACACGTGGATCACTTAGGATATTGGCAAGGGTCTCTTCTGCCAACCTTGCAGGGGCAATTCCCAAACGCTCCATATTTCACAAAAAGATGTACTCATTTCCATACCATTTGTCCTTAAGAAACTCATCAATGTAGTTCAATGGAGTTCCACCTCTTTTCAAAGCACGATAAAGCTTGTAACTAAAAGAGGGCTTTTGAATTCTTACAGGGTCTGCGCCTTCGATGATTTCTTCATTTTCTTGATGAGCAACATCCTGTGGACTAGATGGAGGAGAATGACGCTGCTGAGAATGTTGTGGGCTTTGCTGTTGACTACGAGATTCTTCTTCATCGGTGAGATCAAAGTGCATAGGCCCCTCATGCATTTGCGGTCCCCTGCTTGCAATCCTCGAAGACTTCCTTTGAGACAACATCTTTCACAGTCTTTGAAAGATTCCAAACTTGACTTTCTCAAGAAAGATGATAACTTTTTCGAAGATTAAACAAGAGAAGAAAACAGGAATGGAAGATCGGTGTTCTCTTAGGGTTTTTGAGAGTAAAGTGAAGAAGAAGCAACAATATATAGGACAGTCGAAGAGAGGCAAACGGAACGTCATAAAGGAAAGTAAAAATGTGCCTTTTAAAAAAATAACTGCCTTTTTCGAGATAATAGTCATTTCAAAAAATAACTCCTTTTTCAAAAGGAAACGTTGCAATAATCACATCAATTAAAGATAGCAATAATCAAACACGGTTGATGATCGTACCTTTTCAAGATAAGATTCGAGATAAAATAAAATAACTTACTAAAAACTTCATCGTCTGAGACCGGGTGTCTTTAGACTTTTAGTCCTGAGTCTGAATTTCCTCAGACTGTAAGATTTTGAGTCTGGAATGAATAGCTTCAAATTGATTTTTCTCCAAAGGCTTTGTAAATATATCCGTCAGTTGGTTCTTTGAATCAACAAACTGAATCGAGACTTCTCCATTCTGAACATGATCTCTAATGAAGTGATGTCGAATCTCTATATGCTTTGTTCTAAAGTGAAGAATTGGATTTTTGGTGAGATTGATTGCGCTGGTGTTGTCACATTTAATCTCCGTGCATGAGTTTTCAATTCCAAAGTCTCTTAGCTGTTGTTTTATCCACAGAATTTGTGAACAACAACTTCCAAGAGCTACATACTCTGCTTCTGCTGTAGAAATAGCTACTGTACTTTGCTTCCTTGAAAACCAAGACACTGTCCTACCTCCAAGTAGTTGATAGATACCCGAGGTGCTCTTTCTATCAACTCTGCATCTGGCTAGGTCTGCGTCTGAGTATCCAAGAAGAGTAAAGTCTCCCCTTTTAGGATACCAAAGACCAAAGCTTGAAGTTGATGCAATATATTTGATAATACGCTTTGCAGCATTTAGATGAGATTCTTTAGGGTCTGCTTGAAATCTGGCACAAATGCAAACACTAAACAAAATGTCAGGTCTAGAAGCAGTAAGATAAAGAAGTGAGCCAATGATACTCCGGTATAACTTCTGATCGACTTTCTTTCCTCCTTCATCTTTGTCCATCTTCAAGGAACTTGACATTGGTATATCAACCTTTTTGCAATTCTCCAGTCCAAACTTTTTGATAAGATCATGAGCATATTTTTCTTAATGAATAAAAGTTCATTCCTTCAGTTGTTTTACTTGAAGACTGAGAAAAAAGGTTAACTCACCCATCATGCTCATTTCAAATTCATCCTGCATAGACTTAGAGAATTTCTTGTACAGAATTTCGTTAGGGGATCCAAAAATAATATCATCTACATATATTTGAACAAGCAGAAAACTTTGCTTTCTCTTTTGATAAACAAAGTAGTATCTACTTTACCTTTAACAAAGCCGTTTTGAATTAAAAACTTACTCAGCTTGTCATACTAAGCTCGGGGTGCTTGTTTTAGACCATATAAAGCCTTTTTGAGTCTAAACATTGAGTCTGGTTTCCTTGGGTCTTCCAACCCAAGTGGTTGTTCCACATAGACTTCCTCATGGATAAATCCATTTATGAAAGCACTTTTGACGTCCATTTGGAATAACCTAAAATTCTTATAACAAGCAAATGCAAGTAACAATCGAATTGCTTCTAACCTTGCTACTGGTGCGTAAGTCTCGTCATAGTCTATCCCTTCTTCTTGCGTATATCCCTTGGCCACGAGTCTTGCTTTGTTTCTTATGACCTTTCCTTTCTTGTCCATCTTGTTTCTGAAAACCCATTTAGCACCAATAATAGATTTACCTTTCGATTTAGGAGTTAATTCCCAGACATCATTGATCCTGAATTGCTTGAGCTCTTCTTGCATAACTTCAATTCAGCTTTCATCAGATAAAGCTTCTTCTATGATTTTGGGTTCTATTTCAGAAATAAGAGTCATGGCATTAGACTCTTCTCACCTTTTGGATCTTGTGCGAATTCCTTCATTAATGTTGCCAATAATAAGATCTTTGGGATGACTGGACTTATGCTTCCAGTTGCTGGTTAATTTGTCAGGTTGATGATCATTTCCTTTATTTGAATCTTCAACAATCATTTGTTGCTGGTCTTTCAAAGTCTGAGCTGCTTCCTAAGATTTAGACTTTGTAGAGTTTGGAGCAGGTTCAGATTCTTCAAGATGAGTATGAATAGATTCATTTTGCATAGAATCTTAGAATTTAACATTCATTGATTCTTCCACAGATTGAGTCTTCTTATTGTAGACTATGTACGCTTTGCTTGAGGTTAAATATCCAAGGAAGATGCCTTCATCTGACTTTTCTTCAAACTTCCCAACTCGATCATTTGCATTTTTCAATATAAAGCATTTGCATCCAAACACATGAAAATATGAAACAATAGGCTTCTTTTCTTTGAATAATTCATAGGGTTTTTTTTTTCTAGAATAGGCCTTAAAAAAACTCTATTAACAATATAACATGCTGTAGAAACTGCTTCAGCCCAAAAACGTGAAGAGATATTGCTTTCTATTAAAAGAGTTCTAGCCATTTCTTGAAGCAACCTATTCTTTCTTTCCACAACTCCGTTTTGCTTTGGAGTATATGGAGAGGAGAACAAGTGCTGAAAACCAGATTCATCACAAAATTTTGTAAAATCTTGATTTTCAAATTCACCTCCATGGTCTGTTCTTATACTTGAAATAACATACCATTTTTCATTTTGAACCTTTTTAGCAAATTTTTCAAAGTAAGAGAAAGTTTCAAACTTACTTGCTAGGAAATACACCCAAGTAAATCGTGAGTAATCATCCACAATTACTAGGCAATATTTCTTACATTCAATGCTCTATGTTCTGGTTGGTCCGAAGAGATCCATATGCAGAAGCTGCAGTACACGGTTAGTGGAAACTTGATTTATTGGTTTAAAGGAATTTCTTACCTATTTTCCCAATATGCATGGTGTACATAGATCAGACTTTTGGTATGAAAGATTGGGTAAATCACGAACAAGCTTCTTTGCTGAAATTTTAGCTATCTGCTTTATATTGATGTGCCCAAGCTTTCTGTGCCATAAGTTCGCTTCGTCTTGAATTGAAATTAGACATTGCGATTCATCCGGTTTCACATCTAAGAGGTAGATATTTCCATGTCTTCGACCCATGAATGACTGAGTGGAATCTTTACTAATTCTTGAACATATTCCCTCTTGAAAGTTGATTTTGAAACCAGTATCACACAGCTGACTGATACTTAGCAGATTGTAGTTGAGTCTTTCCACTAAAGAAACATTGCTAATTGTGAGATTTCCAATCTTTATAGTTCCAAATCCCACAATTTTTCCTTTGCTATTTCCTCCAAATAAGACTTTTCCACCATTTACTCGAACGAGCTTTATGAAGCAATTTGAGTATTCTATCATATGTCTTGAGCATCCACTATCCAGATACCATTTTACCTTTTTCTTGATAGTGACTTGCATTTAAAAAAGAAACTCAAACTTTCTTTGGTACCCATATTTTCTTGGGTCCATTGGTGTTAGTATGATATGCGGTTTTTGCCCATACTTTCTTAACAGGTTTCCAAACCATAAGACATTCCTTTTCAAAATGATCTGCACTATTGCACTTTGAACATCTGAGAGCATTGCGACCTACTGGTTTTACAAAGATCTTTTTAAAGTGATTTTTGTAAACATCTCTTGTGGGTCTTTGTTTGATTCTTTCCTTCATTTTAGGAAAATCAATTAAAGGAATGGTTTCAGCAGTCATTCCCAAACCAGATTTATTTAAATAAGGTCTTTGAACAAAAGTATTTTTTCCAGTTTCTCGGATCCTATAGAAAATCTTTTGGAAATATTTGAGATATCATTTTTCAAGAATGCAGTTTATTTTAAAAGATTATCTTCACTTTCTTTAAGAGAAGAAACATTCTTATCTAAACATTTCACTTTTTCTTTCAAAACATTTTCTTGTTGTTTTAGAGCAAAATTTTCCTTTTTGAGTTCGGAAATTCTTTTAAGAGAAGTCTTAAGACTAAAACACAATGCATCAATGTATTTAGAAACTTTAATAGGGATTTTGAAGTTACTCACCTTAAATTCGCTTTCTGAATCTGAGTCTGTCTCGGAGTTCAAATCTGAATCCAATTGTGCCATTAGACATACATTGGCATAATCATTATCACTTTCTTCACACTCTATATCACTCCAGGTTTCTACTTTAAGAACCTTTCGATACTTTTCAGCTTTTCCTTTCTTCTTCCTCAGAAGATGACAGTTGGGTCTGATGTGTCCATTTTTCTTACATTCAAAGTAGACTGCATCTTTGTTTGATTCATCATCCTCAACAGACTTAGTTTGTTACTTTTGAAAACTCTGTTTCTTTGGATTGAATCTTCTTCCTTTTCTATTCAGCTTTCTGAATCTTCTTATCATGAGAGCAAGCTCCTCATCATCCATATCGTCTTCAGAATATGTAACATCAGAATCATCATTGGATTTTAATGCAATGGATTTCTTACCTTTAGGATCTTCGTCTTCATTGATTCGTTCCACTTCATAAGACTGAAGAGTCCCAACCAACTCATCAACTGATAGTGTGATTCTTTGTGTCTCTCTGATTGAGGTCTTTATGTGATTCCAATCCTTGGAGAGTCCACGCAGTAGCTTGTTTACCTTCATGGGATCAGAAATTGGTTAACCTTGATTTTCAAGACCATTCACAATTTCTGTAAAACGACTAAACATGTCAGTTATAGATTCTCCTGATTTCATTTTGAAGGCTTCATATTAACCGAGGAGAATGTTGATTCTTGTCCCTTTCACTCGATCGGTTCCTTCATAGGTAATATGTAATCTATCCCAAACTTCTTTCGCTGTAACACAAGAAGATATTATGTTATATTCAGTAGGTGACAAAGCACAATATAAAGAATAAATTGTTTTTGCATCAAGAGCTTGTCTCTTGGTTATCTCTTCCTGAGTCATTTCACTAGACTCAACAGTATCTTTTCCTCTCTCTGAGACAGGTGCAGCTTTAGGAATGATTCCTTTTTCTACAACGTCCCATTCTAGAAGATCCTTTGATCTTAGGAACGCCTTCATCTTGTTTTTCCATATGTTGTAGTCATTTCCATCAAAGTAAGGCGGTCTGGTATTGCTTTGCCCTTCTACCAGCCTTGGAGCCAACATACTAGCCATGGATCTTTGACTCTGAAGTAAAACACTTCAAACAAAGTGAGTAAATAGGCTCTGATACCAATTGAGATAGCTAGTATAAGCACCTAGAGGGGGGATGAATAGGTGTATAATAATTTTTCGTGATATGCGAACAATATTAAGCAGACAATGGAAAAGAAATTCTCCTTAGGTTAACAAAACAAATTATGATCAAAGTAAAACAGAGAGTATGGAAGAGAAAATTAAATACAAGGTTTATAGTGGTTCGGCTTATTCCAAGCCTACGTCCACTCTTCCGCACTGACAGCCCACCGGCTGGATTTCACTATGAACAAAAGAGATGTTACAGCAAAGTTCTCCCTTGATTCCATGGTGTAGATACTCTACCACACTTCCTCAAGGTTTCTCACGAATATAGACTCTCTTTTGTGTACAAGATTTCGCTCAACAAATGAATTGACTAAGAACAAGGAGTTTCAGACTTTGGAATTCTTCTATCACGCACACACTCGAACAACTAGAACGTCTTCCTTATATACTCATTTATACCATCATACCCGTTGGCACTTACCAAAGGAATTCCTCCAATCTACCCGTTGGACGGAATCAATTAGGAAGATCATTCGAGTTATTAAAGGAACATGTCGATAGCCCATCAATCATGTTCGCCCATACAATCAGGATCTCGGTTTCCATAAGTAGAACCTTCCAAGAATACTTCGCCAATCATCAGATCCTTAATCTTCGAATCAATCATGATCAAATAAAGGATTCCGTTATGTCATATCCAGCCAAGAGATCTTCTCCAGTCGATAAGGTCACATCCTTAATGAAACATCCAGTTTTGGATAGACCTTCTTCAACGGATTAGGAACTGTCAATGAGGATAGACTTTGAGTCTTCAGTCTGGCAGTCCTGAGGTCTTCAGACTTTAAATAGTAGAGTCTGCAAATCTTCAGACTAGACTGATGGAAACATTTTGTCAACTTCAAAACATTTCAAGAAGATTTCTCCAACAGCTTCTAAGGGTCTCTTTGGAGAACAATTGTGAGCCTCCTATTTTCCTTCTTGTCCCCTACCTTTCATGCCCTAAAAGAGCTTGCTCTAGAGATCCTATCCACTGAAGCCATCTTTTGATCGGTATTTGCCCTACTTACCAAGCCTGCCAATTAAGGTAGTTCACCAACATTCTGACATAGCCAAAATTTTCAACCTTTGTAGCTATTGAGTGCGTAGATTTTGCTACAATTTTCACGTGCCTTCAGTAGCTTATCCCTAGCTAATTTTCATCTACTTGCACCGCTAATTATGTTCTTCTATCACATGCGGAGATCAGGTTGATTGGGCGGCTGAGGAAGATATGGTGGGGCCACAAAATCGCTTACATTGCAACTCCGAATTAAGACTGAATTGTGAGCTGAGTTTTGATAGCTGGTTTGAGTACTTTCATCTACCAATTTGGCTGTGATTTTTTATCAATTAGCAAGCTTGTGTGTAACTCTTTGAGATATTGACCAATTTTCGCAATTGTCCCCACCTAATTTGCAATAAAGTCTCTCAAAGTTGGTTATTTTATTGCTTAAAAATGCCCAATTCAATGCAATTTGATCCTTTTTGTCCAAATTGGTTAATTTGACCTAGCCCAAGTTCAATTTCAACTCAATTGGGAGCCAAGATGATGATTTAAGGGCTTGGGTGAAATTTTGCAAAATTTGCGAATTGGTCCCTCAACTTTTAGAAATTGCATTTTGGCCCCAACTTGCTGTTTTGATTCCAATCTAACCTCTTAGGCTTGGCTAGCCACATTAAGATCATCAGCTCCAACTTATTTTTTCTTTCTCTTTTTTTTTTTTTAATTTTTTATTTTTTAGATTTTTTATTTCAAGAAAATAAATGCATTTAAAAACTATTCTTAATGCAGGTAATCTATATGCAAGAATTTGACCAAAAATACTTTTGTGGAAAAATAAGTTCTCTTTTTTCGGAAACGATCTCTAGACAAAAATTTATGTGTCAACAAAGGATAAGACATTTTCTCACATTTATGAACTAATCATCATTATCCGGAAAAAATGACGGCACGGCACCATCCGCCTCTCATTGTCCTATTCACATGTGATGCGTGCTCTCAATAGCTACTGCCCGCTTGTGATTGCTTCTCCCCAATTCATTTTGCAAGAAGAGGCTCTGGCTCTATTTTTCGTTTGTTGTCTTCGTGTTGCTAACTGATCAATTAGTTAGTGATATTGTCACTGCTCTACCAACAACTTTTTCCCCCAAAATGAAAGTGCAAGTGTTAGATGCATTATTAATAAATGGTAGAATACCAACAAAAACCCCGAAATATATCTACAATGACATCAATGCCTTAAATTTTTCTAAGTCATGAATAACTTTAAACTTGTATCCATGTAACAAAAACAACATATGGCTATTAAGAAAAAGATGTGGCGGCTTATGTAGATAACAGCCGGCAAATGAAACTGACATAGATCTAGAAAATTCCACCAAAGCCTAAACTTTGTCCAACGTGACACCGTTACTCCAAACTTTGCCAATCTTGAAAAGAATCCTCATATCATGCCATCTCAAGAACTGTTACCCAATTTATAATCATATCCGTTCAAATCCCTATATCACATTGTAATTCAATTTCCTTTTTCTGTTTGATATCAAAATCAAAATCAGAAGAGATTAGTGTATTTCTTTTTCAAACTTCAGAAAAGTTGAAAGTTGGCAAATCAAATTATTATATGGGTCTAAAACATGGACACAGTTAAGTCAGATGTGTGTAAGTCCACCAGTCTTTTCACATGATGTCTCATGTTAACAAAAAATTTTTACTTTGATTTTGTTGGCGCTATCGCCATCACTGTATATCTATGAGATACATTTCACATACAAATTAAATTTCCTGGATCTATTTTTTATGCTTTAACCCCTGGCAAGCAAAAAATCATTACAACTACATCCTTAACTTTGGTCCCCCAAATCATTACTTAAATGCGAATTACTTTTATTTCCAACTTGAGTAATAGCATATTTTTCTTACTACGGTGATATATAATTGCCTGTAGCTGCAATTTTGGTAATGTAAAGTATCCATTAAAAGTTTGCATCTGTTGGCACCTATAAGAGATTCAAGAAAACCAATGAGCCACAAGAGACCCCTAGTAACAAGGTTATAAGGTGATGCCTGTCTATGAGATAAATTTGCGTACAAATTTAATTTGCTCAGTCTTTTTTTTCTGATTTCATCGCTAACTTAACTTTCCGTCTAAATTGCAATAGAAAATGCCCTAATGGTTACATTTGGTTGCTCGGATTTCTAACTATGATAGGATTAGATAGGATATGATATGAAATATGCGCTTGGTTTAGTATTCCCAAAGGACTTTAGAGGCCCAAAGCTATTTGGGGAAATGTTGGACCATTTGGTAACTATTTTGAAGAAGCTTTCCCTTGAAAGCCAATATTTGGAAGATTGAAAGCCCAATATTAGTAAGGACTAGTGCTAGACTTTTAGAATTTGGCGAAATACTAAACTTGTTTTTTTCATTCCAAAACTACCCTCACAAATTTTTCAAATTTTTGATTTTATCCCTTATTATTATTTTTATTTAAAAATGACCAAACCCTTCATCAAACCAACGAAAGGCCTAGTCTTTTTTTTTTTAATTGTATATATTTGATTTTTAAAATTTTAAACAAACATAAATTGAAAAACTAATATTAATTACTCAAAAGGCTTTTGAAATGTGTTTTCTACCAAGCGATATCTTTTTCTCTAGGGTGCTTCTCAAAGAGTAGTTTGTACCAAACGGTCTTTACATTTGCCTAAAACCCTTTAGGCTAAATTGCTTTGCATTTCCCTAATGAGCTTTCAAAATGCTAAACTAAACGTACTCGAATTTTAGGAATTTTTTTTATCTATTTTTTGGTCAATTACAGTAATAAAGTCATATATATTTACATCATATTGTGTATATTTTTTGGTATAAATGATATACTAGTGTAAATGAGTCTAAAAATTCACAAACACAGATGGTAAAAATCTCTTATGAAACTATTGCCTAATTTACTTTCTTTTTGCTTTTAAAAAATTCCTCTATTTTTTTAAACAATTTTTGTTTCATTTCTTTTTCCCCTTTCATCATTGTCTAATAAAATTTTATTAAATAGCAAATGATACTAATATACTTAAAATATATAATAGATATAAATATAGAAAATATAAATATATATTTATATATTGAGTTTATATTAAAATATAGAATTAAAATCGAATATATAAAAAACTAAGATTAAATTAAAAAAACTAAATTTTGTTTTTTGATATTTTGAATTTCTTATATTAGATTTCAAATATTATTTATATTGATATATGATTTCAATTTTGTTAATTTAATAAGTTTATTATTCAAGAAAAATAACTTTCTTATTCTAAATGTTAGAAATTTTATTCACTTTTATCCCATCTCTTCTATGGAGTAATTTTATCCAGCCTATATTCCTCTTATATCAACTTTATCATGTTTTGAGTAGACACTAAACATGAGATAGGATAAATTTTATCATCTTCTGCATTTTATCTTGATTAGGATAAATTTTATCCTATCTCAAATTTTAGCTTGACCGCCAAATACAACCTAAAAGAAATATCTTTACTTCTTGAGTACTCTTCTTTCCCTTTGATAGTGTCTAATCACTATGTAGGAGCTAATCAATCAATTTCTTAGCTAATGTTCTCGCAGGGTACAAACAAAACGACATAATGTTTCAGTGTGGCCCCCTCCCGCTCCTAAAACTTGTCCAATATTATGCTTTAACCCCAGGCAAACAAAAAATTCTTACAACTACATCCTTAATTTTGACCCCACAAATCATTATTTTCATGCGAATCACTTTTGTTTCCAACTTGAGGACTAGCATATTTTTCTTACTATAAAAATATGTTATTACTAGTAACTGAAATTTTGTTAATCTAAAGTATCCATTAAAAGTTTGTATCTATTGGCTCCTATAAGAGATTTAAGAAAACCATGATCCACAAGAGAGGTTACAAGGTGGTGTCTGTCTATGACATAAATTTCATGTACAAATTTACTTCCTGAATCTTTTTTTTAGTTGCATCGCTATGTTAGCTTTCCATCAAAGACTATGATAGAAAATGCCTTAATAGCTAAAACAAACATCTTTATTTCTCGAGAACTATTCTTTCCCTTTGATTAGTGTCTGATCACTCTGTGGGAGCTAATCAATCAATATCTCACCTAATGTTTCTAGCATGGTACAAATAAGGCCACATGATGTTTCAGTCCAGGCCGCTTCCCCGAAAAGAGAAAGAAAAAAACTTGTCCAATTATGCTTTAGCCCCTTGCAAGCAAAAAATCATCGCAACTACTGACCAAAAATAAAATCATTACAACTACATCCTTAACTTTGGCCCCCCATATCGTTACTTTAATGTGACTTACTTTTGTTTCCAACTTGAGAAATAGCACATTTTTCTTAATATGGAAATATTATAGTTACTAGTAGCTAAAATTTTGGGGGAAAAGTGCCAAAAAAGTCTTAAATTTTTTGTCTTTATGCCGATTTAGTCCTAAACCTTTTGTTGGTGCCGATTTAGTCCTAAACATTTTTAGGTTGTGCCAATTCAGTCCTTTTCGGCCAATTTTGGCTGGATTTTGCTAACTGGACGCTAGTCGGTTGATGTGGCTTGATCAATGCTAACGTGGACAACTTTTAATAATTTTTTAATAATTTG
Source organism: Eucalyptus paniculata subsp. matutina (assembly GCA_017140255.1). Lineage (NCBI taxonomy): Eukaryota > Viridiplantae > Streptophyta > Magnoliopsida > Myrtales > Myrtaceae > Eucalyptus > Eucalyptus paniculata. Next base: position 41,142,216 of record CM029440.1, read on the forward strand.
TAATTTTCTTTTTTTCTTATTTATTTATTTATTTTTCTTCTCTTCTTCTTCCTCCAGCCGGTCATCGAACCTCAACAACCGGCTAGAGGCGACGGCCGGCGAGGTCAACTCGACCTCGCTAGCCACCTCGCCAGTGCCCGCGAGGGCGGCCTTGTGCGAGGCGGTGAGGCCACCCTCGAGGCCTGGGCGGCGAGGCTCGCCCACGCCAAATTTGGCGAGGGTCGAGCCTCACCCATGGCCGGCGAGGGCGAGCCCCGCCAACTCACCAGATATGGCGGCAGGTCGACGAAGTGGCAAGAAGCAATGGATGGCATTGAGCAGCAGCATTGTGGTGGCGGTCTCGCGTGGCCAGGGTTTCCTCAGCTTGGCCAGGAGAGGACTCTCTCTCTCTCTCTAGTCCCGCCCAGATCGAATGCCCTCAGATCTTGAACCGAATCCTTGAAGAACAATAAAGGACATGCACAGCAAACAAAGGAAGGTCAAGGACGGAGCTTGTGCGATGATCCGACCAACACAAGGCACAAAAGGACCGAGGCCTACTAGAGCTTTGGCGCTTGAAACTAGGTGCGGCCGTAGGCGAACGGCCGCGGCTCAGGTGCGGTGACCGGTGGTCTACCCCTCCAACTCTCTCCCCCTGCTCGAACCCCCTCACTCGCTAGATCCAGCGAGCCTTGCCACCCAGGCCTCGAGGGCAGCCTTGCCGCCCCGCACGAGGCCGCCCTTATGGCCACTGGCGAGGTGGCCGGCAAGGTCGAGTCGCCTCTGGCCAGTCGCCAAGGTTCAGCAACCAACCGGAGGAAGAAGAGGAAAGAAGAAAAGAAAATAATAATAAATAATAAAAATAATAAAAATAATAAAAATCAAAAGAAAAAAATCAAAAATATTAAAATCTTATTAAAAGTTGTCCATGTCGACTGATCAAGCCACGTCAGTTGGCCGGTGTCCAATCAGTAAAATCCGGCCAAAATTGGCCGGAAATGACTGAATTGGCACAACTTAAAAAGGTTTATGACTAAATCGGCACAAAGGCAAAAGGTTTAGGACTTTTTTGGCACTTTTCCCAAAATTTTGGTAATGTTGAGCATCCATCAAAATTTTGCATCTATTGGCTCCTATAAGAGATTCAAGAAAAGAATTCAATTATTAAAGAAAGAATTGCATAAATAATTGTCACTATTAATTTTGTAGATAAGACATCTTTCTAATTCAACAAAAAGATAACATTTTTTTATAATAGAATTATCTATCATCCATTCCCATAAAATTACCTACTAATCAATATGATATATTCACTTAAAAAAGGGTTCCCCTCACATACGTCCCCAATTAGTTTCCCATTCTCTTATGAAATGCCACAACTGAAACGATATTTTTCATTTCCACTTTTCAACCTGACATGTGCCCCGTTTCTACGAGGAAATTATAAAAAAAAAAAAAAAAAAATTGACATGGCACCGTTATTCCAAACTTTGCTGCTTGCAAAGCGATCTAGTGTCATGCCATCTCAAGAACAGTTATCCAATTTATATTCGTTCTAATCCCTATATCGCGTTGTAATTCAATTTTTCTTTTTTCCGTTTGACATCAAAAACAAAATTAGAAGAGATTAATGAATTTCCTTTTCAAATTCCAAAAAAGTTGAAAGTTTGCAAATCAAATTATTAATGGGTGCTTGGTAATGAATTTTCTTTTTAACATCAAATCATACATATATCATACACGTGATTTTTACCAATATCTACCATCTAAAACATGGACACAGTTAAGCCAAATGCATCTAGATTCATTAGTCTCTCCACATGACACGTCTCACAATAACAAAATTTTGCAATTTTGATTTTGTTGGTGCTATCGCCATTCGTGTTTGTCCATAAGATACATTTCATGTATGAATTAAATTTCCCAAATCTTTTTCCTAATTTCGTTGCTACATTCGTTTCCAATTCAAGATTGCGATAGAAAATACTCCGACAGCTAAAACAAACATATTTATTTCTCGAGAACTATTATTTCCCTTTGATTAGTGTCTAATCACTATCTAGGAGCTAATCAATCAATTTCTCACCCAATGTCCCCACTTGGTACAAACAAGAAGACATGGTGTATCAATACACCCCTCCCCCCGCCCCAAAACTTGTCCAATATTATGTTTTAACCCATAGCAAGCAAAAAATTCGTTACAACTACATTCTTAGCTTTGGCCCTCCAAATCATTACTTTAACGCGAATCACTTTTGTTTCCAACTTGACAAATAGCATATTTTTCTTACTATGGAAATATTATAATTACTAGTAGCTGCAATTTTGGTAACGTAAAGTATCCATTAAAAGTTTGCATCTATTGACTCCTATAAGAGATTCAAGAAAATCAATGATCCACGGAACCCCCGATTACAAGATTACAAGGTATTGTCCATTTATGAGATAAATTCCGTGTACAAATTAAATTTCCTAATTTTTTTTTTCCGATCTGGTGGCTATGTGATCTTTCCATTTGAGATTGCAGTAGAAAATGCCCTCCCGGCTAAAGCAAACATTTTTATTTCTCGAGAACTACTCTTTCCTTGTGATTAGTGTCCAGTCACTAAGTGGGAGCAAGTCAATTAATTTATTACCCAATGTTATCACATGATACAAACGAGGTGACATGGCATTTTAGTCCAATGTCTAATCACTATGTAGGAGCTATCCAATCATTCATTCCTTTTGATTACTATTTGATCAATATATGTGGTATCAATTTCTTACCCAATATTATCGCATGGTACAAACAAGGCGAGATGGCGTTTTTACATGATATATCTCATAATAACAAAATTTTGCAATTATGATTTTGTCGGCGCTATCGCCATCCGTGTCTGTCTATAAGATATATTTCATGTATGAATTAAATTTCCCAAATCTTTTCTCTAATTTCATCACTACATTAACTTTCCATTCAAGATTGCGATAGAAAATGCTCTAACAGCTAAAACAAACATCCTTATTTCTTGAGGACTATTCTTTCCCTTTGATTAGTGTCTAATCTCTAATCACTATCTAGGAGCTGACCAATCAATTTCGTACCTAATGTTCCTGCATGGTACAGACAAGAAGATATAGCGTTTCAGTACACCCCTCCCCCCGCCCTAAAACATGCCCAATAATATGCTTTAACCCCTAGCAAGCAAAAAAATCGTTACACCTACATCCTTAACTTTGGCCCTCCAAATCATCACTTTAACGCGAATCTTTTTTGTTTCCAACTTGAGAAATAGCATATTTTTCTTACTATGGAAATGTTATAATTGCTAGTTGCTGCAATTTTGGTAATGTAAAGTATCCATTAAAATTTTGCATCTATTGGCTCCTATAAGAGATTCAAGAAAATCATTGATCCACGGAAACCCCCGATTACAAGATTACCAGGTGAGGTGGTGTCCATTTACGAGATAAATTTCGTGTACAAATTAAATTTTCTGAATCTTTTTTCTGATTTCGTGGCTATGTGATCTTTCTGTTTGAGATTGCAGTAGAAAATGCCCTAACAGTTAAAGCAAATATTTTTATTTCTCGAGAACTATTCTTTCCTTGTGATTAGTGTCAATCACTAAGTGGGAGCTAATCAATTAATTTTTCAGACAATGTTCTCACATGATACAAACTAGGTGACATGGGGTTTTAGTCTAGTGTCTAATCACTATGTAAAAGCTATTCAATCATCCTTTCCCTCTCATTAGTGTCTAATCAATATGCGGGATCAATTTCTTATCCAATATTCTCGCATGGTACAAACAAGGTGAGATGGCGTTTCCACATGATATGTCTCACAATAACAAAATTTTGCAATTCTGATTTTGTCGGTGCTATCGCCATCCGTGTATGTCTATAAGATACATTTCATGTATGAATTAAATTTCCCAAATCTTTTCTCGAATTTTGTCTCTACATTAGCTTTCCATTCAAGATTGCGATAGAAATTGCTCTGACAGCTAAAACAAACATCTTTATTTCTTGAGGACTATTCTTTACCTTTGATTAGTGTCTAATCACTATCTAGGCGCTAATCAATCAATTTCTTACCCGATGTTCCCGCATGGTACAAACAAGAAGACATGGTGTTTCAGTACACCCCTCCCCCACCCCAAAACTTGTCCAATATTACGCTTTAACCCCTAACATCAAAAAAATCGTTACACCCACATCCTTAGCTTTGGCCCTCCAAATCATTACTTTAACGCGAATGACTTTTGTTTCCAACTTGAGAAAAAGAATATTTTTCTTACTACGGAAATATTATAATTGCTAGTAACTGCAATTTTGGTGATTAAAGTATCCATTAAAATTTTGCATCTATTGGCTCCTATAAGAGATTCAAGAAAATGATTGATCCACGGAAACCCCCGATTACAACATTACATGGTGGTGTCCATTTACGAGATAAATTTCGTGTACAAATTAAATTTCCTGAATCTTTTTTTCTGATTTCGTGGCTATGTGATCTTTCTGTTTGAGATTGCCGTACAAAATGCCCTAACAGTCAAAGCAAATATTTTTATTTCTCGAGAACTATTATTTCCTTGTGATTAGTGTCAATCACTAAGTGGGAGCTAATCAATTAATTTTTCAGACAATGTTCTCACATGATACAAACTAGGTGACATGGCGTTTTAGTCTAGTGTCTAGTCACTATGTAAAAGCTATTCAATCATTCTTTCCCTCTCACTAGTGTCTAATCAATATGCGGGATCAATTTCTTATCCAATATTCTCGCATGGTACAAACAAGGTGAGATGGCGTTTCCACATGATATGTCTCACAATAATAAAATTTTGCAATTCTGATTTTGTCGGTGCTATCGCCATACGTGTATGTCTATAAGATAAATTTCATGTATGAATTAAATTTCCCAAATCTTTTCTCTAATTTTGTCTCTACATTAGCTTTCCATTCAAGATTGCGATAGAAATTGCTCTGACAGCTAAAACAAACATCTTTATTTCTTGAGGACTATTCTTTCCCTTTGATTAGTGTCTAATCACTATCTAGGAGCTAATCAATCAATTTCGTACCCCATGTTCCCGCATTGTACAAACAAGAAGATCTGGTGTTTCAGTACACCCATCCCCTCGGCCTAAAAGTAGTCCAATATTATGCTTTAGCCCCCAGCAAGCAAAAGAATCGTTACACCTACATCCTTAGCCTTGGTCCTCCAAATCATTACTTCAACGCGAATGACTTTTGTTTCCAACTTGAGAAAAATAATATTTTTCTTACTAAGGAAATATTATAATTGCTAGTAGCTGCAATTTTGGTAATGTAAAGTATCCATTAAAATTTTGCTTCTATTGGCTCCTATAAGAGATTCAAGAAAATCATCGATCCACGGAAACCCCCGATTACAATATTACATGGTGGTGTCCATTTATGAGATAAATTTCGTGTACAAATTAAATTTCCTGAATCCTTTTTCTGATTTCGTGGTTATGTGATCTTTCTGTTTGAGATTGCCGTAGAAAATGCCCTAAAAGTTCAAGCAAATATTTTTATTTCTCGAGAACTATTCTTTCCTTGTGATTAGTGTCAATCACTAAGTGGAAGCTAATCAATTAATTTTTCAGACAATGTTCTCACATGATACAAACTAGGTGACATGGCGTTTTAGTCTAGTGTCTAATCACTATGTAAAAGCTATTCAATCATTCTTTCCCTCTCATTAGTGTCTAATCAATATGCGGGATCAATTTCTTATCCAATATTCTCGCATTGTATAAACAAGGTGAGATGGCGTTTCCACATGATATGTCTCACAATAAAAAAAAAAAAAATTGCAATTTTGATTTTGTCTGTGCTATCGCCATCCGTGTCTGTCTATAAGATACATTTCATGTATGAATTAAATTTCCCAAATCTTTTCTCTAATTTTGTCTCTACATTACCTTTCCATTCAAGATTGCGGTAGAAATTGCTCTGACAGCTAAAACAAACATCTTTATTTCTTGAGGACTATTCTTTCCCTTTGATTAGTGTCTAATCACTATCTAGGAGCTAACCAATCAATTTCGTACCCGATGTTCCCGCATGGTACAAACAAGAAGACATGTTGTTTCAGTACACCCCTCCCCCCACCCCAAAACTTGTCCAATATTACGCTTTAACCCCTAACAAGCAAAAAAATCGTTACACCCACATCCTTAGCTTTGGCCCTTCAAATCATTACTTTAACGCGAATCACTCTTGTTTCCAACTTGAGAAAAAGAATATTTTTCTTACTAAGGAAATATTATAATTGCTAGTAGCTGCAATTTTGGTAATGTAAAGTATCCATTAAAATTTTGCATCTATTGGCTCCTATAAGAGATTCAAGAAAATCATTGATCCACGGAAACCCCCGATTTCAAGATTACAAGGTGGTGTCCATTTATGAGATAAATTTCGTGTACAAATTAAATTTCCTGAATCTTTTTTCTGATGTCGTGGCTATGTGATCTTTCTGTTTGAGATTGCAGTAGAAAATGCCCTAACTGTTAAAGCAAATATTTTTGTTTCTCGAGAACTATTCTTTCCTTGTGATTAGTGTCAATCACTAAGTGGGAGCTAATCAACTAATTTTTCAGACAGTGTTCTCCCATAAGAGATTCAAGAAAAGATATGTTATCAAAGAAATAATTACATAAATAGTTTTTTCTATCAGTTTTGTAGATAAGACATATTTCTTATTCAACAGAAAGAGAACAAATTTTGTAATAGAATTATGTATCATCCATTCCCATAAAATTGCCTACCAATCAATGTGATATATTCACTTAAAGAATTGTTCCCCCCACGTATTCGTCCCCAGTTAGTTTCCCATTCTCTTATGAAATACAAGAACTGAAACTATATATATATATTCCCTTCTCAACTTGACATGTGCCCCGTTTCTACAAGGAAATTATAGCTCTACTGCTGCACGTATCCCCCTCAAAGTGGAAGAGAAACAATTGATGGAAATAATGGTTCGGGTCTCCTTGTCTCCGGAAAAAATTGGCGTGACATCAATTTTTTTCCTTGTTAAATGCTGCTTTTTAAGGATGATAGTTGTAGCAAAACGGATTCTAGAAAAACGAATCAATACTCAAAAGATCGAATATTGAAAAAGCAATGCGGAAAGAGACCCAAGAAACATGTAACATCGATTGAAAGGCATATCACGAAATTGAAGATAGCTTGTTTGCCACAAATTAAGTACTTGTTATAGTCTCAGAGAAATTGATCGAAATTCTTGTAGTTCCATTCTTCAAGAGTTAACTATTTATCAAAAAGGAGAAAAAAGTATTATTCTATTTTTTTGTAATTCAATTATTACGTTCCCATTTTCTTTTTTCTTTTTAGATATAGCTGTTAATTTTTGCCGAAAAAAAATAACCGTTATTTCTCTCTCATGGGCTCTTCCTTTATGGATCGAATTTAGCCAAACATAAATAGACAGGCCTGACTTGGCTCATCAAATAAAATAAAATAAAATAAAAAACATAATCTCTTACTCGCACATGATAGTTCAAACAGAACTCTTTCTTCACATCTTTACAACGTTCATATAAGTAAATAATCCACGTGATCAGCATATTTCGAGAGCTCGTTGCCATACATCTATTAGAAGAATATAGCAGCTCAAAATGGGTATCACGTTTTCGAGTTAATCGATCGATCACATTTATATTTCTTTCAATCTCTTTTTAATAATAACATATCGTATTCACAATTATTACTATTCCAAAAACAATCATAATTGGTCGACTAGTGAATACAAAATTAGAATGTGATTCTCCAAACTCGATTTTCCTCTTTCCTTGAAACTCTCAATTTCAGTTCAACTTTCTTTTCTAAAAATGTCATATTGGATCGAATCAATTCTTAATCTTTAACAATATTCTAAGATAACAAATATTAAATAGAAATCTTGAGAATAAGTAAGAGTCATGAGGGCACTTAATTAAGGAACCATTTCCCAGTGCATAAAAGTTGGAATCAAAATTTTTGTTACTCTTATTGGTCGTCTCATGTATACATAGTATGAAATACATATTACGATACTTATTCTTTTTCCATGGATCGTATGTCTTCAATTTTAATATTGTACATATGACAATTTAGACATACCTAATGTCTAACTTAAGTTCACATATCTACTCATTCAAAAAATCTATCAGAACTCACATCTAGCATCAAAGACAGATAAAGTAAAATATGTTGATTATTTTACTTTCGGATATAGTAAATATTATATCATATCTTAACACTTAATTAAGGTGACATCTATATTTTTGAAGCTTGAGCTCTCGATTATCATCTTCATAATAAGTTTAAAAAATGTCTCATCTCTATTTATCACACGATAAATAGACGCGATTACTCGTGTGAGTGAGCTAATCTATTATCTGTTTAATATACTTTCTCAATTTATATGATGCACTAATCATTAAGATGCATAAACGTTAAACAAAACCCATAGGCATTAATAATGAAATACAACTTCATTAAATGTGAACACTTAGAGAAATTATAATATTCAGTGCATTGGCCTCTCTACAGTCCTAGTGATTTTACATAACCACAGAACATATCTCTAGGTATAAGCTTCGTCATAAGATCTGCTATCATTCTATACATAGATATGTATTATAAGTTCACATCTTTTCATGCAACTATATTCTTAACAAAATTATACTTGGTATCTATATGTTTGGTCTTGTCATGATATTTCGGATCATGAATGTATGCTATTGTTGCCTAACTATCACAATTAATCAACAATGAGTTTGCATTATCCTACCTAAATAATCCAAAAATCTCTTAAGCCAAACACTCTCTTATGTTGCCACTGATAATGTCACAAACTCGGCTTCCTTCGTGGATAAGGTTATATATGTTTGTTTTTCACTACTCCAAAATATAGTGTCATTAGTTAGTAAAAAAAAATTCCAGATTTAAGTTTACTTTAATCTAAATCTCTTTCTAAATCAGCATCTAAGTAGCCTTCAAGTTGCATATCCTTTCCTTGATAACTTAGTGAATAATTTGCAGTTCCCTTATGATACCTCGATATTCTTTTGATAGTTTTCCAATATGCTTCACCTGAATTGGATTGATACATACTTATCATTGCAACTGCAAAACATATATCAGATATTGTACATATCATAACATACATTAAGCTTCCAGCAACATTAGTATAAGGAACTTATTGCATTTGTTCCTTTCTTATGGAGTCTTTAGATACAATTTATGGCTCAATCATTCACCTTTTGCAATAGGAGTATCTATGGGTTTGTAATCTTGCATACAAAATCATTCAAGAACTCTCTTTATATAGGTCTCTCATGAAAAAGACAATCATCACTTCGAACAATCCTTTGAAATCTTAACTTCAAGAATATATGTAGCCTCATCTATGTTTTTCATTTCAAAGTTGGAAGATAACTTTTTAACAGTATTAACAAACTCGACATTACTTTCGATAATCAATATATCATTAACATATAATGATATGATCATAAATTAATCTTTGAATCTTTTGATATATATATATATATATATAAGACACACACACACACACATAGTGATCTTCATCAATTATTGTAAAATCAGATGCCATTATGGCATTATGAAAAAAAAAAAAATGTCTCAATGATTGCTTAAAGTCATATATTGATCTCAAAAATCGATATACATTTTGTTCTCAATCTTTCAAAATGAAACCAATATATTCCATATAAATTTATCCTTCTAATTCTCTATTGAGAAATGTAGTCTTTATGTATATTTGATATAATTCAAGATTCATATTATCCACTATTGTTAGAATAAAATGAATTGAAGTAAATCTCACTATTGAAGAAAATGTTTCCTTATAATCAATTCATTCATGTTGATTATACCCCATCATCACAAAGCGAGCTTTATATCTCTCTATCGAGTAGTCTTTTTTTTTTTTTTTTTGAGAATCCACTTGTTCCCGATGGCTTTGCGTCTTTTTGGAAGATCAACCGGTTCCTAAACATAATTTTACTTCATTGACTTAATTTCCTCTTACATTGCGTGCATCCATTTTTTTCTTATTAGGGCAATTTATAGCCTCATCTACATTTCTTTATCCATCTTCATCTTGTAGAGCAACCATTAAAGTTTCCCCTTCAATGTCAAAATGTCGACACAGAATATTTTTACGACTTGTTTGCCATACAGGAGATTGTACACTTTGTACATTATTCTCTATTATGCTCCCATTTGGATTAGATAATGATGATATCGTCTCATCAAGTGGTTGTGATTAAGATTGAGTTGAATTTAATTCCTCTTTTCTCACATCTCAATTAAGTTCATTATCTTGATCCAATGTTTCAAATAGAGAGTAGTCCTCATATATTTCATTGTTCTTAGGAAATTTATTCTCTAAGAATGTGATATATTGTGATTCAAATTCAATTATACTCTCATTTTCCTACTCACTTATAAACACATATCCTTTCGAATGTTCTGAGTACCTTATGAAAGTACTATTCTTGCATGTGGGACTCAATTTCTCATACTTGTGAGAGAGTTCGTGAGTATAGATAGCACAACCCACGATTTAAAAAAAAAAAAAAAAAAAAAAACTTAAGTCGCGTTTTCTACCTATCCATTACTCATACGGAGTGAAAGTAATTGATTTGGAAGGCACACGGTTAAGTATATAAGTTACAGTTAACAAAACATCACCCCAAAAAGTAATAGGTAAGTTGGTATGCATTATCATGAATCTAATCATTTCTAGTAGGGTTTTGTTTATCATTTCCACAACACCATTTTATTGAGAAGTATAGGAAATAGATAATTGTCTTTCTGTTCCTTTTCTATCATATAACTTTTTGAACTTATCATATAGATATTCCCGTCCTTGTTCAGATCTCAATGCTTTTATTTTCTTATCAAGTTAATTTTCTACCAAACTCATAAATTTTTTGAAACAACTTAATGCTTCAGATTTATGAGAAATCAAATAAATATGTCCGAATCGAGTATAATTATCTATAAACATAATGAAATAAATAGCTCATGCCTTCCTTTCACATTCATTAGACCATAGATGTCGAATAGATTTATTGCAAAAGAAATTCAACTCTTGTATCTTTACCAAATGGTTTTCTTGTTGTTTTTCCTTAGGCAATTCTCACATGTGGATAAATTGACTTTTTCAATGTTATCCAACAAGTCCTCTTTGGCTAGTCATTCATACATTATTGGCCAATATAACCAAATCTAGCATATCACACATTCACATCATTATTATATGAATTATAATATGTGAAAGGGTAATAAAAAACATTGACGTTACCATAGTCAACATTCAATACAATAAAACCATCTAGAAAATAATCATAACCATAATAATTTGTATCCAAATACAAATCAACACTAATATTATGGAAGTTTAAACTAAAACTAAATTTAACTAATACCAACATAGACACTAAATTCCGACGAATCTTCAGAGCATATAATACATCATGTAGGAACAAAGTGTGTCAACCATGCATATTTAATTGGCAAGTGTTAATCCCTTTTACCTCAACTCTAGAGTAGGTCCCTATATAGATCCATTTTGTTCTAGTCGATATTCATCGGAATTCCATGAATGATTCTCTATTTTTCGTTACATGATATGTTGCCCCCGAATTTATAGTCCACAAAGGATTATATTCAATTAAAAATACAAAATTTGATACATAAGCAAAGTTTTCAAGAATATAAAGGGGCTTACCTTCTTTGGCTCAGCACAATTGCGAGTATAGTGACCCTTTTAGCTATAGTTGTAATACTTCATTCTTGAAATTCTTTTCACACAAGGACATTTTGCTCTTTTATGTTGGTCAACTCTTAATTTTTTTTCTTGGAGGAAATAATCCCTTTCCTTTCCACCTTTAACGAATCAAGATGCTTGCGTTTGGAGCTCGAAGTAACTATTTATTTTTGGCTTAACCGCCAGAAGGTGGTCCTCTACCAACTTAAGGTGGCGCATGACATCTTCAAATTCTTCTATAACTTGGTTAAAAGCTTCTAGTGCTTCTTACTTTTTTAGCACATATTGAATTTTTATATTCAATATCTCATGATTCTCACCGTCCAATTTCTCTTCTTTGTCCAATTCAACTATATGTTCTTAGAAGCCAAATCCATTATATCTAAACAAATCAGACATATTTGCATGGATTATTAATGCCTAACATTTATACATCTATTTTGCATAAACTGATCATATTAATGAATAAAATCAAATAAGGCCTTAGAGTTCAAATGTCACTTTGTTTTCAATCATCATCCAAAATTCCTAATATGAAATTATCATTAATATAATCATTTGTGCAAAAATAAGTTCACCAAAGTCACTAAATTTTTCTTGAACTTCTCACAAATAATTGTAAATTAACATAATAATTTATAACAGTAGATAACATTGAACTTTCATTAATTAAACATGTCATTTACACAAAGTAATATGTTTAGTAGAAATGTGTCAACATCAACATAGAAAGAAACATTTACACCTAAAATATCTCAAACCAATCTAAGGAAAATTAATAAATAAATAAATTCAAAGATACTTATCAATCTTATAAACAATGAAAGTCTCTTCTAATTTCTTAGTAAATTCCTCTGAGAATTCTAAAGGCACATTGGGCAACCATAAAAAGACCTTCGGAGAGTTAAAGTCTTAGCCTGAGGGTTGAAGTCTTCGTTGCCTCAATCCTATAATATTCTCGCACAAAAGCCACTGCAAGCTTCTTATAATCTGGGACCATGTTGACTTCCCATAGGCAATAGACGATCTAACCTTGCTTGCTATTCTAATAGAAGAGTGTTCATTAGGGCCAGCACCTTATGAAAATCCGGTATCATGTAATAATTCTAGATGATTCATTGTATCATCTAGTTGAGTTTGATCATATGTGACAATATCTCACCGTCATTCCACCGATAATCAGCTAATTCCTCTATTAGCCCTTCAAGTCTCGCCTTTGTTCATCTATTCTTGAGAATATAGGTGTGCTTGTGAAAAGCATCATTGTTCCTATAATAAATGCAAAACAAAAAAGGATTACAGATAATCCATAATGAATATAACTAAAAACACATTCTCCTCCTTTTATTTGGTGGTGGTGGTGGTGGTGGGGGAGGGGGGTTTAACGGTCAACGTAGGTTAATAGCGGTCAACTCAAATCAACAGTTGTCAACAATGGTTAATAGTCAACGCCGATTGATGGATGACCGAGTCAAATCAATAGTCATCCGGGTCGGGTGAAAGAGCTAATAAAGGGCATAATCCTAAAAAGAACTAATAAAGGCAAAACCATAATTTTACAAAAAATAAAGGGGAAAAGCATAAATTCTTGTAGGCATGTGCGTGGGCTACGGCGATGTGTAACACACACACCAATGACCCAGTCTTTTTCCTATTGCGCATAGGGGCACGTCTAGCAACCACCAGTGGCATGCCACTTATCATTTTTCTTATCTCGACAAGAACTACAATCTTGGACTGTCGAAAATAAATTTTGACTCACATAAAATAAAATAAAAAAGGGGCGAATAGTACACAGGTGTTAGGATGTCATGCCCCAATCCTTGAGCGTGCACGCATCCCTTGATGGTCGATAAAATTGCAACGTCCCAAGATGCATTGCTGACCCATTCATTTTGTTGCACATGCGGAAGCGAACCTAACAACAACAGCATAGGATAGGAAAGCAGGACAATCACATCGAATCAAACACTTTTATAAACAAGCTAAGTTTATACACAAAGGTCTACAAAAGATTGGCTTTCAAAAAGGAACTATCCCACGACCTACGAGTCAGACACGTTCGCCAATCCTTCAGACTCCACTGGCTCCGGGGGCACCGGGTCCTCCACAGCATTATTAGGAGGGTCAGCTGCACCCTCGCCGAAAGCGACGTCGACAACCACCACAGGGATCTCAAAACTCTGGAGGGGACCCACTCTGTATCCATTGAGTCCATGGCGGAACCATGCCCTGAATCAATGAGGTACCCTCTCGGTAGGCCCTCATCAACCTAGACAGTGGTCATGATCAACTCATAAACCCAATGACTACTAGGGATCCAAACATCTATCCCCCGCTCAGTAATAGCCTGTGGTTGTCCAAAACGTTTCGGAGGAACTGCCATCTAAGGACCTAAAAAGATTGAGCCCACAACGGGCTGAGACAATGTCTCAGAAAGTTCACCCCCTAAACTCTGACTAGGAAGCAAATACACCTAGGGTCATCCTAACCACATAGCCACACAATCACAGAGACTTACCTCGCCTCAGATTCTTCCTGCATGTCAACACAGTTTTTATACCCAACCTTATGCGGTAATCAAACTCAAACAATCGAAACGTCATCACTTTCATCTTAATAAACACAAGGGATCCAGATTATAGGGCTAAATTGTTATGACACGTCCCATTCCATGCCACACAATTTTGTCCCATAATCTAGCATGTCAATTTCACTAAGCATGTGTTCAAATTGTTAATCACGGCCACACAAGGGCACGGTCTACTCGACGTTCGGCAGTCTTCTAGCGTAACCAGGTATTGTCTCGCCCCATCAAGCACGACAACGTTACTACATCGACAACATTCCACAAGGGAGCATCGGTCCAACCTCTACTACAACCGTAATATATTGATAGGGTATCCCATATAGGAGCACGTCCATCGACTCATTTCGAGGACGAGTTCGCTTAACCAACACATGATCATTCAATCTTGGTCAAGGACATTGTGCTTTACACTCAAATGTCCCAATTAAATTAATGTACTTGGCACATTTTCTTCGTATTGAAAACACACGATAAAAATAATCGTGTGTGGGTACACGGTCAACTTGCATCAGAAAAATTGATACCCTTCGTTTTAAAATCCCACTATTTGATATAGTCTTTAAAACCATTTTCGGCGTCAAAACCCAAAACCCGGTAATTTCTAAATAATTACCAAAATTTCCAAATTTTGAATCAAATGCTCAAAATTACAATCACCACTCAATTGTAGAAACTAAGCACACCACTGCAATCAGCACGAGATTTCGATCACCAACTATCTAGGTATAATTTTCGGAAAATAGTAAATAACTAAATAAATATCAAATTAATTAAATAATGAAAATTAAATACCATAAAAATCAACTTAAGCCGAAAATGCTAATCTAACCACCTAAATGAGCCTAGAAAATTTCTGAACCTATCTAAATAAATAGCACTACCTATTTAGCCCCTAATTAATCTATTCTAACCACCTATCATGTACAATTGAACAATTAAATTACTAATCTAATATAACTAATCACATAATCCCTAATTAGCCTAAAATAATCAACCCTACAGCATCATTGACTCCCTAAGCATAGTTTAATAAATAAACTCACCGGTTTAGTGTTCCGATGAGTTCGCAGCAACGGCAACATGAAGGCGGGCGACAACTAATCCTATGGCAACACCAAGTGGGGTCCGAACGGGCCTAAAAATGAGCCACAAGCTCTCAACTAGGCTGAGAGCTTCGGCCACTACTCAAGGCTGCTGGGTTGGACCGAGGGGGCAAAAAACGGTAAGGAGGGATGGCGGTGGTTCCGGCTGGCTGGATGGCGATGAGTGGCGACTGGACAATGGCCAAGGCAAGCTGCAATGGTGGCCTGGGCTTGCGGACACACAGGCTAGTGCTAGCAAGACAGGTGCGCGACGGGAGACTTCAAGCGACTGCTTGGGCAGTGTGACGGCACTGGACAACACGGCAAGGGGGCAGTTGACGGTGAGGGGCTGTTGGCCGGTTCTCTCTGGTTCTGTCAAGCTTTCAAAATGCTACAACAATGGATAAAGTGGGCTGCAGGGAGGAAGAAGAAGCTGCTGGCTAAAGGGGGACCACCATTTGGCCTCAAATATCCCATTTTCATCATCACACATGCCCCACCAACCGCTGCCTTCCATCCTCAACCATTTGCACACCCAAACCTCCCCAACAAGCCATTGAAGAGGTCCAAAATGTTGCTCCCCCCTTGGCCTACGAATTTTGGAGAATTTCCCTCCAAATCCACTTTAAATCTTCTTCAATTGAGCTCAATTGAAATCCCAAAAATTCAACCAATGTGCCATCATCCCTCTTGTGATTTTTCCTCATCAATTGAACCAACTTGACCACCAATGATGCACTCAAAACGGTCCTCTGATTTTTTCAGTTGAAAATAACCTTACTTTGAATTTTGGCTGAAAATCTCGATTTGCAGAGAAATGTGAGTCGACATTCCTAAAATGACTTATGACTTGACAGAACTAGAAATCGGGTTCAAATGCGCGGTTAATTTCAATCGACGCGATTTTAGCTTGACCTAACCTATCGAGTAACTTTTAGGAATTTTTAGTGCGATCGACCCATGGTCAATTATGTTGGAGAAAACTCTCTTATTTTGAAATTGACAAAAGGTTTCCATCAGTCTAGTCTAAAGAATTTAAGACTCAATTATTAAATTTTGATGAACTCCAGACTTTGTCGTCAAAGTGTGAAGACTACAAGACTCAAGACTTAAAGTCTACCCTCACTGGCAATTTCTTGACCAACGAAGAGAAGAATTATCTAGATGCAAGTTTATCTTTAAGGATTCGGTTCATACGGTTTGAAGAAGATCTTACAGTTGGAGATAGCACATTGTGATCAATTATTCTTATTGAAATCAATTTCAGATAATCAAAATCTTTTGAAATGCGAAGTATACTTAGAAGTTTCTACTTATGGAAACCTAGATCCTGATTATATGAGAGAGCATGATTGGTGGGCTATCATCACATTTCTTAAACGACTCGAGATCTCCTTGATTAATTATGTCCAATAGGTAAATTGGAAGAATTCCTTTGGAAAGTGCCAATAGATATAGAGGCATGAAGGAGTATATAAGGAAGACGCTCAAGTTGTTCGAGTGTGTGCGTGAAAGAAAAATTCCAAAGTCTGAAGTTCTTAATTCTTTGTTTTATCAATCGTTGAGCTTAAGTTGTATTCAAAAGAGAGATTAAATACTTATGAGACCTTGAAGAAGTGTAGTAGAGTTTCTATACTATGGAATCAAGTGCGTGAGACTGTAAAAATCTCTTTTGATTCATAGTGAAATCCAGTCAGTAGGCTATCGGTGCGGGAGAGTGGACGTAGACTTGGTCTTAGCCGAACCACTATAAACCTTGTGTTTCAATTCTCTTTCCCTATACTCCTTACTTTAATTCGTAGCTTTATCTAACTAATTATAGTCTTTTACATATTCAATTTGTTATTCTTGAAAGACAAATTAATTTGTTAAGTCTTGCGAAAATTTCTTTAACACATATTCACCCCTCTCTAGGTGTCCTTACTAGCCCTATCAATTGGTATCAGAGCCCGTGTACTCATTTAACTGAAGTGTTTTTACTTCTGAGTTAAAGATTTATGGCTAGTATGTTGGCTCCAAGTTTGATTAAAGGCCAAAGCAACACCAGACCTCCTTACTTTGATGGAAAGGAATACAGCATATGGAAAAACAAGATGAAGGCATTCCTAAGATCGAAAGATCCTCTGGAATGGAATGTGGTAGAAAAATGAATCATTCCTAAAGCTGCATCAATTTCAGAAAGAGGAAAAGAAGTTGCAGATCCTAGCAAAATGACACAAGTCTGGAATAGGCTGCACATTACCTATGAAGGCACTAATCGAGTGAAAGAAATAAGGATCAATGTTCTACTCGGACCGTATGAAGCCTTCAAGATGAAGTCAGGAGAATCTATCACTGACATGTTTAGTCATTTTACAGATATTGTAAACAGTCTAAAATATCAGGGACGGCCAATCTTAGGACCAATGAAAGTTAACAAATTGTTGTGCGGACTCTCTAAAAACTGGAATCACGTGAAGACTTCAATAAGGGAAACTCAAAGGATCATGCCGCTTTTTGTAGACGTGCTGGTTGGCACACTTCAATTTT
This sequence comes from Eucalyptus paniculata subsp. matutina, assembly GCA_017140255.1. Classification (NCBI taxonomy): domain Eukaryota; kingdom Viridiplantae; phylum Streptophyta; class Magnoliopsida; order Myrtales; family Myrtaceae; genus Eucalyptus; species Eucalyptus paniculata. The sequence continues at coordinate 41,160,217 of CM029440.1, forward strand.
ATGAAGTGGAGCAAATCAACGAGGAAGAAGATCACAAGGGTAAGAAGCCAATTGCTTTAAAATCTAACGATGACTCTAATGTTACAAACTTTGAAGATGATATGGACGATGAAGAAAGAAACAAAGTACACAAAAGTTTCAAAATGAATCAACTGAGGATGATAAAGCAAACAAAGACGTAATCTGTATGCAAGAAAAAGGGACACATCAGACCCAATTGTCCTCTGTTGAAGAAAAAGAAGGGAAAAGCTGAGAAATATAGAAAGGCTCTCAAAGCAGAGACATGGAGTGATACTGAATGTGAAGAAAGTAATGAAGGTTATGCCAATATATCTCTAATGGCAAAATCAAGATCAGACTCAAACTCTGAGATAGATTCAAATTCAAACTCATATAGTGAAATCGAGGTAAGTAATTTAAAAATTCATATTAAAGTCTCGAAATACATTGATAAACTTTGTCTCAATCTCATAACCTCTCTTAAGAGGATTTCCAAGCTAAAAATTGAGAATTCTACACTTAAGCAACAAGAAATTTCTTGGAAAGAAAAGTTTGAAAATCTAGACAAAAACTTTGTGGTTTTAAAAGAAAATGTAGACTCTCTTTCAAAAGAAAATACATTTCTGAAACAAGACATTTCAAACATTTCAAAAAGATTTTCAATAGAATTTGAGAAGTTGGAAAAGATTCTTTCAGTACAAAGACCTTATTTCAACAAGTCAGGATTGGGAATGAACCCATAAACCATTCATTTAATTGATTTTCCAAATGTAAAGAAAAGAATCAAACAAAGACCTACAAAAACCTTTTACATAAATCATTTTCAAAAAGTCTTTGTAAAACTTATTGTCCGAAGTGCTCTCAAATGTTTAAAGTGCAATAACTCAAAACATTTTGAAAAAGAATATCCTATGGTTAGGAGACCTGTTAAGAAGAATTGGAGAAAGACTGTGTTTAAAACTAACTCCTCTGGACCCAAAAAGATCTGGGTACCAAAGAAAGCTTGAGTTCTTTTTGTAATTGCAGGTCACTATCAAGAAAAAGATTAAATGGTATTTGGATAGTAGCTGTTCGAAACACATGACTGGAGATTCAAGTTGTTTTATAAAACTTGTGCAAATAAATGGTGGAAAAGTCTCTTTCAGTGGAAGTAGCAAAGGAAGATTTCTCACCAACAAACCCTTATACCCAAATCTCATCTCTTCGGTTCGTCCGTCAGTACATTTTCATCAATTGGTTTTCTCTCCCAGATTTGCAGTCTCCAGTTATGGCCTCCGTTTCTCGCCATTTTCCGATGTCTTCGTTCTCGTTTCCACCCATAACTTCCGTCAATTTCTATCTCACGAAGGGAATTGTTTATCTCCTGCGGTAGTGGACTGGTTCGCTTCAATTTCGATTCAATTGTGCTTAGCGAAGCTTCATCCTCTTCGTTCTGAGACATGCATGCAGATGGCATCCTCCAGTCAGGAAGGAGATGCGCGCCTTGCTGCTCTTTGTTCCAGATTAGGTCGTCTTTGGTCACCGCAGGAGGTTGAAGTCTGCGATGAAGCTGCTCCTGCCGAAACATTGGCAGAATGTCAACTCATTCTGGTCGGTAAAATACTATCTAATCCGTCTATCAATCTACCAGCCTTTCAGAATACTATGCAACGAATCTGGCGTAATGATAAAGTTGACATTACTCAACGCGAAGAGGGAGTATATATGTTTAAGTTTAACTCGATTGCCGAAAAACAGCGGGTGTTAGATAATAGTCCGTGGCTGTTCTCACATCACCTTGTTATATTGAAGCCCTGGCTACCAAACACCCCTCTGCATCACTATGATTTCACTACCTGCGCCTTCTGGGTGCAAATCTTTGGCCTTCCTATTGAGCGTTGTACAGAGGAGATGATTAGTAGAATTATGAGGCATCTTGGTAATGTGCAGCAGGTAAAAATCGAAGGCAGAGCACATACGACATTACGAGCAGGTAGGGCTCGTGTCGACCTTAATTTGCAACAACCCCTACAACCAGGAAAGCTTATAAGATTAGAAGGTAGGAATATCTGGCTGGATTTTAAATATGAACGATTATCCTACTTTTGTTACTCATGTGGGGTTATCGGACATTATGCAAGTTACTGTCCCACTATACCTTATGATGAGTCGCAACAAGATGGGAAAGATGACTTCTCCTATGGTCACTGGTTAAGAGCTGATGTCAAGGAACATAGCCCATATTGGCGTGCTTTCTACGACGAAGATACTACCCATGCAGGAGCTGAGGAGGTCATACCTGAAACTCCGCAACACTCGCGCCTTCTCTTACCTAGCACCCCTCCGGTTTCTTCTGATCCACTTAACCAACAGGTCCCTCCTGCTGATTGTCAAAGAACAGAACTAGTGTCACAGCAAAAATCACCTGTACAGGTCCAGCATTTTAGTGGCAAAGACATTGAGGCCAACTCTTCAAAACTCAAGAAAGTCAAGACACATAGGATCCCTCCTAAGACTACTCCCCTTAAGAAGGCCAAAAGATATGCTCCTTATGAAGCGCGTCCCTCTGTTATAGCAGACTTTGATGATTCACATCTCATGGACAATCCTATTTATGAGACTGACAAGGCTGATAACTGGGCTGTGGTGGCTTGCCCTAAAAAGCCACCACAGGACAAATGAAACTACTCAGCTGGAACTGTCAGGGTCTGGGCAATACCCTGACAGTTCAAGCACTTAGGGCCCTGGTGGCTCGGGAAAGGCCTGACATAGTGTTTTTGATGGAGACGAAGAACCAGAACATAGTAGTCCAGAAAATTCAGAGGAGGCTGAAATTCCCTAACTCTTTTGTGGTTAGTCCAGTGGGTTTGGTGGGAGGAATGGTTGTTTTCTGGAATGATCAGATGCAATTATCTATAGAGAAACATACTACCAATTTTATTGACTTGTTATGCACAGCTAATCCAAGAGGAAGACTGATGAGAATTACCTGTGTCCATGCGCCTGCGGTTTATCATCAACGACAGCAGCTGTGGGAAGAGTTAAGACAAATCAGTTCCTATAATAACCTACCATGGATATGTATAGGCGATTTTAATGAGATAATGTACCACTGGGAAAAGGTAGGAAAAAAGTTTGCTGATTCCTATAGGATGCAATCCTTTCGATCATTTATAGACAGTTGTTCGTTAATGGATGTTATTAGTAAGGGCTGTGCTTTCACTTGGGGAAATAACAGGGCAGGGGATAATGCAGTCAAAGAACGTCTCGACAGATTATTATGTACTATGGAGTGGAGGATTTCTTACCCTACAGCGGAAGTTTTTGCTCTTCCTGCCATTGCGTCTGACCATAGTCCCCTTTTACTACTCACTAACGGTCCCAGAAAGAAGTGTTATAAATCCTTCACTTTTGAAGCTTTTTGGACTCAGCATCAGTAGAGTAGACAGGTCATCGCTGAAGCTTGGGATTCTTCACATATCCAGCTTACATCCATTGATCGAAAGCTACGGATTCTCTCTTCGCACTTGCCGATGGAGTAAATCTACTTTCTCGCATGGTCGTGACAGATTAATCACACAACAGGAACTTCAATACATTATGAATCAACCAAGTCATCATTATGATCAATCAACAGTCAAGCAACTCAAGGAAGACATTCAATCTCTATGGTAGCAAGAAGAGCAATATTGGGCGATGAGATCGCGCATTAATTGGTTGCGGTGGGGGGACAGGAATACTAAGTTTTTCATTCGACGACAGGTACGGAGAAGGCAATTTAACCGTATTACTATGCTACGGGATGAATCTCGAGAGATGGATTCGAGATCCTACTCAACCGCAGAATTTGACAACGGATTACTTTCGAAATCTCTATCGGTCGGCGGGCCAACGTGATTATTTCCCTATCCCGAATCAGATTTCCTCGCAGTTACAATGGAAATGAACCAGGTTTTAATCGCTGAGGTTTCTCGGGAAGAAGTGAAACATGCTACCTTTCAATTGGGGGCAACAAAGGCCCCGGACCGGATGGATTTAACGGTCTATTCTACCAAACTTATTGGGACATACTCCGGGAGGATGTATTTACCTCGGTGCAGAATTTCTTCGAACAGAGTGCTGCCCCCGACTTTAAACAACGCTTATTACTCGATTCCGAAAGTCCCGCATCCCGAAAGGTTAGACCATTATCGCCCCATTAGCCTCTCGTAATTTCATTTACAAAATAATATCCAAGATATTAGCCAATAGATTAAAACCTTGGTTACCGAGTTGATCTCGATGGAACAGAGTGCTTTTGTATCTCGGTAGGCAAATACGGGATAACATCTTGGTTGTTCAAGAAGTCCCGCACCAATTGAAAACCGGGTCGAAAGAGAAAGTTTCAAGCTATTTTAAAGCTGGATATGAAAAAAGCATATGATCAAGTTGAATGGGATTTCTTGGAGGCCTATTTATGTAAGCTCGGTTTCCATACCAATTGGGTGAATTGGGTAATGCGATGCATAACGACGACTTCCCGAGTGTCAAATTCAATGGACAACCGTTACCCTATTTTCAACCTACAAGAGGCCTCCGTCAAGGCGATCCTCTCTCGCCCTATATATTCATCCTGGTGGCTAATGTTCTATCAACCCTCATTAAACAAGCTGTCGACATGGGGAATCTTAAAGGAATTCAGTTCAATAGGTGCTGTCCTATCCTTTCCCATCTCTTTTTCGCCGATGATGCTATATTCTTCTTAGATGGAAGTCTAATTGAATGTCAAAATTTAGCCAATATCCTGCAACAATACTGTCTAGCTACCGGACAAGTGGTGAATAGAAACAAATCTGGCCTTTTTCTCGACGAGCGTGTCCTAATCTTTTAAAGCAAAATCTGGCTAGTACATTGAGGGTGCCATTAATTGAAAAAACGGGCAAATATTTAGGGATACCTTCTGATTGGGGAGTTTCTAAAAAGGATATGTTCGCCTGGATTCTAGGAAGGGTTAGTGCTAAGTGGCGGGGTGGAAAGAACAGCTTCTATCTAAAGGGGGAAGGAAATACTACTCAAATCTGTGGTGCGAGGCCTTACCAAACTATGCTATGTCAATATTTAAAATTCCAGTTTCTATTTGCAAATCTATTGAGCAAAAAATAGCACAGTTTTGGTGGCAAAATAGCATACCAAATCGGGCATACACTCGGAAACGTTGGGAACTACTTAAAGAAAGGAAGGAAAGTGGAGGGCTGGGTTTTCAAGATTTAATTAGTCTTAACAAAGCACTCCTTGGTAAACAAGCTTGGCGACTATCTCACTTGCCCTTCCTCTTTGTGGAGTCGATCTTGTTTAAAGGTTTATATTTTCAATTTACTGATTTATGGCATGCTCCTAGAGGTTCAAATCCGTCATGGGGCTGGCAAAGTCTGCTGTTAGGTCGAGACTCCATCTCGGATCGATCCAATGGTCGACGGAATGGCCACAGCATAAAAATTCGAAATGATAAATGGTTAGCTAGAGGAACTCTAGGTGGGCCAGCTAAAAGGGGGGAGCCTGAAATGGTTGAAAGTTATATCACACAGCATCCGACTACCTGGAATGTCCATCTTCTTGAACAAAATTTTGATGAGCAAGTTAGTCAGGAGATCCTCACCATTCCTCTCAGCTCAACTTCGGTTCCTGACAAGATTATTTGGACAGGGACACTTACAGGAGACTATCGGTTAAAAGTGGCTATAAGTTTATTCAAGAACGTGTTCCTAAACATCTTCCCACCTCTGCAACCACATCCCCCCACATTCCACTCCCCGTTTGGCGCAAGATTTGGCACCTACGAGACCGCCCCCAAACTCGAGTTTTTCCGTGGTCCCTCCGCCACAATGCACTCGCTACAAGGGAAAACTTATACAATAGACATATCCTCCCCAATCCGATTGTCGGTTATGTCGACTCATCTCCCCGAAACTACGAACACTTATTTCTATATTGTCCACAGATTCAGGGTCTTTGGTCTCATCCGAGAGTGCAGCTTAATATTTCAACAAACAACACACAAACACTATCCACTTGGCTAGCAGACATATTGATGCAAGATGTATATGTACCTGATCCGGAGATAGTAGTAGCTCTCCTCTGGCAAATCTGGCAAGCGAGAAACCACTTCATCTTCCGCAGCATCCGGTCAACCCACGAACAGATAGTAGACCTTGCATTCATAACTGCAGAAAGCAACCGCAGTAAGCAGCAGTACGTAATATCCACAGGGCAGCGAGTTTCGCCTACCTCTCGGATCTGGCATCCTCCGCCGGCAGGGACAATCAAAGTAAATATCGATGGGGCTTTCCCCGTAGCGGATCTCACGGGTTCGGTGGCTTGTATTTGCAGAAATCACGAAGGAAATCTGATCGGGGGTTCCTCCCAAATCGTTCCTGCTTCATCTCCTCTGCAAACCGAGATTCGAGCCCTACATCATGCTTTGCTTTATCTACTTGAGAAAGGAATGAATGAAACTCACCTTCGATTGATTCCGATTGCTTGGTTATGGTAGAAACACCGAACAACCGCTGCTCTCCTCCATGGACCGTCGAACCCTAATTGTCGAAGTTGAAGCTCTGCTGTCCCGCTTTTCCCTTTTGCGTCGTCCCCTAGACGGAAGCGAATTCCCTTGCCGATGGGCCGCTAAGGCCTTTGGCCGAGGCATTCTAAATTCTAACTGGGCCTCTTCTCCTCCCCCTAAAGTTCTGGATCTTCTATGTATCGACGCCCTTACAATGGGTTGTAATGCTTTTCCTCCGTAAATAATACGCTTGGTTTTTCTGCTCAAAAAAAAAAAAACTGTAAAAATTGGAGGTCTCACAATCAACAATGTCTTCTTGATGGAAGGACTAAATTACAATCTACTCAGCATTAGCCAACTGTGTGACACTAGATTCAAGATCAACTTCCAAGAAGGAATATGTTCAAGAACTAATAAAGATTTTTCTCAATATTTTACTGGACGAAGACATGGGAACATTTATCTTTTGGATATAAAGCCAGAAAGATCTCGATGCCTAATATTGAAACAAAATGAAGCAAATCTTTGGCATCGAAAACTTGACTATGTTAACATGAAACAAATTGCCAAGATCTCATCCAAGAATCTTGTTCGTGGACTGTCCAACCTGAAGTATCAAAAGTCTGACTTATGCACACCATGTGTGTTGGGAAAACAGGTTAGAAGCTCATTTAAACTAATAAATCATATTTTTGCTAATCCTGTTTTGCAGCTTCTGCATATGGATCTTTTTGGACCAACCAAAAGTCAAAGCATTGGTGGAAAGAGATATTACCTAGTAACTGTGGATGATTATTCACGATTTACTTGGGTTTACTTTCTGGCAAGTAAGTCTAAAACCTTTTCTTACTTTTCAAAGTTTTTCAAGAAAGTTCAGAATGAGAAATGATATGTTATTTCAAGCATACGGACATATCACGGATGTGAGTTTGAAAACCAAGATTTTGCCAAATTCTGTGATGAATATAGTCTTCAGTATGTTTTATCTTCTTCATACATTCCAAAACAAAATGGAGTTATGGAAAAAAAAATAGATCTTTGCAAGAAATGGTAAGAACTATTTTAATTGAAAGTAATATTTCTTCTCACTTTTTGACTAAAGCAATTTCTACAGCTTATTATATTATTAACAAAGTATTCTTAAAGCCTATTTTGGAGAAAACTCCCTATGAGTTATTCAAATGAAAGAAGCCAATTGTTTCTCTTTTTCATATGTTTGGTTGCAAATGTTTTATTTTAAAAAATACAAATGATTGAACTGGTAAGTTTGAAGAGAAATCAAACGAAGAAATTTTTCCTGGCTATTCAACCACAAGCAAAGCCTACAAAGTATTCAACAACAAGACCCACTTTGTTGAAGAATCTATGAATATCAAATTCCAAGACTCTTTGTAGAATCAATTGATTCAAACTCAATCTAAAGAATCTAAATCTGCTCTAGACTTTACAAAGTCTACCTCCCTTGAAGTAGCCTAGGCTCCTAAAGATCAACAACGAAAGGAAGAATCAACTGAAATAGAAAATCAACAATCTATCAAACCGACCAATAACTAGAAGTATAAATCTAGTCATCCCAATGAACTCATCATCGGCAACATTAATGAAGGGATTTGCACCATATCCAAAAGGCAAGAAGAGTCTAGTGCTCTAGTAATTATTTCTGAAATAGAGCCTAAAAGCATAGAAGAGGCCTTAGTTGACGAAAACTAGATTGAAGATATGCAAGAAGAACTCAGACAATTTAGCATCAACAATGTTTGGGAATTAACTCATAAACCAAAAAGTAAATCCATTATTGGAGCTAAATGGGTTTTCGGGAACAAGATGGACGAAAAAGGAAAAGTGGTCAAAAACAAAGCAAGACTCGTGGCCAAAGGATATACGCAAGTAGAAGAGATAGACTATGATGAGACCTACGCACCAGTAGCAAGGTTAGAAGTAATTAGATTATTACTTACTTTTGCTTGCTATAAAAATTTTAAGTTATTCCAAATGGACGTCAAAATCACATTTCTAAATGGATTTATTCAAGAAGAAGTCTATGTGGAACAACCTCCTAGATTTGAAGATCCAAATAAACCAGACTCAGTATTCAAACTGAAGAAAGCTCTATATGGATTAAAACAAGCACCTCGAGCTTGGTACGACAAATTAAGTAAGTTTCTAATTCATAATGGTTTTGTTAAAGGTAAAGTGGATACTACTTTATTTATTAAAAGAGAGGGTAAATATTTTCTACTCGTTCAAATTTATATTGATGATATCATATTTGGATCACCTAACGAAAACCTGCGCAAGAAGTTTTCTAAGTCTATGCAGGATGAATTTGAGATGAGCATGATGGGTGAATTATCTTTCTTTCTCGGATTACAAGTGAAGCAATTGAAGGAAGGGATTTACATTCACCAAGAAAAATATGCAAAAATTCTCGTTAAAAAGTTCAGATTGGAGAACTGCAAAAAGACTGAAATACTAATGTCAAGTTCTTCAAAGCTGGACAAAGACGAAGGATGAAATAAAGTTGACCAAAAGCTTTACAAGAGCATTATTGGTTCACTTCTTTACCTTACTGCTTCTAGACCTGACATTTTGTTTAGTGTTTGCATTTGTACTAGATTTCAATCTAATCTCAAATAATCTCATCTAAGTGCTGCAAAACGCATCATCAAATACGTTGCAACTACCTCAAATTTAGGTCAATGGTATCCCAAAGAATGAAACTTTACCTTCCTTAGATATTCAAACATAGATTTAGCAGGTTGCAGAGTTGATAGAAACAGTACTTCCGGTACGTGTCAGTATCTTGGTTCTCAATGAAGCAAAGCACTATAGCTCTTTCAACAGTAGAAGCAGAGTATGTAGCTCTTGGAAATTTTTGTTCTCAAATCTTATGGATAAAACAAAAACTAAGAGACTTTGGAATCGAAGACTCGTGCACCGAGATCAAATGTAACAACACCAGCGCAATCAATCTTACAAAGAATCCAATTCTTCATTCAAGAGCAAAGCACATAAAAATTTGACATTATTTCATTAGAGATCATGTTCAGAATGGAGAAGTTATGATACAGTTCATCGATTCAAAAAATCAACAAGTAGACATATTTACAAAGCTTATGAAAAAAAGCCTATTTGAGTCTATTCGCACCAGACTGAATATCACAACCTTTATCCGGTAAAGTCTGAAGGTGCTCAGACTCAAAGGTAAAGTTTAAAGTTATTCAGACTAAAATTAATTAAAAGTTACGACTGTAAGTTATTTCGATTTTAGCATTTTAAATTTTTTAAAGGGTACGATTGCTTTTGAATCGCTAATTGATTGTTATATTTTTAGAAATTATCTTTTTCGAGCCTTTGAATTTATGGCAGTTTTTCTTTTTCAAAAAGGCAGTTATTCATTTTCAAAAAGACAGTTTTATTTATTCATTTATGACGATTTGTATACATCGTTTTGTTTACTTTATAAACTGTTGTTTTTCTTCTTCATTTTCACTCAAAAAACCTAGATCACAGAACCTCTCTTTCTTACTTTCTCTCACTAGTTTAATCCATAAATTTCTCATCTTTTTCGCAAATCGAGTTCGAGAAATCTCTCAAAGACTGTGACAATGTCTTCCCAAAGAAAATCCTCTAAGATCGCAAGCAAGGGATCACAGCATTTGCGTGAGGGTCTTATACACTTTGATCTAACTGAGGAAGAAGACTCTCCAAGGCATCAACAAAGTCAACAACAACATTCTCAACCGCGACATTCTTCTCAGGCTAGAACTCAAGTGCCTTCGCAAAAACAAGCAGATGAAGAAATCATCAAGAATGTAGAACCTGTAAGAACTCTTAAGCCCACATTTCTTTTCAAACTCTACACTGCTTTGAAGGAAGGTGGTTCTTCAATGACCTTTATTGATGATTTTTTAAGCGAAAAAGTATACAGAAATGAAACTCATTTTTTAAGGACGATGGAGAGTTTAGGCATCGCTACTATTGGTATGGTAGAAAGGGCTTTTGCAAATATTCCAAGTGATCCATGATTTGGATCATTTAATCAACCTAAAGGAAAAGATGATGATGAGTTGATGCTCACACATTTTAAGCCAAGGATGGGTGTTGCTGCGAACATTCGTGGTACAAGAACAAATCTTTTTCATTCGAATGAGCATAAGCAAGCTTATTTTAAATTGCTGAAGTGAGAGGTGATGAACCCTAGGTGTGTGGATTTTGATTTTTTCGATTCATTGAATGTGAAGTTACGGGAGAAGTTTGCATTGCTTCAACTCGAACGGTTTTGCTCTGAAACAACTGTTGCTCATCCGAAACTTACCGCTTACTTCTATTCCAATCTATCCTTTTTAGCTACGAATGGATTTTCCTTTAGTGTTAGAGACCAGGATTTTGTGGTTGATGTGGACACTCTGGCTGATGTGATTGGGGTGGAAAGAGGGAGTTTCCAACCAATCAGTGCGTCTATTGCACGTGCTTCCTTGACGCTTGTTCGAGATAAAATTGCTGAAGGCCAGATTTCTTACAACAGGATGAATGCTTTCAATATCTTACTTCACAAGATTGTCATTAATTGTATCAGACCCAAATCCACATCAAAGACTGATGTCTCAAACTCTGAAACAAAGCTGATGTATGCCATTTGTTGACACCTAAATTTTGACGATTTAATAGGGAATTAGGGGTTAATTTTATTAATTGCATAGTATATAGATTTAGATTGCATTTATTTGTTATTTGCATATTTTGGACCGGTGGCGGATAAGTTCGAATTAGATGGATCAGGTCCACAAAGCGAACAGGTTGGCCCAAGCCCGCATTTTTTTAATAATTAAAAAAATTATCTCGTGGGAATATCATATTTTAAAATTTTTCCGAGATATGAATCTTTTTAGATAGGGTAGATGGGTAAAAATTGCGATTTGGCTTTGAAAGATTTGGATTTATAAAAATCTCATCTTAATCTTGAATCCTTATCGGTATGGGATTAATTTTGTAAAAAAATATTGCGGGATTTGGATTTCGAGAAAAATATTTATCAATAGTGATCGGTTGGTGAAAATGTATCGCGGATATAAATTTGAAGGGGAAATCGAAAGCTTATCTCTTATCCCCTTATAAAAGCAACCGGGTACGAGAACCGTGGGGGAGCTTCTTTTGAAAAAATTCAGAAAAAGAAAGAGAGAGAATAGGCTTTTTGCTAGGTTTTCTTCGGATCAAGGACGAGGAAGAAAGCAAAAAAAGTAAAAAGTGAGAAGTGAAAAGGAGAGTAAAAGGAAGAGACAGAGAAGAAGCGGAAAAGCAGAAAAAGGGGGGTGATTTGACCCCTACTGTTCATCTTCTCTCCAAGTTTACTGCCCCCGCGTTGCTTCTCCATCCGTGACTACCCGAAGCTCCTCCGCATCACCGTGCGCTCCACCACCGAACCTCTGCCCGAGCACCGGATCCCGAGTTCCGCGACGCCGTTTCTGCTCTGCCCTCAACCCGAAGCTCCACCACCGCACCGACCCACGACGGCCCGACTCCGCCTCTGCTGTCGCCGATTTGCAGCGCCCCTGTCCGTGACGCCATCGCCCATAAGCTCGTGACACCGGCACCGCTGACCCAGCCCTTCCGCGAGCACGGCCTTGCGAAGCTCGTCGAAGCCGATCACCGAGTTTCCTCGCTGCGCTGCCTCGATTTCTGCCGATCCGGAGCTTTTCCTGCCCCGCTCCGCCCGCTCGAAGCCGTGAGTCCACTACTCGACGACTCGCGATCAACATCCACGGAGACCCCGCAACGCTGCTGCCCCTCGGGACCTTCGCCGGAGCCCCGACCGCGACACCCTTGCTGGACCGACGGTGACCACCACACGGGCACAAGCTTGCTTGGAAAGGAAAAAAGAATAAAAATCATTTAGGTAGTTCTTCTTTTATTACTTTATTATTATTATTATTATTTTAAGGTTATTCTCACTTATTTATTTGTTTTCTTAGTAGGATTATTCCTAAATATATGATTGATGTTCCAACATGAAATTGCCCCTCAAGTGAGGGATTGATAGTCTGATTTTCGCGCCCAAATCCGACTCGCAATCCCTTATAAAAATCGATAATCCAATCTCAAGCCCGAGATTTGATTCGCGATTTAAAATAAAAATTAGTCAACCCGATCTCATGCGCGAGATATGGTTCGCCAATTTTTAGATATCAATATTGTCTTGCTTGATTTGATATCATGTGTTTGGATCAATCTTATTTTTAAGAGAAAAAAAATCAAAAAAAAAATTCAAATTAGGATTAAGTATGTTGTAGAATATTCTTAGTTTTAGGGTTAAAATCGCAATCTGATTTCAAATTTTAAAATGAGAAAAATCAAAAAGAAAAATCCGAATAAGAATTAGATTTGTTTTTTTTGTTATCTTGCATGTTAGGATTGCAATCTTATTATGAATTTTTAAATAAAAAATCCAAAAAAAGAAAGTGCATTCATTTAAGTTGTTAGTTTTTTTATTTGAATTGCATGTTTAATAATTTGTTAGTTTTAATTTCGAATTTCTTAAAGAAAAACACAAAAAAGATCATTGTGCATATTAGATTAGAATTGCACGTTTCATTTTAAATTTAGATCATCTTTTTTAGATAAATTGCATTTTAAATTTAGATAATGTCTTAGTTTAAATTAGGATTTAATATGACTTAATCCCTAGTTTAAATTAGATAGAATCTTAATCTAGCTAGATCATTTCAAATTTCATAAAATTTGTCTTAGGATAAATTAGTTGCAATTTTTAGGATAGATTGCATTTTTTAAAATAAAAAATGTCATTTGCATGTCATATAGAATTAGGCTCATGAAATGCATGTCATTTTAGTGATTATTGTTAGGTTCATTTCTAATTAGAAATTGCCCGTAATCTAATTAGGTCATTTGATAAATGTCTCGTGACATATAGCTTGCATATTAAATTGTATGTTGCATGTCATTTTAGTTGAAATAATTTTGCACGCTCATTGCATATTAGGATAGAAATTGCACTTAAGTTAATTTAGATAATTTCTTAATTTACTATAGGTTTAGGTATTTTATTAAATAGGTTGCATTTTAGGATTATCTAGGTTAAGATAATATTTTAGTTTAAATTAGGATGTGACTCAACCTAATTCCTAATATAAATTAAATAGGATCTTAATCTAATTAGGTAATTTTCACATTTCACCTAATTTCGAATTTCATGAAAAATACAAAAAATGCCATAGGTTGATTTGGTTTTATTATTTAGGATAAAAATGCATTCTTTTAGGAAAAAGAAAAATTGTCATATGCACGTCATTAGGGTTCGATTAATTGAGATGCATGTCATTTAGTATTTTTGCTAGGCCCATTTAATTAGAAATTACATGTCATTAGAATTAGGTCATTCAATTAACATTGCATTACATATTGCATGCCTTTCATTAATTAAGTGAAAACAAAACAAAAATTGCGTGTTAATTAGAAACCATATCTAGGGTTGTTGATGTGGATTTTAATTTAACAATGCAGATGCTTTCGTTGCTTTGAGGTAAGTTCTGCATCATTTAATTGCTTTCTTGGGTGTTAAATTGGTGGTTTGCGCACCTGCATGAACACCTCACATGTTAGGGAAATAGATTTAAAATCAATCAAAATTGCTTGCCAAACATTTTTTCAAAAATAAAAAGAAAGGTACCGAAAGGACGTTAGAGAAATCTAACGTAACAAAGTCCCCGTACCCTTAGTCTCTGGTTCGTAGGAGTAAAGCAAATCTCCCGTTGCTTTACTAGGGTTTCTAATCGACCCACCAGAAATAGATTAGTGGCGACTCCTAGTTAAAATTCAATTGCATGTTAACAATTCAAACCTAAGTCGCGAATTGGTATGGGCTTGGGAGAGCCCGAGTTAAGTCTTGGCTTAACAATCCATTAGCCAAACCCTAGGTGGTTCACAACCAGAAAAAAATTGGTCGCGACACCATTCACATTGGTTTTAAGTTCTCTCTGCCTCACACTATCCTTATGCACATGTATAGGACAGTGGCAAAGGATAAGGGACAACTCCCTTATTCTACTCTTATCACTTGTTTGTTCAGACATCTTAACATTCAACCTCCCAAAATTCTGTGTGTTCGAACCATTGATCCAATGGTAGTGGGACTGAAGATAGTTTCCAAGATGCGTCTGAAGAAGCTAAACAAGGCTTTAGAGCGCTTTAAGGTGAAAACCCCTGTTAATGCACAACAAGACTCTGTGGTTAGAAAAAAGGAAAGGCAAATAGCCCATGACAACACCATCTAAGAAGAGGAGAGCACTCATCTTGGAAGATGAAGAAGATGAAGATGACATCACTATCTCTGCTCTTGCCTTGAAAAACTTACAGAGTGTTGTTCCAGAGACAAAGGATCGAGAGAACTGAGACAGAGAAGAGACAGAGTAGCAAGATGTAGAGGAAGAAGCGATGAGGGAAGAAGAAGAAGAAGGAAGATCAAAGGAAAAGAGAGAGGAAGAGAACAAGCAGAAGAAGAGGATCATGGTGATTCTCGTGCAGAGGAAGAAGGACAAGATCTTCATGAAGAAGAGCAAGAGCAAGAAAAGTACTTTTCTCCACCTAAAGGCACTGAAACAGGGGGAGCTGCTGATAAAAAAGGTACTTTTTCACTTGCTTTTACTAGTGATGATGTTAGTCATTCTCCTGCCGATCCAGAAGATGTGTATGCCTCTCACTTTCCTGAAGATGGTCATGAAGCTTCTTCTCCAAGTTTGGATGTACATGCTGAAGTTCCATCATCAGTTCATACTCCATAATCTAATCGTGCTAAAGCAAGTATTCAAACTGACAATACAATAGACTTTAAAAGACTGTTCGAGCTTCTTCTGGAGATTAAAGCTCAGATTTATGGGTTGGGATGTGAATTTTGGACCATGCAGAATGCTCATAAAGCCACTTCAGTTTCTTTGCACAACCAAGTACAAGCCATTAATCTTCAAGTTCAAGCAAATGTTAAGGGTGAGGATTTAGAACAACTAAAGGAGGATCTAAGGAAGCTAGAGGAGACTGTCAAGTCTATGGGGGATTTCCAGTTCGTTCACATCCTCAAACAATCTTGATTTTATCCAAACTCTTTTTATGTTCTCCACTTTTTGCTATTGACAAAAAGGGGGAGAAAGTTTGTGCAGATTTGACTATTGGTTTGCACTTATCTTTTGTTTGGTTTGGTTGTGAATTGGATTTTTTGATTGTTTGATTTGATCTTTTGATGCTTACGTATACTTGGAAGGTTCTACTTATGGAAACCTAGATCCTGATTGTATAGGCGAGCATGATTGGTGGACTTTCATCACATTCCTTAAACTACTCGAGATCTCCTTGATTGATTCTGTCCAACGGGTAGATTAGAAGAATTCCTTTGAAAAGTACCAATGGATATAGAGGCATGAAAGAGTACATAAGGAAGATGCTCAAGTTGTTCGAATGTGTGCGTGAAAGAAAAATTCCAAAGTCTAAAGCTCTTAATTCTTTGCTTTATCAATCGCTGAACTTAAATTGTACTCAAAAAAGAGATTAAATACTTGTAAAACCTTGAGGAAGTGTAGTAGAGTTTCTACACCGTGAAATCAATGACATGAAACTGTAAAAATTTCTTTCGATTTATAGTGAAATCTAGCCAATGAGTTGTCAGTACGGGAGAGTAGACGTAGGTTTGGTTTAAGCCGAACCACTATAAACCTTGTGTTTCAATTCTCTTTCCCTATACTCATTACTTTAATTCGTAGCTTTATCTAACTGCTTATAGTCTTTTACATATTCAATTTGTTATTCTTGGAAGACAAGTTAATTTGTTAAGTCTTGCGAAAATTTCTTTAACACCTATTCACCCCCTCTAAGTGTTCTTACTAGCCCTATCAGATTATTTTCTAGCCACATCGTACGTTTTCGACACATTGGCAACTTTCACTTGTCATGAAAATCTCAAGATTTTAAATACGAGCATAACATATAAAAATGACAGAAAATTTGGTCTAGTGCCGTTCAACGAGAATTTTGTAATTAGGTGGAATCACCCACACAGTAATCACATACCTCTGTCAAAACGACCTATCTCAGGTCTCTGATCGATTTTGACGGTGCTGTAATGACCCTTGCAGATTAACACGATCGAGCAGTCGATTTCTGGTCGAATTCTCAAGTCTATTGCATTTAGATTCCATAACGGCTTCACCTGATAAGCTAGTTATTCCGTGAGTGGCCAACTCAGAGAAAAGAATTATAGGTGCGTCGATGAAAAGCCCAACTTATTCAATCAAAAATAGAACTTGAAAATCAGGATGTCACAACTCTTTCCCTTTTATAAAAATTCTGTTCTCGAAGTTTAAACCATTACAGTCTTGAAACAAAAATGTTAGGGTACAGTCATCTTCTCAAATCTTTACTTTCCCAGGCTGCTCCATTTGTGCTGTGGTGTTGCCAAACACCTTAACCAACAGAATCATCTTGGTGCGCAGAACCTGTTCTTTGCGATCCACAATCTGGACCGATCTCTCCACGTACGACACCCTGTCGTCCACATCTAATTCTTCAAAATTCAGCACATGGGTCAAGTCAGATTTATACTTCATCAATATCGACACGTGAAAGACGTCATGCACTTGCACCAACCTTGGCAGTAATGCAAAATGATACACTAGAGTCCATATCCTTTCCAAAATCTCAAAGGGACCTACGTACCTCGGACTCAGTTTTCCTTTCTTGCCAAAGCGCGAAATACCCCTCATTGGTGATACCTTCAGAAAGACATGCTCACCAACTTGGAATTCCAAAGGTCTTCGATGCTTATATGCATAACTTTTCTAATGGCTTTGAGCAATCTTTAATCTATCTCTGATAACTGCAATTGCATCTACTAACTACTGAACCAACTCTGGGCCTGTGATCTTTCATTCTCTGACCTCATCTCAACAAATCGGCGTTCTACACACTCTACCATATAATGCTTTAAAAAGGGCCATCTGAATACTCTGCTAGTAGTTGTTGTTAAAGGCAAACTTGACAAGATGAAGCTGATCCTCCCAGCTTCCCTTGAAATCCAACACACAAGCTCTCAACATGTCTTCAGGAGTCTGAATTGTCCTCTTCAACTAGCCATCCGTCTAAGGATAATAAGCCGTACTAAATTGCAGCTTCGTTCCCAAGACAATCTGCAAACTTTTTCAGAAGGTACTTGTAAATCTCGAGTTCTTATCAGATGTAATCGTCACTGGCACTTCATGCAGAAGAACAATCTAACGCACGTATAATTCTACATATCTATCCAGAGCAAGGTCCTTCCGTATAGCGATAAAGTGAGCCGACTTCGTTAGTCTATCAACCACTACCTAAATGGAATCATTACCTCTCTCACTCCTTGGTAAGCATGTCACAAAATCTATCGTGATATGTTCCCATTTCCACTCGAGAATCTCAAGAGGTTGCAGAAGTCCTCCTGGCTTACAATGTTGTGCCTTCACTTACTGACACATCAGACACTTGGCGACATGCTTGGCAATATCTGTCTTCATACCAGACCACCAATAGTGTTGAGGCAGATTCTGATACATCTTCATACTGCTTGGATGAATGCCGTAACTGCTACGATGAGCTTCTGAATCTCTTCTTTAAGCTCTACATCGTCAGGTACAAACAATCGTCCTCAGAACCTTAGTATTCCATCCTTAGAAATCTGAAAATTAACATTCCTCTTATCTGTTGGCTAAAGCGTCTTGATTCTGATTTGCACTTCTGGCTCAATTCTGAGGGTGGCCATAAGATTTGAAAGGTGGCCTACCTCAAATTTGAAAATTGAATCTCGAATTCTCTCAAGTAAAATCCATTCCTTGACCATCACATGCACAACTGAAGACTTCCAACTCAGTGCATCTGCAACCTTATTAGCCTTTCTAGGATGATACAAGATGTCATAATCATAGTCCTTTACAAGTTCCATCCAACGACAATGCCTCATATTCAACTCCTTTTGAGAGAATAGGTACTTGAGACTTTGATGGTCCGTAAAGATTTGGAATCTTTCCCCACACAAGTAGTGTCTCCAAATCTTCAAAGCAAAAATGAGCTTTGCGAGTTTCAAGTCATGCGTCAAATAATTCAGCTCATGAGATTTCAACTGACAGGACACATATGCAACAACTCTGTCATGCTACATTAACACGCAACACAGCCCTCTAAACGACGCATCACTGTAGATCTCATATCCTCTAAGACCAGATGGTATGGTTAGCATTGGTGCGGTAGTCAACTTCTGCTTAAGGTCTTGGAAACTACGCTCGCACTTATCTGTCCATACAAATTTCTCTTCCTTCTTCAATAGTCGAGTTAATAGTGAGGCTAAAGCTAAAAACTCTTCCACAATCCTTCTGTAATACCCTACTAAACCCAAAAAGCTTCTTATCTCTATCAACGTCGTCAGTCTTGGCCAATTGATGACTGCTTCAATCTTGGTCGAGTTCACGGAGATTCCTTCGCCTAAAATCACGTGACCTAGGAAAGCAACACAAGTCAACCAAAACTCGCACTTGCTAAACTTAGCGTACAATCTATGATTCCTCAGTGTCTGTAGCACTATTCTCAAATGCCTTTCGTGCTCCTTCAGACTTCTCAAGTACACTAGGATATCGTCAATGAACATGTCACAAACTGATCCAGATACTCTTTGAAAACTCGATTCATCAGATCCATGAAAACAACCGGGGTGTTCGTCAAACCAAACGGCATTACAGTAAACTCATAATGGCTATATTGCATACGAAATGCTAACTTCGGTATGTCCTCCTTTTGGATTCTTAGCTGATGATATCATATGCTCAAGTCAATTTTAGAAAATATCAACGCTTCTTGCAACTGGTCAAACAAGTCGTCGATCCTCGACAGTGGATACTTGTTCTTGATCGTCACCTAATTGAGTTGACAATAGTCGATGCACAAGTGCAACGAGCCATTTTTCTTCTTTACAAATAGAACTGGTGCTCTCTAAGATGATGCACTGGAACATATGAATCCCTTATCCAACAACTCCTACATCTACACCTTCAGTTCTTTCAACTCAGACAACGCCATCCGGTAAGGAGCCTTAGAGATTGGCTCTATCCCAGGAGCTAACTTAATCACAAATTATATCTCTCTTTCTAGCGACAGACCTAGCAATTCCTTCAGAAACACGTCTCGAAATTCCTGAACCACTATGATATCTTCAATCTTCAGTTCCTCAACTGTCGTATCTACAATATTTACTAAGTAACATTGGCAACTCTCGTCTAACAGACGGGTTGCCTCAAGTGATGAGATTAAGGTAATCGAGGGTTCTCCTCGACTCCCAATAAACTCGAAACTTTCATCCACTAATGGGTTGAACTGAATCACTTTATGATAGTAGTCCATCTTAGCTCGTTGCTTGATGAGCCAGTCCATGCCAATTATCACATCAAAATCATACATGGCTAGGACTATCAAATCTATCTTCTCCTCTCGCTCACTAATCATTAACTTGCAACTAAGACAGCCTACTGCAATTAACACATTATCCTTTAATGGTGTAGATATACTAATCACTGACTCCAACAATTCAAGAATCAATCCTACCATCTTAACAAATTGCTCAGCTATAAACGAATGAGTTGCACCAGGGTCAAATAAAGCATAAGAAGCATGGTCATTCAGCAAAATAGTACCTATATTCACATCAAGCAAGTCCTCAACCAGCTCTCTAGTGATAGGTACGTCCATCCTTGAGCTAGAGGTCTGTTCAGTCCATCTTATTGTGCATTCGAGGGTGCGTACCCTTTATTCTGTCCCATCGGTGGTAAAGGCGGCAACTGTTGTGGTCCCATTGGTCTTCTGGGACAATTTCTAGCTATATAACCCTGCTAGCCACACTCATAACAAGCACCCGGCCTAGAATGGCACAAGATTGATCCATGCCGTCTTCCACTGAAACGACACACGCAATTCTGTCTTGGCGCTGACTTTCCTATCCCACCCATCCTATTGAGCGGAATAGGATACCTTCCTCTAGTCATGGGTTTCTTTCCAAATCTATTTCCATCCCTGCTTGACCTGAACCTTAACCCAGACGCGGCGGTTTGTTCGTTCTGGTCTCTCTCTATTAGCTAAGCCCGTTCATACAAGTCGTTGTAGTCCTTTAAATAATATGGCACTAGCAGACTCTTCAATTCCGGTATGAGCCCATCTCTTAACCTCCTAGCTCGGTCTATCGAATCCTCGATTAGTCTAGGGGCATACTGTAATAGGTCAACGAACTTCGCTTCGTACTAATCTACGGTCATCATACCTTGGCGAAGGAGCTGGAATTTCGCCTTCTTCAGTTCCCTAACACTTGAGATAGCTAGTATAATCACCTAGAGAGAGGTAAATAGGTGTAAAAACAATTTCTCGAGATACGGAAGCGATACTAGGCAGACGATAGAAAGGGAGTTCTCTTTTGATTAATAAAATGAAATACGATCAAAGTAAAGTAAAGAGTAGGGAAGAGAAACTTGAACACAAGGTTTATAGTGGTTCGGCTTATTCCAAGCCTACGTCCACTCTTCCGCACTGATAGCCCATCGGCTGGATTTCACTATGAACAAAAGAGATGATACAGCACAGCTTTTCCTTGATTCCACAGTGTAGATATTCTACCACACTTCCTCAAGGATTCTCACGAATATAGACTCTCTTTTGTGTACAAGATTTCGCTCAACAAATGAATTGACTACGAACAAGGAGCGTCAGACTTTGGAATTCTTCTATCGCGCACTCACTCAAAACAACTGGAACGTCTTCCTTTTATACTCCTTTATGCCATCATACCCGTTGGCACTTATCAAAGGAATTCCTCCAATCTACCCGTTGGACGGAATCAATTAGGAAGATCATTCGAGCTATTAAAGGAACATGTCGATAGTCCATCAATCATGTTCGCCCATACAATCAGGATCTCGGTTTCCATAAGTAGAACCTTCCAAGTATACTTTGTCAATCATCGGATCCTTAATCTTTGAATCAATCATGATCAAATAAAGGATTCCGTTATGTCATATCCAGCCAAGAGATCTTCTCCAGTTGATAAGGTCATATCCTTAATGGAACATCCAGTTCTGGATAGCCTTTCTTTAACGGATTAGAAATTGTCAATGAGGATAGACTTTGAGTCTTGAGTCTGGCTGTCTAGAGGTCTTTAGACTTTAAATAGCAGAGTCTGCAAATCTTCAGACTAGATTGATGGAAACGTTTTGTCAGCTTCAAAACACTTCACAAGGATTTCTCCAACAATCTCCCCATTTTTTATGGTGACAAAAATTTCCTGCAGATTTGGATAACTTTGGCCTGCAAAATATTACTCAAACAAATATGGATATCTTATAAAGATAAATGGCTTAATGATAACGCTAAAATCTGCAACCACAGAAATTTGGTTAGTCTTGCATGTGATAAAGCCATCCATAAGATATCAATAGTAGTTAATATAAGCAGTCAAGTCCAAATCCAAATTCAGTCCATATCCAGACACAAAACTAAAGTCAAACATCAAAACAATTTAAAAGTTCAAGAGTTGTAAAGATTCAAAGTTTTCAAATCTCGCATCTCTCCCCCTTTTTGTCAACATAAAAAAGGTTGAGATGAAAATGGAGTAGAGTCAAGAATGCTTGGGAACACGAACAAGCTAGAAATCTCCAATTGACTGAATGATGCCTTCTAGCCTTTTCAAGTCTTCCTTTAGTTGTGCAACATCCTCACCCTTAGCATTAGCCTGAATCTGAAGAGAAAGGGCTTGGATCTGATCATTCAAGGAACTCGAAGAAGCTTGACCTACATTCTGCAAATTCTGAACTTCGCATCCCAAGGCATATATTTGACCTCGCATTTCCAAGAGAACATCCAGAATTCTGCGAAAATCTGCTGAGTTATCGGTCTGCATACTAACTTCAGCACGATCTGATGGAGTAAAGGCAGACAATGGCAGATCATAATCACGCAAATTTGGCGATGAAACATCATGTCCTTCCTTAGGAAATTGAGAGGCATAAATGTCCTCTGGATCTGCGGGAGAGCAACTGACTCCTTCACTGGTAGCAAGATATGAGGACATTCCTCTTTTCTCTTGGTCTCCCTCTGTTTCCATGCCTTCAGGTGGAGAAGATTGTTCCTCATGTTCTGCTTCCTCTTGATCTCTTTTCTCTTCTTCTTCTTTTTCAACTCTTTCCTTCTCAGAATCTTTTTCTTCTTCTTCCTTCTCCTCTGCTTCTTTTTCCTCTACTTCTTTCTCTTCTCTTTCTCTAGTCCGCTGTTCTGAGTCTTTCTCTGGAGCAGAATGGCTCAGGTTCTTCAACGCCATTGCAGAAATGGTGATGTTGTCCTCATCATCTTCATCCTCAACAATGAGAGCTCTTATTTTCTTGGATGGAGCAACCATGGGCTCCTTCCCTTTTCTTTTTGCTGCAGAAGAGATTTGATGAGATTTGACTGGAGTCTTCTCCTTGAATTTCTCCAACGCCTTGCTTAGTTCCTTTAGACGCATTTTAGTCACCATTTTCAGTCCTACCACCATATGATCACACGATCCAGCACAAAGAATTTGTGGAGGCTGAATGTTCAGATGTCTGAATAATTTCGTCACAAGACCTGGATAAGGAAGTTGACCCCTGTTCTTCACCACTGCTCTATACATGTGGAACATAACGGTGAGGAAGAGAAAAACTTTTCCCGTGATGATGGCATACATCGGCTTTGCCTCCGAACTTGAAACATCAGTCTTGGAAGTTGATTTCGGTCTGAGGCAATTGATCACAATCTTGTGAAGCAGAATGTTATACGCACTCATCCTCAAGTAGGAAATCTTTTCCTCTGTTCTCCTATCCTTAACAAGTTCCAATGTAGCACGAGCAATAGAAACATTGATCGGTTGATATCTTCCTCTTTCAACCCCTAACACATCCGCCATCATATCCATATCCACCACAAAGTCTTGATCTCGGACACTAAAAGAGAATCTATTCGCATCCAGGAAACTAAGATTCGAATAGAAATAAGCAGTTAATTCAGCATGGGCTTCTGTGGTGTCAGAACAAAACTGCTCAAGTTGAAGAAAACTAAACTTTTCTCTCAAATTGACATTCACAGCATCAAGGAAATCAAAATCTACACTCCTAGGGTTTATCACCCCACGCTTCAGCAATTTTGAGTATAGAGCCTTCTGTTCCTTCGATCTAAACAACTCTCCCCTTTTTCCTCAAATTTTCACTGCAACACCCATTCTTGGTTGAAATTGGCTGTACAGTTTGTCATCATCATTCCCATCTATAGGATTAAATCCCCCAACACGCGGATCACTTGGGATATTTGCAAGGGTTTCTTCAGCCAACCCTTTAGGAGCAATTCCCTAACTCTCCATTCTTCATAAAAAGATATATTCATTCCCATATCCTTTATCCTTAAGAAATTCATCAATGTAGTTCAATGGAGTACCAGTCCTCTTTAAAGCACGATAAAGCTTATAAATAAAAGAGGGCCTTTGAACTCTTACTGGATCAGCGTCTTCAATGATTTCTTCCTCTTGTTGATGACCAACACCTTGAGGACTAGATGGAGGAGAATGACGCTGCTAAGAATGTTGTGGGCTCTGTTGCTGATTTGGAGACTCTTCTTCCTCGGTGAGATCGAAGTGCGTAGGCCCCTCACTCATTCGCCATGGTCCCCTGCTTGCGATCCTCGATGACTTTCTTGAAGACGACATCTTTCTCAATCTTTGAGAGATTCATTGCTTGACTTTCCCAAGAAAGATGGCAACTTTTTCGAAAATTAAACAATAGAAGAAAACAGGAATGGAAGATCGGTGTTTTTTAGGGTTTTCAAAATTAAGCGAAGAGAAACCGATTGTATATAACTCAGTCGAAAGGAGGGGATACTAAACGTCGTAATGGAAAGTGAAAATATGCCTTTTCAAAAAAATAACTGCCTTTTTCGGGAAAATGGTCATTTCAAAATAACTCATTTTTCAAAAAAGAAACGTTGCAATAGTCATGTTAATTAAATATCACAATAATCAAACACAAATTGATGATCGTACCTTTTCAAGATGAGATTCGAGAGAGAGAATAACTTACAGTCAAAGTCTTGTATGTCTGAGTCTGAGAGTCTCTAGACTTTAACTTCTTCAAACCTCAAAATGTTGAGTTTAAAACGGATGATTTCAAATTGATTTTTCTCCAAAGGCTTTGTAAATATATCTGCTAGTTGGTTCTTTGAATCAACAAACTGAATCGAAATTTCTCCATTTTGAACATGATCTCTAATGAAGTGATGTCGAATCTCTATATGCTTTGCTCTTGAGTGAAGAATTGGATTTTTGGTGAGATTGATTGCACTGGTGTTGTCGCAGTTAATCTTCGTGCATGAATCTTCAATTCCAAAGTCACTTAGCTGTTGTTTTATCCACAGAATTTGTGAACAACAACTTCCAAGAGCTACATACTCTGCTTCTGCTATAGAGAGAGCTATTGTACTCTGCTTCCTTGAAAACCAATACACTGTCCTGCCTCCAAGTAGTTGACAGGTACCTGAGGTGCTCTTTCTATCAACTCTACATCTAGCTAAATCTGCATCGAAGTTGATGAAATATATTTGATGATACGTTTTGCAGCATTTAAATGAGATTCTTTAGGATCTGCTTGAAATCTGGTACAAATGCAAACACTAAACAAAATGTTAGGTCTAGAAGCTGTTAGATAAAGAAGTGAGCCAATGATACTCCTATATAACTTCTGATCAACTTTCTTTCCTCCTTCATCTTTGTCTATCTTCAAGGAACTTGACATTGGTATATCAGCATTTTTGCAATTGTCCAGTCCAAACTTTTTGACAAGTCTTTAGCATACTTTTCTTGATGAATAAAAGTTCCTTCCTTCAGTTGTTTTACTTGAAACCCGAGAAAGAAAGTTAACTCACCCATCATGCTCATTTCAAATTCATCCCGCATAGTCTTAGAGAATTTCTTGTACAAACTTTCATTAGAGGTTCCAAAAATAATATCATCAACATATATTTGAACAAGTATAAAACTTTTGCTTTCTCTTTTAATAAACAGAGTAATGTCTACTTTACATTTTATAAAGCCTTTTTGAATTAAAAACTTACTTAGCCTATCGTACCAAGCTCGAGGTGCTTGCTTTAAACCATACAAGGCCTTTTTCAATCTAAATACTGAGTCTGGCTTCCTTGAGTCTTCAAACCCAGGTGGTTGTTTCACATAGACTTCCTCATGGATAAATCCATTCAGGAAAGCACTTTTGACGTCCATTTAGAATAACCTGAAATTTTTATAACAAGCAAATGCAAGTAATAATCGAATTGCTTCTAACCTTGCTACTGGTGCGTAAGTCCCGTCATAGTCTATCCCTTCTTCTTGTGTATATCCCTTGGCCACGAGTCTTGCTTTGTTTCTTATGACTTTTCCTTTCTCATCCATCTTGTTCCTGAAAACCCATTTGGCACCAATAATAGATTTACCTTTTGGTTTAGGAATTAACTCCCAAACATCATTAATGCTGAATTGTCTCGAGTTCTTCTTGCATAGCTTCAATCCAGCTTTCATCGACAAAGCTTCTTCTATACTTTTGAATTCTATTTTAGAAATAAGAGCCACAGCACTAGACTCTTCACGCCTTTTGGATCTTGTGCGAATTCCTTCATTAATGTCGCCAATAATAAAATCTTTGGGATGACTGGACTTATGCTTCCAGTTGTTGGTTAATTTGTCGAGTTAATGATCTCTTCCTTCACTTGAATCTTCAACAGTCACTTGTTGCTGGTCCTTCAAAGTCTGAGCTACTTCTTGCAATTTAGACTTTGTAGAGTCTGGAGCAGGTTTAGGCTCTTCAAGATGAGTCTAAATAGATTCATTTTGCATAGAATCCTGAAATTTGACATCATTGATTCTTCCACAGTTTGAGTCTTCTTGTTGTAGACTCTATAAGCTTTGCTTGTGGTTGAATATCCAAGGAAGATGCCTTCATCTGACTTTTCTTCAAACTTGCCAACTCGATCTTTTGCATTTTTCAATATAAAACATTTGCATCCGAACACCTGAAAATATGAAACAATAGGCTTCTTTTCTTTGAATAATTCATAGGGGGTTTTTTTTAGAATAGGCCTTAGAAAAACTCTATTAATAATATAAGATGCTGTCGAAACTGCTTCAGCCCAAAATCGTGAAGAGATATTGCTTTCAATTAAAAGAGTTCTAGCCATTTCTTGAAGAGACCTATTCTTTCTTTCTATAACTCCGTTTTGCTTTGGAGTATATGGAGAGGAGAACAAGTGCTAAAAGCTAGATTCATCACAAAATTTTGTAAAATCTTGATTTTCAAATTCATCTATATGGTCTGTTCTTATACTTGAAATAACATACCCCTTTTCATTTTGAACTTTCTTAGCAAATTTTTCAAAGTAAGAGAAGGTTTCAGACTTACTTGCCAAGAAATACACCCAAGTAAATCGTGAGTAGTCATCCATAATTACTAGACAGTATTTCTTACCTCCAATGCTCTGTGTTCTGGTTGGTCCAAAAAGATCCATATGTAAAAGCTGCAGTACATGGTTAGTGGAAACTTGATTTATTGGTTTAAAGAAATTTCTTACCTGTTTTCCCAATATGCATGGTGTACACAGATCAGACTTTTGGTATGATAGATTGGGTAGACTACGAACAAGCTTCTTCGCTGAAATTTTGGCTATCTGCTTCATATTGATGTGCCCAAGCTTTCTGTGCCATAAGCTTGCTTCGTCTTGGATTGAGATTAGACATTGCAATTCATCTGGTTTCACATCCAAGAGGTAAATATTTCCATGTCTTCGACCCATGAATGATTGAGTAGAATCTTTACTAATTCCTGAACATATTCTCTCTTGAAAGTTGATTTTGAACCCAGTATCACACAGCTGACTGACACTAAGTAGATTGTAATTGAATCCTTCTACTAAAGAAACGTTGCTTATTGTGAGATTTCCAATCTTTACAGTTCCAAATCCCACAATCTTTCCTTTGATGTTTCCTCCAAATGAGACTTTTCCACCATTTACTCGAACAAGCTTTATGAAGCAATTTGAGTCTCCTATCATGTGTCTTGAGCATCCACTATCCAGATACAATTTTACCTTTTTCTTGATAGTGACCTGCATTTAAAAAAGAAACTCAAACTTTCTTTGGTACTCATATTTTCTTGGGTCCATTGATGTTAGTATGATATACGGTTTTTGCCCATACTTTCTTGACAGGTTTCCAAATCATAGAACATTCTTTTTCAAAATGATCTGCACTATTGCACTTTGAACATCCGAGAGCATTGGACGACCATCGGTTTCACAAAGATCCTTTTAAAATGACTTTTGTAAGCATCTTTTGTGGGTCTTTGCTTAATTCTTTCTTTCACTTTTGGAAAATCAATTAAATGAATGGTTTCATCACCATTTCCAAACCAAATTTATTAAAATAAGGTCTTTGAACAGAAAGTATTTTTTTCCAGCTTTCAGATCCTATAGAAAATCTTTTGGAAATATTTGAGATATCATTTTTCAAGAATGCATTTTCTTTTAAAAGATTATCTTCACTTTCTTTAAGAGAAGAAACATTCTTGTCTAAACATTTTACTTTTTCTTTCGAAACATTTCTTGTTGTTTTAGAGCAGAATTTTCCTTTTTGAGTTCGGAAATTCTTTTTTAAGAGAAGTCTTAAGACTAAAACACAATTCATTAATGTATTTTGAAACTTTAATAGGAATTTTGAAGTTACTAACCTCAAATTCACTTTCTCGAATCTGAATCGTCTCGAGTTCGAATTTGAATCCGATTGTGCCATTAGACATACATTGGCATAATCATCATCACTTTCTTCACACTCGTATCACCTGTGTTTTCGCTTTAAGAGCCTTTCGATACTTTTCAGCTTTTCCTTTCTTCTTCCTCGAAGAGGATAGTTGGTTCCGATGTGTCCATTTTTCTTACATTCAAAGTAGACTACATCTTTGTTTGATTCATCATCACAGATTTGGTCTCGTTGCTTTTGAAAACTTTGTTTCTTTGGATTGAATCTTCTTCCTTTTCTCAGCTTTCTCGAATCTTCTTATCATGAGAGCAAGCTCCTCATCATCCATATCGTCTTCGAATCTGTAACATCGAATCATCATTAGATTTTAATGCAATGGATTTCTTTACCTTTAGGGTCTTCATCTTCATTGATTCGTTCCACTTCATAAGATTGAAGAGTCCCAACCAACTCATCAACAGATAGTGGCATGATTCTTTAGGTCTCTCTGATTGAGGTCTTTATGTGATTCAAATCCTTGAAGAGTCCACGGAGTAGCTTGTTCACTTTCATGGGATCAGAAATTGGTTGACCTTGATTTTCAAGACCATTCATGATTTCTATAAAACGATTAAACATATCAGTTATAGATTCTCCTGATTTCATTTTGAAGGCTTCGTATTGACCGAGGAGAACGTTGATTCTAGTCTCTTTCGCTCGATCGGTTCCTTCATAAGTAATATGTAATCTATCCCAAACTTCTTTAGCTGTAACACAAGAAGATATTATGTTATATTCAGTAGGTGATAAAGCACAATATAAACAATAAATTGCTTTTGCATCAAGAGCTTGTCTCTTGATTATCTCTTCCTGAGCCATTTCACTAAACTCAACAAGATCTTTTCTCTCTCTAAGACAAAATGTGCAACTTTAGGAATGATTCCTTTTCTACAACGTCCCATTCCGTAGGATCCTTTGATCTTAGGAACGCCTTCATCTTGTTTTTCCATATGTTGTAATCATTTCCATCAAAGTAAGGTGGTCTGGTATTGCTTTGCTCTTCTACCAGCCCTAGAGCCAACATACTAGCCATGGATCTTTAACTCTGAAGTAAAACACTTCAAACAAAGTGAGTACATGAGCTCTGATACCAATTGAGATAGCTAGTATAATCACCTAGAGGGGGGTGAATAGGTGTAAAAACAATTTTTCGAGATACGGAAGCGATACTAGGCAGACGATAGAAAGGGAGTTCTCTTTTGATTAATGAAATGAAATACGATCAAAGTAAAGTAAAGAGTAGGGAAGAGAAAATTGAACACAAGGTTTATAGTGGTTCGGCTTATTCTAAGCCTACGTCCACTCTTCCGCACTGACAGCCCACCGGCTGGATTTCACTATGAACAAAAGAGATGTTACAGCACAGCTTTTCCTTAATTCCACAGTGTGGATATTCTACCACACTTCCTCAAGGATTCTCACGAATATAGACTCTCTTTTGTGTACAAGATTTCGCTCAACAAATGAATTGACTACGAACAAGGAGCTTCAGACTTTGCAATTCTTCTATCGCGCACTCACTCAAAACAACTTAAACGTCTTCCTTTTATACTCCTTTATGCCATCATACCCGTTGGCACATACCAAAGGAATTCCTCCAATCTACCCGTTTGACGGAATCAATTAGGAAGATCATTCGAGCTATTAAAGGAACATGTCGATAGTCCATCAATCATGTTCGCCCATACAATCAGGATCTCAGTTTCCATAAGTATACTTTGTCAATCATCGTATCCTTAATCTTCGAATCAATCATGATCAAATAAAGGATTATGTTATGTCATATCCAACCAAGAGATCTTCTCCAGTTGATAGCCTTTCTTCAACGAATTAGAAACTGTCAATGAGGATAGACTTTGAGTCTTGAGTCTGGCTGTCCGGAGGTCTTCAGACTTTAAATAGCAGAGTCTGCAAATCTTCAGACTAGACTGATGGAAACATTTTGTCAGCTTCAAAACACTCCACGAGGATTTATCCAACAACACTGTCAAAAATGTACTTGCGATTGAACACTTCAACAAAGGCGTTCCACTCCAGAATCACACCTTATGGGAACAGTACTCCTCTGGTGGCCCTCCACCAAGTACTTGCGTTACCCTGCAGTTGATAAACTGCAAGGACGACCTTCTCTTTCTCTGTGCACCTCAGCAGTGCAAATGCCCTTTCCAAGTCCTAGATCTGAGGGCTGCAGCTTCGGGGTCTCCTGCGATAGTAAACCTCGGCGGGTTCAACTTCAGAAACTGCTCGATGAGTTTATGCATAGGCCTCTCTCTCTTTCTCTCAACAACCACGTTCCCAGGTGGATCTTCGGCAGGTGCTGCAGTAGGTGTAGTTACAGTTGTGGCAGCAACAGTAGCAGCATCAGCGGCGGCATTGGCGACAGTAGTGGTGGCTGCGATAGCGGCAGCAGCTTGATTATGAGCATGCTGCCCTACTACGTTTCCAAGCATCTCTAGTGACTAAATGATCCCATCTATCCTAGGATCGCCAGGGGCTGCTACCCCAGCATCGACTGGAGACGGTGCTACTACACTTGTGCAGGCCTGAGTCGACACTCTACCACGACCCCCTCGGGTACTAACCCTCGTTGGCATCCTACTCTGAGTCACTGGTCCAATGGTTCTCTTTTTAGGAGTCATTTGCTCCTAATCACTCATTATGCAGGATTCTTACAAAAACCTGCTTTCTAATTCCACACAAAATTAAAAGCTGTGTGATCACACCAAACAAGCTACCAAATAGCTATCACTCAAATGCATCAGTATAAAATAAAGGTCATTCATACTAATTATCCCATGAACCCTCGCACATTATCACTCCAACCACTAACCAGCTCCGATACCACTCTGGGCAAGGATATCACGCCCTAATCCTCGAGCGCATGCACACACCTCGATGGTTGATAAAATTGCGACGTCCCAGGACGTGTCGCCGACCCATTCATTTTGTTGCACATGCGGAAGTGAATTAAAAACCCTTGACAACAATGACATGGGATAGGAAAGAAGGACAATCACATCAAACCAAACATTTTTATAAACAAGCTAAGTTTATATGCAAAATTCTACAAAAGATCAGCTTTCAAAAAGGAACTATCCTACAACATACTAGTCAGACACATTCATCGATCCTTCAAACTCCATTGGCTTCGGGGGCACCGGGTCCTCCACAACACTATTAGGAGGGTCAGCTGCACCCTCGCCAAAAGCAGCGTCGACAACCACCACGGGGATCTCAAAATCCTAGAGGGGACCCACTCTGTATCCATTGAGTCCATGGTGGAACCATGCCCTGAATCAATGAGGTATCCTCTCGAGGAGGCCCTCATCGACTCAGATAGTGGTCACGATCAACTCATAAACCCAATGACTGCCAGGGATCCGAACATCTACCCCTCGCTCAGTAATAGCCCGTGACTGTCCAAAACATTCCGAAGGAGCTGCCATCTAACGACCTGAAAAGATTGAGCCCACGACAAGGTGAGATAATGTCTTAGCAAGTTCACCCCCTAAACTCCAAATAGGAAGCAAATACGCCTAGGGGCGTCCTATCCACACAGCCACACAATCACAGAGACTTACCTCACCTCAGATCTTTCTTGCATGTCAACACAGTTTATATACCCAACCTTATGTGGTAATCAAGCTCATCACTTTCATCTTAATAAACACAAGGGGTCCCAATTATATGGCCAAATTGTTATGACACATTCCATTCCGTGCCACACAATTTTATCCCATAATCTGGCATGTCAATTTCACTTAGCATGCATTCCAATTGTTAATCACAGCCACACACGAGCACGACCTACTCGATGTTCGGTGGTCTTCTGGCGTACCTCGACATCATCTCGCCCCATCAAGCACAACAAAGTCACTACGTCGACGACATTCCACAAGGAAGCATCAATCCAACCTCTACTGCGACCAGCATCCATTAATAGGGCATCTCATATAGGGGCACGTCCACCCAACTCATTTCAGGGACGGGTTCTCTTAACCAACACACGATCATTCAATCTCGGCCTAGGACATTATGCTTTGCACTCAAATGTCCTAATTAAAATAACGTACTTGGCCCATTTTTTTTTTGTATTAACAACACAAGGTAAAAATAATCATGTATGGGTACGCGGCCAACTTGCATCAAAAAAATTAATACCCTTCCTTTTAAAATCTCACTATTTGATATAGTCTTTAAAACCATTTTTGATGTCAAAACCCGACACCCGGTAATTTCTAAACAATTACCAAAATTTTCAATTTTTGAATCAAATACTCAAAATTACAATCACCACTCAATTTGCACAATTTAACACTCAATTGCAGAAACTAAGCACACCACTACAATCAGCATGAAATTCCGATCACCAACTATCCAGGTATAATTTCCGGAAAATAGTAAATAATTAAATAAATATCAAAATTAATTAAATAATGCAAATTGAATACCATAAAAATCAACTTAGGCCGTAAATGCTAATCTAACCACCTAAATGAGCCTAGAAAATTTCCGAACCTATCTAAATAAATAGCACTACCTCTTTAGCCCCTAATTAATCTATTATAACCACCTAACATGTACAATTGAACAATTAAATCACTAATCTAATCTAACTAACCACCTAATCCCTAATTAGCCTAAAATAATCAACCCTTAAGCATCATTAACTCCCTAAGCAGAGTTTAGTAAACAAACTCACCAATTTAGCATTTCGATGAGTTCGTGGCGACAACGACGCGAAGGTGGGCTACAACCAATCCTACAGCGACACCAAACGGGGTCCGAATGCCCTTGAAATGGGCCACAAGATCTCAACTGGGCTGAGAGGTTCGGCCACTACTCAAGGCTGTTGGGCTAGACTGAAGGGGGAAAAAACGGCAAGGAGGGATGGCAGTGGCTGCAGCAAGGCCAAGCGGTGGTTCCGCCTGGCTACACAGCGACGAGTGGCGACTGGACGGTGGCCAAGGCAAGCTACGACGGTGGCCTAGGCTAGGGCTAGAGAGATGGGCGGGTGATGGATGACTTCGGGTGGCTGCTCGGGCGATGTGACAGTGCTGGACGGTGCAACAAGGGGGCAATCAATGGTGAGGGGCTACTGGCCAATTCTCTCTGGTTCTCACAAGCTTTCAAAATGCTACAACAATGGATAAAGTGAGCTGCAAGGAGGAAGAATAAGCTGCTAGCCGAAGGGGGACCACCATTTGGCCTCAAATATCCCATTTTCATCATCGCACATGCCCCACCAGCTACTGAATTCAATCCTCAGCCATTTGCACACCCAAACTTCCCCCAACAAGCCATTGAAGAGGTCCAAAATGTTGCTCGCCCCCTTAGCCTACGAATTTTGGACCATTTCTCTCCAAATCCACTTTAATTCTTCTTCAATTGAGCTCAATTGAAGTCCTTAAAATTCAACCAGGGTGTCATCATCCCTCTTGTGATTTTTCCTCATCAATTGAACCAACTTGATGGCCAACGGTGTGCTCAAAAATAGTCATATGATTTTCCCAGTGCAAAATAACCTTACTTTGAATTTTCGCCGAAAATCCCAATTTGTAGAAAAATCTTCGGAGGGTGAGTCGACGTTCCTAAAATGACTTGTCACACGACAGAACTAGAAATCGGGTTCAAATTCACGATTAATTTCAATATGACGCAATTTTAGCATGACCTAACCTATTTGGTAGCTTTTAGGAATTTTTAGTGCAATTGACTCGTGGTCCATTATTTTCGAGCCACATTGTACATCTTCGACATATTAGCGACTCTCAGTTGTCGTGAAAATTTCAAGGTTTCAAATACGGGCAGAGGATACAAAAATTACAAAAAAAATCGGTCTAATGCCGTTCAACAAGAATTTTGCAATTAGGTGGAATGACCCATACACTAATCACATACCTCTGTCGAATCGACCTATCTTTGGTCTCTGATCAATTTTGACGATGCCATAATGACCCTTGCAGATTAGAACGGTTGAGCAATCGATTTCTGATCGAATTCTAAATTCTATTGCGTTTAGATTCCTTAACGGCTTCACCTGATAGGCTAGTTATCTCGTGAGTGGCCAACTCGGAGAAACGAACTATAAGCGTGTTGATGAAAAGTCCAACTTATTCAATCAAAAACAAAACCTGAAAATCAAGATGTTACATAGGACGTCTATCCATGAGTGTCCGATGGTGACATTTCTCAAAATTTCGGCCAAAAAAAAATTATAAACGTCAATAATGATCGTGAAACATGAACAATATTGCTCTAATACCAATGTAGGAAAACGGATTCTAGAAAAACGAACCGATACTCGAACAATTGAATATCGAAATAACAACGCGGAAACGGGCCCAAGAAACATGTAACACTAATCGAAAGGCATATCACGAAAACGGACATACTTTATTTGTCATAGATTAAGTACTCGTTGCAACATCGCTCTAATACCAATGTTGGAAAACGAATTCTAGAAAAACTAACCGATACTTGAATGAGCGAATACCAAAAAAATAACATGGAAACAGGCCTGGGAAACATGTAACACCGATTGGAAGACATATCACGAAAACAGACATACCTTGTTTGCTATAGACGAACATGCATTAGATATTGTAATTTATGCTAGGCATAGTGTACTGAGACGTCATAAGCATATGTCGAATAAAATATCTTTGATATGATCGAGAAAAAGAACCACTTATATCATAGAACATTAAAACATTCCATCATCACCATTTTCACTTACTCCTCTAGTTTTACTTTATGCCGTTCGGAAATGTCTGACGCGATGGATGACTGCTTGGTAATTAAACTTGTTCTTCCAACCCATCACATTGGCATGGATTGACGAGCAGACAAGTCACAAACTCTTTGAAATTAGTCCCAGCATTAACGTAGTGATCTCTTTCATCTTCATATACCGCATGAATGGCTCCTGCAAGATTGACAATTCGCATGAGTACCATGGGAACGGCAGTCGGATGGCACAACTCTTCGTTAATGTCCTTCCATGCATCAGCCACTAGTTTACGGATTTCCTTCTTTGCCTCTTCCTCTGTAACTTTGTATTGCTTCATGAAACACTCCACTGAAGATGCCACATGACCTCTCTCTTGCTCAAACTACAAAAATTATACATCATTGAAATAATTGATGGAATTTAGAAAGTACTTTAGACAGATGGTCCAAAGCGATTAACATATACGATGATTTTTAGTTCAAGATAGATTGCAATTACACTAATCAATCCACGACAATTTGTTGTTTTTAGAACATTTATACTTCAAACATGCTATCATGAAGTAAACCTAGTAAGGTTGCCGAGTTCCTTCAGAAGAAAATCTTCTGACAATGCATAGTTCAAATGACTCAGACTATGACTACAATGCTCGTGACGAACGAGATCGCTTACCATACCCGTCATTGTAGCTCGTCATTGTAGCAAGTTACTATTTACTTTTATAGTAGTAGTAGGCTAGGAAAATCATTGTTCACTGTCATTATTCATACTGTGAGAATAATTCCCAACTGAAAATTTTCGGCACCTCTATTTGTTTTAGGACCCATGAGCTTGGTCCTTATTTGTATGTGACCTCTTATTGCCTATAAAAGGCGAGGAGGATGTAATGTGTTGAATAAGGTCCCCTGAAGTAAAGTGAGTGTTTTGTGAAAACTCTCCATGGCTTTCTAAACCTCTCTTATTTCCAACCTGGTAGGATCCTTTGAGAAATGCAGCTCGGATAGTTAGAAATGTTATCATCCTAGCATCTCTAAGTGTCTTTAGACTTTGAACTAAAGGGCATAGTGATGTTCTGCTAAAAGGCTGTCCCTAAAGGGCTTGAACGGGAGTTGTTCGTCCACTGTGGGAAGGCATACCTGCAGGAAACTACCTCCGTCTTCCTTTCGTGGTTAATTTCAATCTGGCGCGATTTTAGCGTAACCTAAGCTACTAAGTAGCTTTCAGAAATTTTTAGTGCAAATGACTCATGGTCGATTTTCTTCAAGCCACAATGAACCTCTTCAACACATTGACGACTCTCAATGGTCGTGAAAATCTCGATATTTCAAATACAGGCACAAGGTACCAAAATGATCGAAAAATCAGTCTAGTACCGATCAACAAGAATTTTGCAATTTGGTGAAATTACCCACATTTAGCTATACATCTTAGTCGAATCGACCTATCTCTAATTTCTAATCGATTTTTAACTGTACCGTAATGATCTTTGCAAATGAGCACAGTCGAGTAATCAATTTCTAATCAAATTTTCAAGTTTATTGCGTAAAAATCCCTTAATGGCTTTTCCAAATAATTTAGTTATCTCAAGAGTGATCAGCTCTAAGAATAGTGCTATAGGCACGTCAATGAAAAGCTCGATATATTTAATTGAAAGCAGAACTAAAAATATCAGAATATCACAGGAAATGAATTAGAAATAAACCAAACATAAAATCATATTGACCTAGATTTATCGGATTGAAGCGAAGTTTTACTCTCGAAAACATTTCTTTGGCGAAAGGAAGAACTGTCTTGTGGAATTTTTGGGTCTTAGTTAACACCTTATAAACGGAACTGGCTTTTTTGCACTTACTAATTAATGGAAAGGGAGCATGTGATGTCACGTGCCGAATTCGGTACAATCGGATATGGGAGATGGAATTTTGGCTCGGACATCCAAATCGGAAAATACAGAAATAAAGTATAAGATGTTGACTGAGACAAAAGAAATTACTGAAGGTTCACTGAGACAACTATGAAATTCCAAGGGGCAGACATATTAGAATTAACCCAATTGCTTGTTGTGCCAATCAGAATAGTGAGAACGTGCATTAGATATTGTAATATATGCTGGGCACAGTGTACTGAGACCGTTTTAAGGATATGACAAATAAAATATCATTGATATTGATAGAGAAAATGAACCACTCATATTATAGCACATCAATATATTCCATCATCACATTTTTCACTGACTCCTCTTGTTTTATTTTATTCAAAATCCACTAGAATAAAAAGGGGGCTCTCAGGCCAGAAAAGAGCAGTGACCATGTGTTAACACAATTCAAATTGTTCGGAAATGTCTGACGCGATCGATGATGGCTTGGTAATTAAACTTCATCTTTCAACCCATCACATTGGCATGGATTGACGAGTAGACAGGTGACAAACTCTTTGAAATTGGTTCCAGCATTAACTAAGTGATCTGTTTCAGCTTCATATACCGCATGAATGGCTCCTGCAAAATTGATAATTCGTATGAGGAGTACCCTGGGAACAGCAGTCGGACGGCACAGCTCTTCATTAATGTCCTTCCATGCATCAGCCACTTGTTTACAGAGTTCCTTCTTTGCCTCTTCCTCTGTGACTTTGTATTGCTTCATGAAACACTCCACTGAAGATGCCACCTGACCTCTCTCTTGCTCAAACTACAAAAAATATATATATCATCGAAATTATTTTTTCTTTGATAAAACCTACGGAATTTAGATAAAATGATGTTGTTCACTGGTATAGTTTTTGTATACCTTGTGTCCAGCAATGTCGTTCATAAGCCGACCAATTACTCGCAAAGCCTTCACTATCTTGGTGTCGCTAGATAATAACCAGTCAAAAACATCTTTGGTTACAGTATCTCCCATCCCCAGAAATGATGCCACCAATGCCATTTGAATACCAATGGATGTTAATGCGGTGGGCATGTACTCCTCCATCGTCGGTACGTGACTATGTTGGAACCATTTGGCTTCAGCCAAGTACGCTCTCACTTGAATTTTCATCTAAGAATTCATTATCAAATGTAAACTACATCAATATTCAAGCTTTAATGTTTTTGGTGGACTTAGACACATGATAGTCTCTCATCCTTATCCAAAAGCTCAATATTTTCTTTCAAGTGGATAGAGTGTCGAATGGCTTACCGCTTCTTTTGCATAGAAGAGGTGGTGTGATCTTCCTTTTCTGGTCAATTAATAGCCAATTTCATCATAAAAATCAAGAAGTATCTTATAAATCACTTGCATGCACTCTGGCAATCCTTCTTTGGCATCAACGTCCCACCTGAGTTCAAGTTTAGAAAATATAAAACTTGATCCTAATAAAGAGTTGGTCAAATTAAAATAAGTAAGTTTAGAATCAGTAAACTGAGAAAACCCTCCAAGTGCCAATTGTACCTTTCAATTGCTTCTGTGAAGAGTTCTAATTCCTCCAATGTGCCATAGACATCATAGATGTCATCGATAATGGTCAGAAAGACATTCATTTTGGTCATATATCCTCTAGCGATCTCATACTCCGGCTCAAAATGGACTCCTAACATCCAGGTATACAGCTCCACAAGCCTATCTCTAGCAAATGGGAACTCCCTCTCTATATCTATATCCTTCCACCACCTACAATTTACCAACAAATCTCATTTAAGGGAAACACAGCAATGATAGAATTATAGAAAGTACTTCAAACCAATGATCCAAAGAGATTAATACTCCTTGTCAAGTACAATTATATTTTAGTTCAAGATATATTGTGATTACATTAATCAGTTTATGACAATTTTATGTTTTTAGAACATTTAGCTACTTCAGACATGCTATCATGAAGTAAACCTAGTAAGGTTGCCGAGTTCCTTCTGGTCCTGCCCTTGCAAGGAGTTGAAGTCGAGCTTAGCCAAGGAGAACAGGACTTCATTATGTGAAGGCTCCTCTTGGTAGAATTGAATGTAACGCCTCACCTCTAGCCTTGGTAGACCCTTTCGGATTGGGTGATTTAGAGCATGACTGACTTGTTTTTCGAGATTAGGGCTTACTTTTCTTTTATCAATTGATTCAAGGTGAGTTATAGTAAAAGTAAGTGCATCGTTCAAAATATCATCGCTGCGATGACTTAGATGGCAAGCTTCAAATAGACTTAGCAATCCCTGCACGTTAGCAATGACTAATTTGCTGAAATTCCCTTCACTGTCCTTGAACCTGTTAAAGATTTCTGTATGGCCAAACAGAATGTGGGAGAAGATGCTATCATGAGATGCTGTGAAAAGCACCATGTTCTATATCTAGATCAATTGGAAACAATGGAAAAATGACATACAAAACCAAGGAATTAGAAGAAAGGACTACTCTTTAACTAGAAAATATGAAGAAATTGAAATATGAGAATTAGGAAACAGGTTAACAAATACACAAATCAACATTAGAGTAAACTAAACATGTTAGTGAAATTATTTGTTCACTCTAATCAATCAAAAAGATTATCAAGCTAGTGTCTGCAATATAATTTCACCAACTCATCAATCAATGAAATTGGAACATTACATACCACATGAAACATTGTAACCTTGTTGTCATAATAAGCGAAAGAGAAGAGCAATGGTGTGTAGGTTGTCGTCGTTATTGCCACAGTGAAACTCGAAATAACTTCTATGGATTTGTTCCAACTGCTCAGCTATCTCAAACTCAAAATGGTAGGCAAGTCCTAAGCGTTGGATTTGATTGATCAAGTTCAACTTCTGCGATGGCTTATCCATGGCACTTGTCAACATCTTCCTCACTTCTCCTTTCAATCTCTCAATCTGTTCCTCTACTACGCCCTCAAAACCCTACGGTCAATATAAAAATGAAAGTCCAACAAATATATATGACATAAACTGAGTAAGAATGCAAGAAATGTATTAGGTTGCTTATGACTCGATCGGCCGCCATAAATATGAACTGAAATTGCCTAAAAAATTATCCCATTAAGACTAGTCCTATTAACAGTAGAGAAATTCTTTCTGCATTTGTGGAAGTCAAATGTGCATCCCACAAGGTTCGCATAGATGTTTTGAATCGTGTAAGGACCAGCACTTGCATGGGGTTTCCAATAAACTGGAACTTCCT
The DNA here is from genome assembly GCA_017140255.1 of Eucalyptus paniculata subsp. matutina. Lineage (NCBI taxonomy): Eukaryota > Viridiplantae > Streptophyta > Magnoliopsida > Myrtales > Myrtaceae > Eucalyptus > Eucalyptus paniculata. The sequence continues at coordinate 41,200,500 of CM029440.1, forward strand.
TTTTCTTATCAAATGCTGCGGGATGATCCTTAATTGTCCACAATAATTCTTTGTGCTCTCATAGAGGACATAAGAAGTGAAAAGTTTGCCGAAAGTAATCCAAGAAAAGAAGTAACTTAAATGCTACCATCGAGTTGGAGTCGGAAGCATATTTGAGAAAGTAATCCGTCCATATGGTTGGATGATAAATTGCCGACCCGCGTTCAGCGTTCGGGCTTGTTTTTTTGGCAGGAGAAGAAGAAGGGACTCCTGAAAGCGGAAGAGACATTTCTTTTTGGCTATTTTCTAGATCTAGGCGTGCCGGCAGAATATAGCTAAGGACACTGGAGGGAGGGTAGAGGCTTTTCTGGGAGTGGCCAATCCTTATGGATGGGTATTTATAGGCTATAGAATCTTAGGAGCTGAGAAAGCAATAGTTAATTCATCAAAGCATCTTTTTTCCCGTGTATTTTCTATTCGTGATGATTGTCGTGTGTACAGAACATTAGACTATGTCTCAAATTTCAGACCGTTGGATGAAACCGATTTGACGATAATTATGGACGCTCGACCGCGGTTCAAGGTTAGCGGGCGGAAATGCGTTGGTGGCCTGTCAGTCGCCGTGACGCAATGACGCCACTCCATGATGTGTAACTCCACTATGGAAAGAAAACAAAAAGATAGCGTGATGGTCTTGACTAAAAGAGACATAGCTTCGTTCAGCTGAAGAAAGGGAACATAGATGTAAGGGGACCAAACCCACACCAAGACCCACAACAAATCTGCGAATCAACAATCAAAATTGACAAGGAAAGGCTGGTCCGAACCCAGCTAGAGCGAAACAGTGAAGAGTATTTCAGTCCCCCCTTGACTGAGGCAGAGGGCTGCGCAAGGGACCGCTACCTGGCTCGCAGATGGCAGTTAGATGGCGAGCTCGAATCGAGCTATGGCCGGTCGCCCTGGTATCCCCCGATCCAAGATGCCCGGGGCAAGGGAAGTTCGGGCCCGAGAAGACACTTACTGGAGATGTGGGTGCCGGGAAGAAAAGGTCGGGACGACGAGGATAGCGGCCGGGGGTCGTCGAAGGGGACTCCGGCGTGGCCAAGTGATCGGAGAACAACTCCTTCTCAATCTCTCTCACTGTCCGATATCTCCCTTTCCAGCTCTCTGTTTCGAGCTCCCTCCTCGAGCTTCTCCGAATCCAGGCCCGCTCCCAAAAAATCCCCGGAGAGAAGGCCGAAGGAAGAAGAAGAAGAAGAGGGACCCCGATGAAATCCCCTCTCCCCCCCCCTTTCAAACCGGCTGATGCGCGTCGATTCTCGCCTTGCCAGCTGCCCCGACCGAACGTCTCCTCCCTCAGCGTCGCGCGCGACGTCCTTCCCTCTGTCCCGTTCCCCCCCCCCACCGTCGTCGTCCTTCCTCCGTGCTCTTCCGTCGCACGCGGGAAGAGAGAGGGAAGGAGGAAAATATGAGGGTTGGGCCAAAAGAGGGGAAAATGGACTGGGCCGGCCCAGGTGAAGAGAGGGAAGGGAAAGAAAAAAGAGGTCAGGCCCGCGTGCCCCCGCCCGGTCTCGCTTTTTCGTTTTCCTTTTCTTTTAATAATATTAACTAAAAATCGATGATGATGATGATGATTTTTTTGAAAATTTTAATAATTGATACTGGTAATGCAATTTTTTCTAATCTCTATATGTGATGCATTTTAGTGAAAATTATTTACCTTACTTTACTTCTTTTTTTTTAAGAGACTAATCCATAATTTTCTATGCAATTATGTCCTAAATAAAAATGGCAAAATTTAGATATCAACATTTAATTAGATGGAAAGATTCTTTTTCTAAGGAAATTGTGAGGGTTAAATATTGTGTGAGATATTTGATGTAATTTGGATTTAGAAAATACTAAAAGTGCTTGAGTTACTCAAGTATCGCTATAATATCAGTTGTATTACTCACTCTATCTATATTGAAACTTGTGTTGTTTTTCTCATGGACATAGGTCACCTTGATCAAACCACGCAAATCCGATTTCCAATTTATTTCCTTGTTCCATGCATTTTATTCAATCACTTCTTATAGCTACGATAGAGTGAACCTAGATAACATCATTTAATTTCGAGGTCTGATTGATATACCATGTCATTAAGGTGTAGTACACAATAAATTATACATATTGCGCATGCGGCCATGGAAAATAGGGGCAGCTTTCTTATGAATTTTTCCTTACTATGGTGCGGATTGTAATGTTTGTTATTTGCTTCTCCACTATACATTTTGCAAGATGAGGCTCTACTCTGTTTTTCGGTGGTGCCCAAGGTAATTGAGTATAAGAATTTGACGTTTGATTGTGCCCCATTTATCATGTTAGAGTTAAAATATAAAGCCACGCCTTCATTTGATAATTCAAGTTTTTAGAATAATTGATTATGATCTCATAAATTCTCACATGATATCAGAATTAGAGATTTTGAATTCAATCTTTCAAGGCTACATTTACCTCCCCAATTAAATCTGCACGCTTAATACTAGGCAAAAAAGACCAGGTTAAATGTATTGGGAAGCATTAGACTAATTAAATATAAAATTATGCATTTATCTAATAGTTTAAGCTTTTCAGATAGTTGGGATATAAAATCACACATCGATCTAGCAGTTTAAGTTTTTAGGACAATTGAGATATAAAATCACATATTCATCTAACAGTTTAAGCTTTTAAAATAGTTGGCTGTGATCTCATAGATTCCCCATGCATCGTGCCAAAATGTGCATCTCGTGTCATGTTTGGATTGACTTGGAATGAGACGTGAAGACGACGACATGTATTGATGGTCGTATCACACCTTTGAGGGGGAAACCAGAGTCCACTTTAGAGAGATCTATGGTTTATTTGTATGAACAAAAGAATGAGGCCATCGCCGGTTTGGAAAATAGCTTAAAACAATTTCGAGTGCAGGATCATTTCACATTAAAAACGATACGGCATTAGCTAATTGTTAGAGGCCTCCTAAATTTTCTCAGTATTTAGAAATAAGCCCATTTTAACCTTGTTGGTGTTTTGTAAAATAAGTTTCTAGGTTTCTAAAGTTAAACACAGCTTATTTAGTGCTTTCTTTTGAGGTTTTCAAATTTTGATCTGAATTACAAGAAGGAAGTTGAAAATCCGGTTATATCTATTTCACTTTTTAAACTCACGTCAAATTATTTTTAGAGAAAAGTTGTAAGCATTTTGTAAAATTTCGATGCACTTGTTATGAGATTGAATTTATAATTAAAATTGATATTTTTATCGGGGTAGACGTAAAACAATAAATTAGAGAGAGGGGGAGGGGGTTATTCCGGTCGGTATATAAGAAAATGAGTGTCTTAATCAAAATGGGGTGCAAATAGCGCCGCCGGACTTATACTGCCTTTTTTAATTAATTGCGTACGTGATATGTGATTTAATTTCATACTATTTTAGTGGTTGCTTGCTTTAATTAATGTATTTTAAATTTAAATCTTAAGAGCAGAAATTAAGTGAAAAAACCATTCACAATACACGAAAAGTCGTTCGTCACCTAATTAACTAAATGGTTTTACTCTAATTTTATATTTATAATCTTTTTCATCGATTTTATAATATAAATGCTCCATTACATCTAACAAGATATTATCTTATCACGCATCCCGTTATCACTTTGCTAAAGAAGGTTACTATTTTCAATTTATGGTTTCATATTTTCATTAACAAATGATGTTTAGTAGATTAGAAATTTTATTTATGATGACTTATGATTACACGATTAATCGCATAGTTTTAATACAATTAATATGAGTGAGTATATATTTCAAAGTTGAAAATTAAACTTGAACCTAATTATCTAGCCCTTTTTGACCTTGTGGGCGTTTTCCTAAAATAAGTTTAGGTTCTAAAGTTAAACAAGGCTCATTTTGTGCTTTCTTTTGAGCTTTTATCATCTTCATCAGAATTATTAGATGGGGGTTGAAAGTCCCGTTAAATATGTGCTCATAAGCCGTCTTAATAGAAATTTCTAATCTTCTAAATAGCTTTTGTGATTAAAAAACAAGATGATTAACAAAAATGTTGAACTTTCTCTAGGCAAAGCATGACACATGATAAGATGAAGTTTTGTTGGGTGTAATGGGCATTTATATTGTGAAACCGATGAAAAGGATGATGAATTAAAGTTAACTTTGTTAGTTTGTTTGATTTTGAAAAAAAAAAAAAAGAAACAATAAATTGGAGAGAGAACGGTATTCGGGATAGTTAATTGAAAAAATGACGAGTACCTTTTAGTCAAAATGGGTGCAAATTGCACCGTCAAACTTATATTGCCTTTTTCTTTGGGGAAAATTCTAAATAAGGACCTAAAATGCTCTTATTTTCTCAAATAATAATCTGAAGTAAACATTATTTCAAATAATAACAAAGTACCCTCATTTTCTTAAATAGGGGTTTGAAATGGATATTATTTCAAATGATGGCTTGAATTCACCAGCTTATGAAGAATAATTTCGTCTTTTTTTAAAATTTTGTCCTTTTTTCTTTTATTTTTTCTATTTTTTATAAAAAAATATTTTAAAAAAAAATGGAGGCAGCTATAGCCAACTGGGTCGCCAACGCTTAGGTGAGGGCCTGTGACTCCCGTCGACCAAAGGTGAGGGCCTGCTGGCCCTCGCCAAGGATAGGAAAGGGCAGCAACCTTCTCCCAGATTTGGGCAAGGGTCACCATCCATCGCCCCCATCTGGCGGCCCTTGCCCAAGCCCCTGCACCTTATCGCCTAGGGCTGAGGGCACTAGGCAAAGACCGACAACCCTCGCCCAAATGAGGGTGAGGGGCGGCGACCCTCGCCCAAATGAGGGTGAGGGGCGGCGACCCTCGCCCAAATCTAGGAGAGGGTCATCGCCCTCCCTCATCCTTAGCAAGGGCCAGCAGGCCCTCACCTCTAGTCGATAGAGGTCGCCAACTCTCGCCCAAGCGTTGACAACCCCACCACCCACCGGCGATAGGCTGACCATGTGTTCTCCTTTTTATTTCTTTCTTTTTTTTTTTAAACTTTTAATATAATTAAATTTAATTTTAAATTGTGTTTGAACAAAAATACTAATGATCGATCGGAATTTTTTGCCAACTAGCAAGCTGACGAGATTAGACCTTTATTTGAAATAGCCATAATTACTCCAGTCCCTTCTTTGAAACTAATATATTTATTTGAAATAAAATTCATTTCGAGTCATTATTTGAGAAAATAATAGCACTTCAAACCCTTATTTAGAATTTTTCATTTTCCTTAATGTTACTTTTTGTGTTGTTATTTTATTTTCCAAGGAATTCAATTCCAATAATTTTTTTATTCACCCAACCCACTTCGCACTCATCATGTCGCATGGTCTCTTCCATCATCCGATTGCGATGTTAACTTTCTAAATATAAAAAATTGCCGTCGTCCATCATTCGGACTTTTGGTCGTTTCTAGTTCTGACGTTGAACCAAAGCCAACATAGAAAATTGATTTTTTTTTTTTGTCGGTCCTACTCTAATCATACTCTATAACTCACTCTTAGACTTTTGCCATTGCCTCCTTGCAGGGCATGGGAGTCAAAACCCACTCCTGAAATGAAATCGTCCCCACCCCAATTCCCCCCCTGAGAAGGTGGGGATTTGAACCTCCAACCTCCCCCTTCCAAATTAAAAGGGTGGCCACTGGGGCGAACCCCCAGTGGTTACATAGAAAATTGATAGAAAGCAACATATTAATTTGGTTTTTATATAACCTTAAAAATTACTTGTTTGTCTCACTCATAATGGTTAAAAACGTTTCTATTTTTTTAATACAAATTAATATATATTCGAGCTTTACTCTATAATGTTAATTAAACCATCCAAAGAATTATTTTGTTTAATATCTAATCATGCTACAAAGTATTTACATTGCACTACTTATACAACATATGTCATCAATTTCTAGTTGCAAACGATGTGTTCGCATCGAACATGTGTTTGTGATGACAAGCAACAAATTGTAATATCTTGCGTTGACTACATACCAAAAATCTCACACTATTTTCTAGTCTGTTAGAAGAAAATTTTCATGGCCATAGGGTTTACCACTTCATGACAAAAAGCAAATTAAATAGTTTGTCTCCTTAAATTCCAATTAATAGCAACAAAACTTACTTTTGCCGCCTTCGTCATACCCAAAGGTAACGAAAAAATGATTTCTGTCGCCTTTGGATAGACCAAAGGCGACAAATTCACTGACTTGTTGCTTGATGGTAGAACAAAGAACACAAATTCTAGGATTTATCACTTTAGGATCGACCAAAGGTAACCCAATCTTAACTTTGTTACCTTAGGTCATAGCCAAAGGCATAAAAATCATAATGATTTTTGTCGCTTTAGGTCTACTTTACATGACAAAGTTTCAATTATGTTTCATAGGCCTATACCCAAGGCAACAAAAAAAAAATGATCTTGTTGCATTAGATCTAACCAAAGACAACAAAATTTCACGTTTGTCGCTGAAGATCCAAAACTTAAGGCACCAAAACTTGACGAATCGTCGCCTTTGGTTGACCCTAAGGCAATAAAATTCTTAGACATATCTTTTTGTTTTGTTTTTATAATTTGAAAGCAACTGTTTACTTTGCCAAATTAACGGAAGAATTTGTAGATTTCATTTTAGTAAATATGTCTTCATTAACAAATTATATGAATATAATACCATAAAATCTAATTAATTTTGATCAATTTGGTTGAAACATTTTACATATACATTTATTTTGAGTAGATATAAAAAAAAATAAGGATCATTTAACTATCAATTTCAATTTCACAGAAAAAATCAAGCGAAGCTCATTATTTGGTTAATTAATTATTAATTAAGCTCTTTTAAACAATTCCTCAAGAAATTGTCCCATTCATCTCTATGGAATAATAAATGGAAAAGGAAAGAAAGTGAAGAAGAATAAAGAGTAGTTGGGTTAATTAACATACAATTTCGGCCCCTAACGTACAATGCCCATCATATTCTCTACAAAATCTACAATTAAATGGCCACATGTCAACATGGGATGAACAACAATATTATTTTTATAATATGAATGGAAAAAATTAGTAAAAGGAGGGCTTGAGGATAAACTCTGAGAATCAATTGCAGTTCCCAAATTAAATGAATAAGGAGAAGCTTCGTTACCAAATTGCACTCTAAGAAAAAAATCTTCGCACTTGCAAAAAATAGCCTATACTTTTTATTTAAATAAAAAATAACCTCTATAATTATCTCTACGCACGTATACATTACATATATTTGAATAAGAAATTGCCAATTACTATTATAAGCATAAATATAATTGAGAAAATTATGATCAAAAGCAACCATGGCAAAGAAAAATAAATAAATAGGATATGAAAGTGTTTATATAACTCGATCAATTTCCCTTGAAAAATGAGAGGTGCAAGAATGTTGGGCCCTAGAATGTTATGTGATTTTTGGCCTTTCTCACCCCAAAATTAGCTCAAATGGTGAAGTTTTTCTTCATATTTATAAACTAACCACTAATCCCTTTGAATTAATCCCAACAAATCGTCACTACCCTGAAAAATAACGGCATGGCACCGCCACCTCTCATTTTCCTATTCACATGTGATGCGTACAGTCAATCGCTAATGCCTGCTTGTGATTGCTTCTCCCCAATTTCGGGCTCTCTTTTTTCGTTTGTTGTCTTCAGCGCTGTCAACTAATAAATTATTTAGTGATATTGTAAGTACTCTACCGACAACTTTTCCCCCAAAGTGAAAGTGCAAGTGTTAAATGCTTTATTAATAAATGGTAGAATACCAACAAAAAAATCTTAAATTATGTCTAATGTGACATTAACACCTTAAACATTTTCTAAGTCATGAATAACTACAAACTTTAATGTGACAAAAACACCATATGACCGTTAAAAATCTATAGTGGCGGCTTACGTGGATAAAGTCAGCAAACATAGCTGGATAATTCCACTGAAGCCCAAGCTTTGTCCAATGTGACATCAGTACTCCAATATTTGCCATCTTGAATAGCATTCTTGTGTCATGCCATCTCGATAACTGTTACCCGATTTATATCCATTCTAATCCCTACATCGCATTGTAATTCGATTTTCTTTTTTCCGTTTGACATCAAAATCAAAATCAGAAGAGATTAGTGAGTTTCTTTCTTGTTTAGTGAATTTCTTTCTTAAACTCTGAAAAAGTTGAAATTTTGTAAATCAAATTATTATATGGATGCTTGATATTTAATTTTCTTTGCACATGAAATCATAAATATATCATACACATCATTTTATACCAACATCTACCATCTAAAACATTGACACAGTCAACTCAAATGTATGTGGATCCAACAGCCCTTCCACACAACAAATTTTTGCAATTTTTATTTTGTTTGCACTATCGCTATCGGTGTTTGTTTATGTACTACATTTGGTGTATGAAATAAATTTCCTTAAATCTTTTTTTTGGTTTCGTCGCTATGTTAGCTTTTTTTTTTTTTTTTTTAAATTGCAATAGAAAAATGCTTTTACAGCTATAACAAACATCTTTATTTCTAGAGGACTATCCTTTCCCTTTATTAGTGTTTAATCACTATCTGGGAGCTAATCAATCAATTTCTTACCCCATGTTCCTGCATGGTACGAACAAGGCGACATTGCGTTTCAGTCAATTTTGTAGATTAGACATCTTTCTAATTCAACAAAAGAGAACATATTTTGTAATAGAATTATCTATCATCCATTCCCATAAAATTACCTACTAATCAAAATGATATATTTACTTAGGCGCGTTTGGTAACGATTCGTTCTTAAACCGATTCTAACCGTAAATGATTATTTTTTATTCTCGTTCCCGAGAACTAATTATGAGTAAAAAAAAATGCGTTTGGAATTTAATAAAATTTCGATTCGGAATAGAATAAGAACATAAATGCGTTTGGTAACTATATAAAATTTCTATTCCAATTCTTTTTTAATTACCTTTTTAGATTAATATAAATTTGATATTGAATTTTCATAAACCATTCACTGATTAATTATATTTTTATACTAAGTAATAAAAATATTAACTAATCAATTTTTATTATATAGTAAATAATAAACCATAGTATAAACTATACTAATATCCCTAAAATATGTAATAAATATAAATACTAAATTATCATATAAAATTAAATATGTATTCTATATACAACAAATATATATTTCATAATAGGAAGAAATAAAAATAAAATATAGAAATAAAAAATAGATAAAATAAAAAAAAAAATTGTTGTTATTTTAAATTTGGTTTTCTTATTAGAATTTCAATATTATTTATATTTAAATAAGAGTTTTTTTTATCAGGTGATTTCTCATTTTCAATTAATATTTACTTTTATATGATTAAATATTTAATCCATTTTGAATTTAATATGAATGAATGTTAATTTTAATTTAGCCAAAATACTTCTCTCTCTCTCTCTCTCTCTCTCTCTCTCTCTCTCTCTCTCTATATATATATATATATATATATATATATATATATATATATATATATATATATTCCTTCCCCAAAACCGAACATCCAATGTTTAAGAAGATAAAAGTCTTCAAACCAACATGACTCTTTGAAACAAAGAAAAGGCTTTAATGAGAAACTCTTCACTACAACTTATCCATAAATGAATAATGAAGCAACATAGTTCATTTTTCAACTTTGAATATCGGCTTTGATAAGTCAATAATTAAAAACAATATTACAAAAGTCATAAACATAAAGTTATTGAATCTCTGGCATATTGTAATCCTTGCCATTTGATTTGCAATACTTCAATGAATATGAAGTTTGCCTTCGGATGGGTGCTCGAAACCGGAGTCCACAATAGCACGAAGCAACTCTGGCTTCAAAAGGAAGTCTCTGAAACCAGACCTGTGAATCCCGACGTAACCCTTGCACGACATCGAAACAAGAATACGCTCTCCGCGCAAAGAATTGGCAATAGTGGTATGCAGGAACTCAAGATCAAAATGAATCCACGTGAAACAAGGAAACCATTCTATTTCACTCCAACTTCCATGCGTAAAAGACCATCAACCATTTTCGCGTTCATTAACTTCTGTTTCATCATACTGCCTCACCTCTACAAAGCTAGAGCCCAAATTTGACTCTCCAACAAACACATAACCCCTATAAAACCAAATCTACTCTCGTCCTAATCAAATTGGGATCTGATCACTAAGAACAACCCTTTGTGAACCCGAGTCACAATGCAATGCCCAATTTTTGTCCAGATCGAGGAGATAAACTCAATCTGGGGCGCGAAAAATAATCAAGATAATAGACACGGCTCCTACGCAACCTTAAAAGACAAGGACTGCCTGACCTCCACTTCGCTTACATGATACATCCATACACTTAAACGTTAGCATCATTCCGGATCTAAGATTCGCACTATAAGTCAAAGATCGCAATTTCCATATTCGAATTCGGCCAAGCACAGCACACAAAATTACAGATCCAGCACAATACATAAAAGGCCAGCGACCCCTCGGCCAGCTCGCTGTCGCTCGCCCTCGGCCAGCTCGATGAGGGCAAGCGAAGCCGAATCGGCCCCTGGGGTCGGACGATGAGCGACCCCTCGGCCAGCTCGCCGTCGCTCGCCCTCGGCCAGCTCGCCGTCGCTCGCCCTCGGCCAGCTCGGCGAGGGCGAGCGAAGCCGAATCGGCCCCAAGGGTCGGACAGCGAGCGACCCCTCGGCCAGCTCGGCGAGGGCGAGCGACGCCGAGTCAGCCCCAAGGGTTGGACAGCGAGCGACCCCTCGGCCAGCTCGGCGAGGGTGAGCGACGCCGAGTCGGCCCCAGGGGTCGCTCGCAAGTGACCCCTCGGCCAGATCAGCGAGGGCGCCCACCGATTCGGGCCCAAGGGTCCCTCGGCGAGCGACCCCTCGGCCAGATCGGTGCGGGCGCCCGCCAATTCAGGCCCAGGGGTTGCTCGCTGAGCGAGCACCACCCATCACAGACGCCGAACCAACCATAGAAGGGAACTCACCTTGAACGACGCCCTTCAATGATGAAGAAGCCATTCTTGCGGAGAGAGGAGCAGTCGTCGCCGTTGCCATTCTTGAGGAGGGAGAGAATGAGACTGATGAGCAGAGTCGAGATGAGAGGACAAGAGAGAGTAGAGAGGAGATAAGGCTTTGGCAATTTTGATTCCCTTTTTTGATTCTCGGATGAAGAATCATATTTTTTTTTTTATTTTGAATTCTTGTCCAAAACTAATTCTGAGAGTAAATTTGTTCCCGGAATCAGTTTTGGACAAAAAATTTACCAAACGCGATTCTGTTCCCAAACTGATTTTGAGAACAAAAAATCAGGCACTGTTTGGATGGTTGCCAAACAGGCCTTAAAGAATTGTTCCCCCAACGTTTTCTTCCCTAATTAGTTTCCCATTCTCTTATGAAATGCAACAACTGAAACGATATTTTTCTTTTCCTTTTCAACTTGACATGTGCCCCGTTTCTACGAGGAAATTATAACTCTATTGCTGCACGTATCCCCCTCAAAATGGAAATAGAAACAATTGATGGAAATGATAGTTCGGGTCTGCTTGTCTCGTGAAAAAATTGGTGCGAGATCAGATTTTTCTAGTTAAAATGCTGCTTTTCAAGGATGATATTCGTGAGTGTTCGTTGGATTTGAAATTGGTGTTGTCATTTCCTAAGAGCACCAATGATAACTATTCTATTTCTGGACACAATTTCTAGCCAGAAATAGATTATTATATTTCTCTTCCTTGAATGGGTTTCTAAGCAAAAATACACGTTTAATAATAATACATAATTTTTTTATAATGACACAAATTTCTTTCTTCTAGGCAGGCAGCCAACTAGTAGCGAGGGCGAACAATGAAAAAGTTTTTATTTTTTCATTTTTTTCTCAAAATAGAAAAGTACAAAAATTTTGCTTCTCATTTATATTTCAAACTTATTTCAAAACTTACAATTTATTTAAGAAACAGAAAAATGAAATTGTATTACTAAATGGATTTCCGTTTCAAACCTACCCTCAAGAATAGAAAAATAGATCTTGTCAAAAATAGAATGGTTATTATATGCACCCTAGAGGTGTGCAACGGAAACTTCTTGAACCACGAACTGTTCGGACCAAACCGGACTAGCCGGTTCCCATTCTTGGAACTAGTGACCGGTCAAACTGATTCCCAATTCCAAGGTGGGAACCGAACCGATCGGACTGGACCGGACCAATTGATATAATAATAATAATAATAATAATAATAATAATAATAATAATAATAATAATAATAATAAAAGCTGAGAAAAATATATTTGCTCCTTTGTTCACTTCACTGAACTTAGAATTCGGTCCAATCATTATCTCATATGGAGGAATGTCATGCATTTTGGTCGGATCGATCGATGATCGATGATTACTGTCTAGATATGGAGCCCATTCGCCTTTTTCCTTTTGCTTTTAATTTATTAGGATTTAACAAAAATTGCATCTTCGTTTTAATTTAGATCGGGTTTGCCTTAGAAGCTTTTTTGTTGCGTCTATGTATGCTGTAATTCGCTCAACATTCAGTTTGTTTTGTTAGGCAACTCACGATGTTTCGGAGATGGAGCAGAGCACTTAATCAATTATCGAGGGTTAGTCCAAAGAAATAAGAAGTAATAATAGTTTTCAATTTATTTTTGCCCGATTCCACTGGACTGGTCAATTAGTCCGGTTCTCGGTCCTCTCGGTCTGGTCCCTGATTCCACCTCGGAATCAGACTGAACCAAAAACCGATCAGTCCTAATGAACCCTAAGAGTCTCGCAATTCCTATCATGTGATAGCACGTGAATTACTTGAGTGTGGTTGTAATATTCATTATATCATTTCATCAATAATGAAATCCCATGTTGCTCTTCCCGTGGTCATAAGTCACATCGAACAAACCATGTAAATTCGATATCCAATTTATCTCCTCATTCTGTGCATTTTATTCAACTGCTTCTATAGTTATGATAGAGTGAATCTGGGTAACATCATTTAATTTTGAGGTCTGATTGATGGTGATGGACCATGTCATAAAGGTGTGGTACAGAATAAGTTAAATAGCTCATAAATGCGGCCATGGAAATAGGGGCAGCTCTCTTTAAGAATTTAACCTGAGTATGGTGCGGACTGTCATGTTTGCGATTTGCTTCCCCACTATTCATTTTGGAAGATGAAGCTCTGCTCTGTTTTTTCGATGGTGCCTAACGTAATTGTGAATAAGAATTTAACCTTCGATGGCATGGATGAATTGCATATCCGATGCAACAATGGCTCGTATTACACCTTCGATATGAAACATGAGGCCATTAATTTAATATTTGCACCCCATTTTGACTAAGATACTCATTTTTTTTCAATCAATTAACCGGAATAACCTTCTCTCTCTTCAATTTATTACTTTCTTTATCAAGCTAACAATAAAATTGACTTCCATTCCTCATCCCTTTTATCGGTTTCACAATATAAATATCCCATTACACCCAATAAGACTTCATCTTATCACGCGTCATGCTTTGCTTAGAGAAGGTTGTTATTTTAAATTAATGGCTTCATATTTCTAATCAAAGGTGTAATACTTTGCCTAATGGAGGTTGTTACGTTAAATCAATGGCTTCATATTTCTAATCACTTTTGTTTCCAACTTGATAAATAGCACATCTTTCTTACTATTGGAAATATTATAATTACTAATAGATGCAATTTTGGTAATGTAAAGTATTAGGGATGAGCATGGTCCATGTGGATGGTTCCCATCCTAGATCTGGGAACCACCCACTAAAGACCGGTTATGAAAAATGAGAATCGGAAACCGCACATTAATTCCATGGATTCACTCAAGAACCAGATCACCAGCCTAGTCCGATTCCCGGATGGATCCATAGAACTGATCCCCCTAATCTTCACTCCTTTATGCAACAAAGAATTACACAACGAAATCACCTCATTAAAGTCTCTCTTAGTTAGAGCCAATGAACTAGCAATATTAGTATGTTAGGAAGTGTGTAAGCAAGAGACCAAACTCACCAAACTTGCTATAAGTGGGCAATAAGCAAACAGTTATCTAACATAAAAACTAACAAGTAGCCTAGGAATTTAGGATTTTTCGTTTTTATATTAAAAATTAAATATATATTATATATATTATCGATCCGGTTCGGGTGAGCGATTTCACTCCTGAAATCAGGAACCGGATCAGTACTCACCAGTTCCAATAACTAGACCGATTCCCTTATTAGCCATCGGTTCTTGGGCAGTCCGGTTCGGTTTCGGGCAATTTAGGTGGTTCTTGATTCCTTTGCACACCCCTATAAAGTATCCATTAGAAGTCTGCATCTATTGGCTCCTATAAGATATTCTAGAAAAGAATTCATTATTAAAGGAAGAATTACATAAATAGTTTTTACTATTAATTTTGTAGATAAGACATCTTTCTAATTCAACAAAAAGGGAAAAATATTTATGATAGAATTATCTATCATCCATTCCCATAAAATTACCTACTAATCAATATGATATATTCATTTAAAGAATTGTTCCCTCGACGCTTTCGTCCCCAATTGGTTTCCCATTTTCTTATGAAATGCGACAACTGAAACGATATTTTTTTTTTCCCTTTTCAACTTGAGACGTGCCCGGTTTCTACAAGGAAATTATAGCTTTATTGCTGCACGTATCCCCCTCAAAATGGAATAGAAACAATTGATGGAAATAATTGACGAATGACAGTCGTGGGCGTTCGTTGGATTTGCAATTGGTGTTGCCATTTCCTAAGATTCTCGTGACTGCTATCACGCAACAGAACGTGTTTTTCCCCCTCAAAGAGCAGACGGCGGAGAGCGCAAGAGAGGGATGGTAAAGGAATTCGATATGCGAAGATGGGGTTGACGTCTTGAAACTTGACAGTTTGCAGAGAGGTGTTTTCGACAATTGACGATATTGGACCGTGCATCCAGCCGAAGTTTATGTGTATTGTGGACTTAAAATAGAGTCGTTGGACGAAGAAACACTTCGTTAATGTCCTTCCCTTCATCGACAATCTGCCATTGGAGTTCTTCCGTAGACTTTGGTTCCAAAACACCAAGTTTTTTAGACGAAACGCTTTGCCTCCGAGTCCGCATGCCCTTTTTGTTTTTGCTTTTTTGGTTCAAACTTCATGTTTTGAAACACTGAGTTTTTTCTTATGCGATATCGAGAACATCTTCTTCGTAGACCATAAATCGATGAGTTCCCTACGAACTGAACAATCTTGTAACATCAATCGAGTTGCATTCGCATAAGCTTCCGTCAAACGGTCCTTGAACTAATACAAGACACCTACCTAGTACATAAACTAGCAGCCACTAGGTTGGTGGAGAAATCTTCGAGTCACTCGATGAAAGCTTTATTTAATTAAAGGGCTTAAGGCCCTGTCCGCCCAAGCTGGGCCCAGAAAGCCCGGCCCATGGGAATATGGGCCCGTGGAGAGAATGGGGTATAAAAGGGAGAGAGAGAGAGAGAGAAGACGTTGGTTGGAAATCATAATTCACGTACGTCTTTTCTCTCCCGCGTGTTTTCTCTCTCAAAAGGAACAGTAGGCATACGGCTTTCAATTCTTCCCTTCAAGGCTTCATCGGATCAAATTCGACCGGATTTTCTTCCTCCATTGGCGTCGGTGTCTAATCTGTGGATTAAAAGGTACGCTCGAATCCGTGGTGTGCTTTAGGATTGGTGATGCGTGTTGTTTTCCCGAGCTTCGTCTTCCGCATTGATTTAGGGGTTCGATTCGGTATCGAATCCGTTTTTCGGGGATCCGTTATTCCCAACATTGGTATCAGAGCCCTGTTTCACGTTTTTTCCTGATCAATTCTGATGTTTTTGATTGATTTTTTTCGCGAAATCCATTCGGCCGTACGGAACCGGGCGAAAATCCCGACACCCGAGACTTCTTCGGCCATTTTCATGAGTTTTCGAATGTCAAAAACAAATTCTGAAAGCATTGGGAGAAAGGCGACGTCGAGACGAGTCTAGAGATGTCTCGAGCGCGGCCGGGCGACGCCGAACGCGCCCATACGCGTGGCCGGAAGGCGCTGCGCGTGGGCGCGACGCGCCCGGAAGCGCTCGATCGCCAGGCGCGTGCGGCACACGCGCCGGTCGGCAAATCGGCGCGTGCGCGCCGCCGGCGGCCCGAACCGGCACGCGCCAGTCCACGGACCGACGCGCGTGCGACGTCCAGCATAACGTCACCCAACGATCAGAACCGGGGGATGACGTCATCGATGACGCGGCGATGACGTCGGTTGGCCGGGCGGCGACCCGACCCGCGAACCGACTCGACCCGACCCGCTGACGATGGCACGCGCGTGGCACGTGCCGCTGACGTCTGCGTGACGTCAACCCGCGCACGCGCGCGGCACGTGCAGCCGGTCCGCCCGAACGGTCCGACCGGTCCGACGACCGACGAGCGTTGACCGGCGACGAGCGTTGACCGTTGACTTGACCGTTGACTTTGACCGTTGACCGTTGACTCAAAAAAAAAAACAAAAACAAAAAAAAACAAAAAGGGAAAAGAATGTGTTTCTTTTTCAATTAAGTCTATGTGGATTATATGTAATCCCTTATTTGTTCTGCATTTGTTGCAGGAACAATGCCTCCCCTGAGGTTGCGCACACCTATTCGCGCAGTGACCGATGAACAAAAGAAAAGGCCATTTCAAGTTGATAATGAAATGACGATCATCGATGGGAGAGTGGTGACTTAATTGATCACGTCCTTGAAGTCAATGGGAAAATTCAACAGGTCATATGGAATGGTCGTCCTATGTCACAAAGAGAGATGGTGCGATTTTTCATAAGCACTCTTCCACCGAATGGCAAGATGTGTTGAATCGCATATGGGATGTCAACGAGCTGCTTCCTATAAGAAAATTGTGATAGATTTTGTAAATGAATATTACTGTATTGTTACAAGGAAAAGATCAAGAAATTGAACAAAAGAGAATCTTTCCCAGTTCGTGTGCTGACTATGTGTTAGTTGTGTTGGCTGATATGTATTAAGTGTGCTTTGTGAACATATAATGTATTGTTTACTACCCGATTGTTATTGATGTGACAATTGATATGTTAGTTGTATTGATTGAAAGCATTATTATTTTATTGGAATTCAATTATCTGTTGCTTTCTGTTATTGCTGGTTGTTGTGGGTAATTAGCTGTGGGTAGTTTTAGAAGTTTTTTGTAGCTTCATAGAATTAATTTTGCATATGACAATCATATTAATGATAGTTTTAAGTTAGAATTTTTGGAGGATGATTGGAAACAAAGTGACCTTTTGATTCTAAAGCCTTACTTGAAATTATTCATTAATATGATGGGTCTATGTAAATAGGGATGCATAAATGATAGGCATTAATAATTCGTGCATAGTTGTCTCGATTTGTTCGATCAATGGCTTCTGCCACAAAGAGCATAGTTGCCGAGCTGAACAAAGGTGAAAAGCTCAATGGAGACAACTATGAGATTTGGCAAATGAAAATCCAGTATGTCTGGAAGAGCAAGAAGCACTTGAGGCTCTTGTCATGACCATGGAAGAACCCGAAGAGGGAACCACCGCACAAAGACAAAAGAAACAAAGAAGCTTTCTTAGCGTGGAAAAGAATGAACTCTCTAGCTCGCATCACGTTGTTGAGCAGCATGGAAAATGACGTCATGCGAGAGTTTCGGCGTTTTGATAATGCCAAGGAATTGTGGGAGGCATTGGCATCTAGATATGGTCATACTTCGGTGACTAGACTGAGGCAGCTCACTATCAAGTTTGACTCTTATAAGAAGCCTCATGGTCAGACCATGAAGCAACATCTTAGAAAGATGTCAAACATGATAACTGAGCTGAAAGATGCTGGCCATGTCCTCACAGATGAGCAGCAAGTGCAAGCAGTGATTCGTTCCTTGCTTCAGAGTTGGGAGCATATGAAGGTGCACCTGACTCATAATGAAAACATCAAAACCTTTGAGGATGCGATGCGTCATCTTGAGCTGGAAGAGGACCGCCTGTTGGCGGCTAAGCCGGATGCTGAACTCTATTATGCTGGTTCTAGCTCAAATGGAGCTTCGAGCTCCAAGCGCAAGCGCCCTAACTGGTTTGATAAGGGGAAAGGCAAGGAAGAAGCAGGTCCTTCAGGGAAGAAACCCAAATTCAACCAACATGGAAGAGGGAAGCGTCCTCGCATGAAAAAGCTTGCAAGGGTGAAATGCTACAACTGTGACAAGAAGGGTCACTATGCTCGCGACTGTCGTGAGCCAAAGAAGGTATGCACCCCTTGTACTTTTCAGAACTTTACTTATGTGTCGAGTTCTGTGTTCCTAACTGAGTCTAATCCTTTGTGGACTGTGGATTCAGGAGCGACAGACCATGTAGCGAAGGATAGAGGATCCTTCGTGGAATTCCGACGAGTACCAACTGGAACTAAGTGGATCTATGTGGGAAACAACTCCAGAGCTGAAGTGAAAGGAATTGGCACATGCCAACTGAATATGCGTGGTGGACGCACCTTGTTTCTTCATGATGTATTGTATGCTCCGGAGATTCGTCGGAATTTAGTGTCTGTATTAATGTTGGTTAAATTAGGTTTTAATATGAACTTCTGTAGTAGAGGTGTGAATTTGTTTTTGGAGACAAATTACTATGGTTGTGGCTATTTTCTGGATGGTTTTATTGTATTAGATATTGATTATGTTAATGCTAATGTTTGTTATTCCCTTATCACATCTTCTAATACCTATGATAATGATGTGAATGTGTGGCATGCTAGACTTGGTCACATTGGCCAACAACGTATGAATAGACTAGCCAAAGAGGGCTTGTTGGGTAACATTGAAAAAGTCGATTTACCCATATGTAAGCATTGCCTAGAAGGAAAAACAACACGGAAACCATTTAGGAAAGGGAAAAGAGCTGAATTTCCTTTGCATTTAATCCATTCGATGTCGTGGTCCAATGAATGTGAGAGGAAGGCATGGGGCTGTTTATTTCATCACCTTTATTGATGATTATACTCGATTCGGATATGTCTATTTGATTTCTCATAAGTCTGAAGCAATAAGTTGTTTCAAAAGGTTTATGAACCTGGTAGAAAATCAATTAAACAAGAAAATAAAAACATTGAGATCCGATCGAGGTCGAGAATATTTATCGATGAGTTCAGAAAATTATGTGATGAAAAAGGAATAGAAAGACAGTTGTCTATTCCGTATACTCCTCAACAAAATGGTGTTGCGAGAGAAGAAACAGAACCCTACTGGAAATGGTTAGGTCTATGATGGCGCATGCTAACTTACCTATCACCTTTTGGAGTGATGCATTGTTAACCGCTGCCTATATACTTAACCGGGTGCCTTCCAAATCGTTACTTCCACTCCATATGAGTTATGGACAGGTAGAAAACCGGACTTAAGTTTTCTTAAGCCATGAGGTTGTGCTGCCTACACACATGAGTCCTCTCACAAATTTGGGAAATTAGGTCCCGAGGAAAGAAGAGTATTTTCATAAGATACTCGTAACACTCAAAAGGGTATGTGTTCATTGGTGAGCAGGAAAGTGGGAGTGTAACTGAATATGAATCACGAGATGTCACATTCTTAGAGGATGAGTTTCCTAAGAAGGGAGAAATAGGGGAAGATCACTCCCTATTTGAGACTTTGGATCAAGATAATGATATTGGTGGAGTTCATCCAAGTGGGAGCGTAATAGGGAATGATGTGCAAAGTGTACAATCTCCCGTAAGGCGAATAAGTCGCCAAAGTATTCCCCGTCGACGTTTTGACATTGAAGGGGAAACTTTTATGGTTGCTCCACAAGATGAGGATGAGCCAAGAAATATCAATGAGGCTCAAGTGCCCTAGTAAAGAAAAATGGATTCGTGCAATGGAAGAGGAAATGGAGTCAATGGAATCAAACCAAGTCTGGGAACTGGTTGATCTTCCAAAAGGACGCAGAGCTATTGGGAACAAATGGGTTCTCAAAATAAAGCGAAAGGCTGATGGCTCGATAGAAAGGCATAAGGCTCGCCTTGTGGTGAAAGGGTATAATCAACAGGAAGGAATTGATTATGAAGATACATTTTCTCCTGTAGTGAGATTTACCTCAATTCGCATTATTCTGGCAATAGTAGCTAGTCTGGATCTTGAGTTACATCAAATGGATGTAAAGACTGCTTTCCTCAATGGAGAATTAGAGGAAGAAATATATATGGAACAACCTACTGGTTTCATAGTGAAAGGCCAAGAAGAAAAAGTATGTCGACTTTTGAGGTCGATATATGGTCTTAAGCAGTCATCAAGACAATGGTATATACGTTTTCATAATGCCATAGTGGCATATGATTTTACAATGATTGATGAGGATCATTGTGTATATATCAAAAGATCTAAGGATCAATTTGTGATCATATCATTATATGTTGATGATATACCGATTGCCGGAAGCAATATGGAGTTGGTTAATACTTGTCAAGAGATGGTTGTCTTCTAACTTTGAGATGAAGGATATGGGTGAGGCTGCATACATTCTTGGAGTTAAGATTTCGAGAGATCGTTCGAAGAGGTCGTTGTCTCTTTCGCAAGAAACCTATATAAATAAGGTTCTTGAACGATTTCGTATGCAAGACTATAAACCCATAGACACTCCTATTGCAAAAGGTGAAGGATTGAGCCATAGACTGTGTCCAGGGACTCCACAAGAGAAGGAACAGATGAAACATGTTCCTTATGCTAGTGCTGTTGGAAGCTTGATGTACGCTATGATGTGTACAAGACCCGACATATGTTTTGCGGTTGGAATGGTGAGTAGATACCAATCCAACCCGGGTCCAGCACACTGGAAAGCCGTGAAGAGAATACTGAGGTATCTGAAGGGAACTGCTGATTTCAAGTTGAATTATCAAGGAAAGGATCTGCGACTTGAAGGCTATTCAGATGCTGATTGGGGAGGAGATTTAGATGAAAGAAAATCTACCTCAGGTTTTGCTTTCTTACTGAACAATGGCGCCATATCATGGAGCAGTAAGAAGCAAACGTGCATAGCCTTGTCCACGATGGAAGCTGAGTTCGTGGCGTTATCAGCAGCGGTACAAGAAGCAGTTTGGCTTAAGAGATTTTTGGATCATTTAGGTGTTATTGAGAAAGCTGCAAATCCATTGTTGGTTAACTGTGATAGCCAAGCAGCTATAGCGTACACCAAAGATCCAAAGTATCATGGCAAGACCAAACATATAGATACCAAGTATAACTTTGTAAAAGATATGGTTGCACGAAAGGATGTGAACTTGCAGTACATATCTACGCATAGAATGGTAGCAGATCCTATGACAAAGCCAATACCTAGAGATGTGTTTTGTGGTCATGTAAAATCTCTAGGATTGCGTAGAGTCCGATGTACTGAATTGTAATTTCCCTGAATTGTTCACATTTATGAAATTTTGTTTTTTCATTGATTAATGCCTATGAATCTTAGTATAATCTTTATGCATCTTAATGCTCAGTGCATTATTTTAAGTTGAGAAGTATGTCGGACAGATATAAGATTAGCCCACTCACACGGGTAATCGCCTCTGTTTACTATGTGATAAATAGAGATGAGACTGTTTTTAAGCTTATTATCTAGGTGATAATCGAGAGTGCAAGCTTAAAATACGTATGTCGCCTTAACTGAGTGTTAAGATGAGGACATAATACTAAAGATGTCTGAAAGTAAAATACCCCACATTTTACTTTATCTGTCTAAGATGCCAGATGTGAGTTCTGATAAATTTTGTGAATAAGTAGATAGGTGAACTCAAGTTAGACATTGGGTATGTCTGAACTATCATCTGTACGGTATTGAAAGGTGTAGACATACGCTCCATGGGAAAGGAGTTAATACCGTAATACGTATTTCATACTACGTATGCATGAGACGACCAATAAGAGTGGCAAAAAGTTTGATCTCAACTTTTATGACGTGTGAGACTCTTGAGGAAAAGAGTTCCTCAATTTTGAAGTCCCCTCAGGACTCTTACTTATTCTCAAGATTTCTATTTAGTGTTTGCTATCTTAGTGTGTTGCCAATGGTCATGAGATGATTCGATCTAATGGGGCATTTCTAGAAAAGCAAGCTGGACTGAAATTGAGAGTTTGAAGGAAAGAGGAAGATCGATTTTGAAGAATCACATTATAGTTTTGTATTCACTTTGGCGACCAATTATAACTGTCTTTGTGATAATTATAATTGTGAATACAATATATATATCATGTTTAAAAGAGATCAAGGGAGATATAAATGTGATCGATCGATCTAGGGTACTGCATACTAAATCTACTCGGAGTGTGACGCCCATTATGAGCTGCTATATATTCCTAACAGATGTATAGCAACGAGCTCTCAAAGTATGCTGGTCGCACGGATTATTCACCGGTATGAATGTTGAAGAGAGGTAAAGAGAATCCTATTCGGCCCACCTTGTGCGAGTGGGAGATGAAAGCTTTATTTAATTAAAGGGCTTAAGGCCCTGTCCGCCCAAGCTGGGCCCAGAAAGCCCGGCCCATGGGAATAGGGGCCCGTGGAGAGAATGGGGTATAAAAGGGAGAGAGAGAAGATGTTGGTTGGAAATCATAATTCACGTACGTCTTTTCTCTCCACGTGTTTTCTCTCTCAAAAGGAACAGTAGGCATACGGCTTTCAATTCTTCCCTTCAAGGCTTCATCGGATCAAATTCGACCGGATTTTCTTCCTCCATTGGCGTCGGTGTCTAATCTGTGGATTAAAAGGTACGCTCGAATCCGTGGTGTGCTTTAGGATCGGTGATACGTGTTGTTTTCCCGGGCTTCGTCTTCCGCATTGATTTAGGGGTTCGATTCGGTATCGAATCCGTTTTTCGGGGATCCGTTATTCCCAACACTCGATAACCTCGACCATGACCTTGGGTCAACGCACCACACGTCTATATTCATGAGAAGCGAGCTTTGCCCTAATCTTTGTTGCATCTACCATATGTTCATCTTCCAACACATCCTTTTTATCACAAAAATACAACAAGACACTGCGTGACCAATAATTACCCCTGCCATGTTGGAAGATAGAAGTACATAATTAAGGCCTTTGCTCTTGTAAGGACCTGGGCCCCACCGTGTGATATTGTCCGCTTTGGGTCACCCGCCCTGGCGCGGACGAACCGCCATCCCAGCCACGGTCTTTTCCCTCACGGTTTTAAAACGCGTCACACATATTAAGGAACCCAAGCCTTATAAAGGCTTCCAGGACTCCCCCCCTAAGCGATGTGGGACAAGAGAAATGCCCTTAGCCTCGCCCGTGTACTGCCGAGGCGATCTTAGTCCGTCCCTCCGTACTGCCCCGGGTCTGGGTCGTTACATTCTCCCCCCCTTAAGGCACAACGCCCTCGCTGTGGCCCCACACGCTGCGGGAGTCGGCTCTGATACCATTTGTAAGGACCTGGGCCCCACCGTGTGATATTGTCCGCTTTTGGTCACCCGCCCTAGCGCGGACGAACCGCCATCCCAGCCATGGTATTTTCCCTCACGGTTTTAAAACGCGTCACACATATTAAGGGACCCAAGCCTTATAAAGGCTTCCAGGACTCCCCCCTAAGCGATGTGGGACAAGAGAAATGCCCTTAGCCTCGCCCGCGTACTGCCGAGGCGATCTTAGTCCGTCCCTCCGTACTGCCCCGGGTCTAGGTCGTTACAGCTCTCAACTGGAACTCGATTATGAGAGTTCTATAATTCATATCTAACCAATTAAAAGAAAAAAGTGAATGTCGATTGCTTGCAGATTAAATCACAAGTGAGCTTTGTTTAGTCACATTCAGTCAACTTTTTTTGGCTCTTGCTATCCGGAAAATGAAAATGAACCAGAAGAAAACCAAACATACGATCAGATTGACCTAAATTTCTCGGATTGAAGTTTTGCTCTTGAAGGCATTTCTTTGGCGATAGGAAGAACCTTCTTGTAAAAAAAATTTGGTCTTAGTTAACGCCTTATAAATGGAACTGATTATTTTGCGCTTACTAATCAACGGAAAGTGAGCATGTGATGTTACATGTGCCGAATTCGGTACAATCGGAAATGGGAGATGGAATTTTGGCTCGGACATCCAAATAGGAATATACAGAACTAAAGTATAAGATGTTGACTATGACAAAAGGAATTACAGAAGGTTGACTGAGACAACCATGAAACTACAAAGGGAAGACAAATTAGAATTAACCCAATTGTTTGTTGTGCCAATCAGAATAATGAGAACATGCATTAGATATTGTCATTTATGCTGGGCAGAGTGTACTGAGACCGTCATAAGCATATGTCGAATAAAATATCTTTGATATTGATCGAGAAAATGAACCGCTCATATTATAGAACATTCATAAATTCCAGCATCACATTTTTCACAGACTCCTCTAGTTTTATTTTATTCGAAACCCAATAGGGAGAAAAAAAAAACAAAAACAAAGGAAGGGGCTGCGGGCACGGCGGGGCGGTTCTCAGGCCAGAAAAGAGCATTGATCAAGAGTTAACACACAATTCAAATCGTTCGGAAATGTCTGACGCGAGCGATGACGGCTTGGTAATTAACCTTGTTCTTCCGATCCATCACATTGGCATGGATTGACGAGCAGAAGAGTCACAAACTATTTGAAATTGGTCCCAGCATTGACGTAGTGATCTGTTTCATCTTCATATACCGCATGCGTGGCTCGTGCAAGATTGATAATTCGCATGAGGAGTACCATGGGAACGGCAGTCGAACGGCACAACTCTTCGTTAATGTCCTTCCATGCATTGGCCACTTGTTTACAGAGTTCCTTCTTTGCCTCTTCCTTTGTAACACTGTATTGTTTCATGAAACACTCCACTGAAGATGCCACATGACCTCTCTCTTGCTCAAACTACAAAAAAAAAAAAAATATATATATCATTGGAATTATTTTTTCTCCTATTGATAAAGCCTATGAAAAAAATTTAGATTAAATGATGTTGTTCACTGGTATAGCTTTTGTATACCTTGTGTCCAGCAATGTCATTCATAAGCCGACCGATTACTTGCGAAGCCTTCACTATCCTGGGGTCGCTAGACAATAACCAATCAAAAGCATCTTTTGTTACAATATCTCCCATTCCCAAAAATGCTGTCACAAATGTCAATTGACTACCATTGCTTATTAATGCAATAGGCATGTACTCCTCCATCGCCGGTACGTGACTATGGTGGAACCATTTGGCTTCTGCCAAGTATGCTCTCACTTGAATTTTCATCTAAGAATTCATCATCAAACGTAAAAGCTACATCAATATTCGAGTTTTAATGTATTTGATGGACATAGATATATGACAATCGTTCATCCTTATCCAAAAGCTTAGTATTTTGTTTCAAGTGGACAAAGTAAAAATCACATTTGATTGATGTAACGTCAAATGGCTTACCACTTCTTTTGCATAGAAGAGGCGGTATGATCTTCCTTTTCTAGCCAATTCATTGCCAATTTCATCATAAAAAATCAAGAAGTGTCTTGTAAAACACTTGCATGCACTTTGGCAATCCTTCTTTGGCATCAACATCCCACGTGAGTTCAAATTTAAAAAATACTAAACTTGATCCTAATCAACAATTGGTCAAATTAAAATAAGTAAATTTAGAATCTATAAATTGAGAAAAGCCCCGAGTGCCAATTGTACCTTTCAATTGCTTCCGTGAAGAGTTCTAGTTCTTCCAATGTGCCATAGACATCATAGATGTCGTCGAGAATGGAAAGGATGACCATCATTTTGGTTACTATTCCTCTAGCAATCTCGTACACCGGCTCGAAATAAATTTCTAACATCCAGACATACAACTCCCCAAGCCTATCTCTAGCAAATGGAAACTCCCTCTCTATATCTATATCCTTCCACCACCTGCAATTTACCAACAAATCTCGTTTAGGGCAAACACATCAATGATGGAATTATAGAAAGTACTTTGGACCAATGATCCAAAGAGATAACACTCCTTGACATGTGCAAATGATTTTTAGTTTAGAATAGATTGCAATTACACTAATCAATCTATAACAATTTGTTGTTTTTAGAACATCTAGCTACTCCAAACACACTATCATGAAGTTCACTTGGCAAGGTTGCCGAGTTCTTTCTGGTGTTGCTCTTGCAATGAATTGAAATCGAGCTTAGCCAAAGAGAGCAAGACTTCATTATGTGAAGGTTCCTCTTGGTAGAATTTGAGATAGCTAGTATAAGCACCTAGAGGGGGTGAATAGGTGTATAATAATTTCTCGTGATAAGTGAGCAATACGAAATAAACAATAGAAAAGAAGTTCGCATTTTGTTAGCAAAAACGAATTATGATCAAGGTAAAAAGAGTAAGGAAGAGAAAATGAACACAGAGATTATAGTGGTTCGGCTTATTCCAAGCCTACGTCCACTCTTCCACACTGACAGCCCACTGGCTGGATTTCACTATGAACAAAAGAGTTGTTACAGCAAAGCTCTCCCTTGATTCCACAGTGTAAATACTCTACCACACTTCCTCAAGGTTTCTCAACGATATAGACTCTCTTTTGCATACAAGATTTCGCTCAACTAATGAATTGACTAAGAACAAAAAGCTTCAAACTTTGGAATTCTTCTATCGTGCACACACTCGAACAACTGGAACATCTTCCTTATATACTTCTTATACCATCATACCCGTTGGCACTTACCAAAGGAATTCCTCCAATCTACCCGTTTGACGGAATCAATTAGGAAGATCATTCGAGCTATTTAAGGAACATGTCGATAGCCCATCAATCGTGCTCGCTCATACAATAAGGATCTCGGTTTCCATAAGTAGAACCTTCCAAGTATACTTCGCCAATCATCGGATCCTTAATCTTTGAATCAATCATGATCAAATAAAGGATTCCATTATGTCATATTCAACCAAGAGATCTTCTCTAGTCGATAAAGTCAAATCCTTAATGAAACACCAAGTTCTGGATAGCCCTTCTTCGACGGATTAGAAACTGTCAATGAGAATAGACTTTGAGTCTTGAGTCTAGCAGTCCGGAGGTCTTCAGACTTTAAATAGTAGAGTCTGCAAATCTTCAGACTAGACTGATGGAAACGTTTTGTCAGCTTCAAAATACTCCAGGAAGATTTCTCCAACAATCTCCCCATTTTTTATGATGGCAAAACTTTCCTGCAGATTTGGATAACTTTGACCTGCAAAACATTACTCAAGCAAATATGGATATCTCATAAAAATAAATGGCTTAATGATAACACTAGAATCTGCAACCACAGAAAATAAATTAGTTTTTCATGTGAGTAAAGTCATTCATAAGATATCAATAGTACTTAATATAAGCAATCAAATCCAAATCCCAAATTCAGTCCACAGCCAGACACAAAAGTCAAGTCAAGTCAAACATCAAAACAAACCAAAAGTTCAACAAGTTTAAGGCTCAAAGTTTCAAATCTCGCATCTCTCCCCCTTTTTGTCATCATAAAAAAGGTTTAGATGGGAAGAGAATGGAATCAAGAATGCTTGGGAACACGAACAAGCTAGAAATCTCCCATTGACTAGACAATGCCTTCCAGCTTTTTCAAGTCCTCCTTCAATTGTGCCACATCTTCACCCTTAGCATTTGCCTGAATCTGAAGAGAAAGGGCTTGAATCTGATCATTCAAAGAAACTGAAGAAGCTTGACCTGCAGTCTACAAATTCTGAACTTCGCATCCTAGAGCATATATCTGACCCCACATTTCCAAGAGAACATCAAGAATTCTGCGAAAATCTGCTGAATTATCAATTTGCGTACTGGCTTCTACACGATCAGACGGAGTAAAGGCAGACGATGGCAAATTAGCATAGTCACGCAGATTGGGCGATGAAACATCATGTCCCTCCTCGGGAAATTGAGAGGCATAGATGTCCTCTGGATCTACTGAAGAGCGACTGACTCATTCACTGGTATTAGGATATGAGGACATTCTTCTTTTTTCATGGTCTCCCCCTGTTTCCATGCCTTCAGGTGGACAAGAGAGTTCTTCATGCTCTCCTTCCTCTTGATTACCTCTTTCCTCTTCTTCTTCTTCTTCAAATCTTTCCTCCTCTGCATCTCTTTCTTCAACTTCTCTCTCCTCTATTTCTTTCTCTTCTGCTTCCAAATCTTCTCTTTCTCCAGTCCTCTGTTCTGAGTCTTTCTCTTGTCATTCCATTGATTCTGGAACAAAACGTCTCAGGTTCTTCAATGCCATAGCAAAAATGGTGATGTCTTCCTCATCTTCTTCATCCTCAACGATAAGAGCTCTTCTTTTCTTAGATGAAGCAACCATGGGCTCCTTCCCTTTTCTCTTTGCAGCCAAAGAGATTTGAAGAGTTTTGACAGGGGTTTTCTCCTTGAATTTCTCCAACACCTTGTTGAGTTCTTTCAGACGCATTTTAGACACCATTTTCAGTCCCACCACCATTTGATCACAAGATCGAACATAGAGAATTCGTGGAGGCTGAACATTCAAATGTCTGAATAACTTTGTCACAAGAGATGGATAAGGAAGTTAACATTGTCCTTCACCACTGCTCTATACATGTGGAACATAATAGTGTGAAGAAGAGAAAACTTTTTCCCAACATTGATGGCATACATCAGCTTTGCCTCTGAGTTTGAAACATCAGTCTTTGAAGTAGATTTTAGTCTGAGGCAATTAATCACAATCTTGTGAAGCAGAATGTTAAATGCACTCATCCTTAAGTAGGAAATCTTTCCCTCTGTCCTTCTATCATTAACAAGTTCCAACGTAGCACAAGCAATAGAGACATTGATAGGTTGATATCTCCCTCTCTCAACCCCAATCACATTAGCCAACATACCTACATCCACCACATAGTCCTGATCTCGGACACTAAAAGAGAATCTATTCGCATCCAAGAAACTGAGATTCGAA
Organism: Eucalyptus paniculata subsp. matutina; assembly: GCA_017140255.1. Taxonomy (NCBI): domain Eukaryota; kingdom Viridiplantae; phylum Streptophyta; class Magnoliopsida; order Myrtales; family Myrtaceae; genus Eucalyptus; species Eucalyptus paniculata. Next base: position 41,229,510 of record CM029440.1, read on the forward strand.
TAGAAATATGCAGTGAGTTCGGCATAGGTTTCTGTAGAGTCAGAACAGAACTGTTCAAGTTGAAGAAGACTAAATTTTTCCCTCAAATTAACATTTACAGCATCAAGGAAATCAAAATCCACACTTCTATGGTTTATCACCCCACGCTTCAACAACTTAGAGTATAGATGCTTTTGTTCCTCCAATCGAAACAAGCCTGTCCTTTTTCCCCGAATTTTTGCCGCAATACCCATTCTCGGTTGAAACTGACTGTACAACTTGTCATCATCATTCCCATCTATCTGATTCAACCCTCCAACACGAGGATCGATTGGAATATTTGCCATTGCTTCTTCTGTCGATCCAGCAGGGGCAATTCCCAACTGTTCCATTGTGCGTAAAAAGAATGTTTCATTTTTGTACCCTTTGTCTTTCAGAAATTCGTCAATGTAGTTCAAAGGAGTTCTACCCTTTTTCAAAGCGCGATAAAGCTTGTAGATAAAAGAGGGCTTAGAAACTCTTACAAGTTCTGCATATTCGATTATTCCTTCCTCTTCTTGTCGAGCAACCTCCTGTTGTCTAGATGGAGAAGATGGACGCTGCTGAGAATGTTGTGGGCTCTGCTGCTGACTAGGAGACTCTTCTTCCTCGGTGAGATCAAAGTGCATAGGCCCCTCACACATTTGTTGCAGTCCCTTGTTTGCGATCCTCGAAGACTTCCTTTAAGACGACATCTTTCACAGTTTTTGAAAGATTCCAAACTTGACTTTCCCAAGAAAGATGACAACTTTTCGAAGATTAAAGAAGAGAAGAAAACATAAATGGAAGATTGGTGCTCTCTTAGGGTTTTTGAGAGTAAAACAAAGAAGAAACAACAATATATAAGACAATCGTAGAGAGGCATACGAAACGTCATAAAAGAAAGTAACAAGATGCCATTTAAAAAAATAACTGCCTTTTTCAAAAAAATTAGATAATTGTCATTTCAAAAATAACTCTTTTTTCGAAAAGGAAACGTTGCAATAATCACGTTAATTAAAGATGGCAATAATCAAACACGGTTGATTATCGTACCTTCTCGAGATGAGATTTGAGAGATAATAAAGTAAAATAACTTACGAAAGAAAAAATTGATCGTCTGAGTCTGGGTATCTTTAGACTTTCAGTCTTGAGCCTGAATTTCCTCGACTTTAAGATTTTGATTCTGGAACGAATAACTTCAAATTGATTTTTCTCCAAAGGCTTTGTAAATATATCCACCAGTTGGTTCTTTGAGTCAACAAACTGAATTAAAACTTCTCCATTTTGAACATGATCTCTAATGAAGTGATGTCGAATCTCTATATGTTTTGCTCTTGAGTGAAGAATTGGATTCTTAGTGAGATTGATTGCGCTGGTGTTGTCACACTTGATTTCCGTGCATGAATCTTCAATTCCAAAGTCTCTTAACTGTTGTTTTATCCACATAATTTGTGAACAACAACTCCCAAGAGCTACATATTCTGCTTTTGCTGTAGAGAGAGCTACTGTACTTTGCTTTCTTGAAAACCACGATATTGTTCTGTTTCCAAGTAGTTGACAGGTACTTGAGGTGCTCTTTCTATCAACTCTGCATTCGACTAGGTCTGCGTCTGAGTATCCAAGAAGAGTAAAGTCTCTCTTTTTAGGATACCAAAGACCAAAGTTTGAAGTTGATGCAATATATTTGATAATACGCTTTGCAACACTTAGATGAGATTCTTTAGGGTCTGCTTGAAATCTGGCACAAATGCAAACACTAAACAACATGTCAGGTCTAGAAGCAATAAGATAAAAAAGTGAGCCAATGATACTCCAGTATAGCTTCTAATCAACCTTCTTTCCTCCTTCATCTTTGTCTATCTTCAAGGAACTTGACATTGGTATATCAACATTTTTTGCAATTTTCCAGTCCAAACTTTTTGACAAGATCATTAGCATATTTTTCTTGATAAATAAAAGTTCATTCCTTCAGTTGTTTCACTTGAAGCCCGAGAAAGAAGGTTAACTCACCCATTATGCTCATTTCAAATTCATCATACATAGACTTAGAGAATTTCTTACACAGACTTTCAGTAGGGGATCAAAAATAATATCATCAACATATATTTGAACAAGCATAAAACTTTTGCTTTCTCTTTTGATAAACAGAGTAGTGTCTACTTTACCTTTTACAAAGCCGTTTTGAATTAAAAACTTACTCAGCCTGTTGTACCAAGCTCGAGGTGCTTGCTTTAGACCATATAAAGCCTTTTTGAGTCTGAATATAGAATCTGGTTTCCTTGGGTTTTCAAACCCAGGTGGTTGTTCCACATAGACTTCCTCTTGGATAAATCCATTCAGGAAAGCACTTTTGACATCCATTTGGAATAACCTGAAATTCTTATAACAGACAAAAGCAAGTAATAATCTAATTGCTTCTAACATCGCTACTGGTGCGTAAGTCTCATCATAGTCTATCACTTCTTTTTGCATATATCCCTTGGCCACGAGTCTTGCTTTGTTTCTTACGACCTTTCCTTTCTCGTCCATCTTGTTCCTGAAAACCCATTTAGCTCCAATAATAGATTTACCTTTCGGTTTAGGAGTCAACTCCCAGACATCATTAATACTGAATTGCCTGAGTTCTTATTGCATAGCTTCCATCCAGCTTTCATCAGATAAAGCTTCTTCTATGCTTTTGGGTTCTATTTCAGAAATAAGAGCCACAAAGACTAGACTCTTCGCGCCTTTTGGATCTTGTGTGAATCTTCATTAATGTCCCCAATAATGAGATATTTGGGATGACTGGACTTATGCTTCCAGTTACTGGTTGATTTGTCAGGTTGATGATCACTTCCTTCTTCAATAATCACCTGTTGCTGGTCTTTCGAAATCTGAGCTGCTTCTTGAGATTTAGACTTTGTAGGGTCTGGAGCAGGTTCAGGTTCTTCAAGATGAGTCTGAATAGATTCATTTTGCATAGAATCTTGGAATTTGACATTCATTGATTCCTCCACAGATTGAGTCTTCTTGTTGTAGACTCTATACGCTTTGCTTGTGGTTGAATATCCAAGGAAGATGCCTTCGTCTGATTTTTCTTCAAACTTGCCAACTCGATCATTCGCATTTTTCAATATAAAGCATTTATATCCAAACACATGAAAATATGAAACAATAAGCTTATTTTCTTTGAATAACTCATAGGGGGTTTTTTTTTCTAAAACAGGCCTTAGAAAAACTCTATTAATAATATAACATGTCAGAAACCTGCTTGACCTAGAAACGTGAAGAGATGTTACTTTCAATTAAAAGAGTTCTAGCCATTTCTTGAAGCGACCTATTCTTTCTTTCCACAACTCTGTTTTGCTCTGGAGTATATGGAGAGGAGAACAAATGATGAAAACCAGATTCATCACAAAATTTTTTAAAATCTTGATTTTCAAATTCACCTCCATGGTCTATTTTTATACTTGAAATAACATACCATTTTTCATTTTGGACCTTTTTAGCAAACTTTTCAAAGTAAGAAAAGGTTTCAGACTTACTTGTCAAGAAATATACCCAAGTAAATCGTGAGTAATCATCCACAATTACTAAACAATATTTCTTACCTCCAATGCTCTGAGTTCTGGTTGGTCCAAAGAGATCCATATGCAAAAGCTGCAATACACAATTAGTGGAAACTTGATTTATTGGTTTAAAGGAATTTCTTACCTGTTTTCCCAATATGCATGGTGTACATAGATCAGACTTTTGGTATGATAAATTGGGTAAACCACGAACAAGCTTCTTTGCTGAAATTTTGGCTATCTGCTTTATATTGATATGCCCAAGCTTTCTATGCCATAAGTTCGCTTCGTCTTGAATTGAGATTAGACATTGCGATTCATCTAGTTTCACATCCAAGAGGTAGATATTTCCATGTCTTCGACCCATGAATGACTGAGTAGAATATTTACTGGTTCCTGAACATATTCCCTTTTGAAAGTTGATTTTGAAACCGGTATCACACAGCTGACTGATACTGAGCAGATTGTAATTGAGTCCTTCCACTAAGGAAACATTGCTTATTGTGAGGTTTCCAATCTTTACAAGTTCGAATCCCACAATTCTTCCTTTGCTGTTTCCTCCAAATGAGACTTTTCCACCATTTACTTGAACGAGCTTTATGAAGCAATTTGAATCTCCTGTCATATGTCTTGAGCATCCACTATCCAGATACCATTTTACCTTTTTCTTGATAATGACCTGCATTTAAAAAAGAGACTCAAATTTTCTTTGGTACCCATATTTTCTTAGGTCCATTGGTGTTAGTATGATATGAGGTTTTCGCCCATACTTTCTTAACAGGTTTCCAAACCATAGGACATTTTTTTTCAAAATGATCTGCACTATTGCACTTTGAACATCTGAGAGCATTGCGACCTACTGGTTTTACAAAGATCTTTTTTAAATGATTTTTGTAAGCATCTCTTATGGGTCTTTGCTTAATTCTTTCCTTCACTTTAGGAAAATCAATTAAATGAATGCTTTCCACAGTCATTCCCAAACCAAATTTATTGAAATAAGGTCTTTGAGCTGAAAGAATTTTCTCAAGTTTCTCATATCCTATTGAAAATCTTTTGGAAATATTTGATATGTCATTTTTTAAAAATACATTTTCTTTCAAAAGATTATCTTCACTTTCTTTAAGAGTAGAAGCATTCATGTCTAAACATTTCACATTTTCTTTCAAAACATTTTCCCGCTGTTTCAGTGCAGAGTTTTCCTTTTTAAGTTTGGAAATCTTTTTAAGAGAAGTCTTAAGACTAAAACACAACTCATCAATGTATTTAGAAACTTTAATAGGGATTTTGAAGTTACTCACCTCAAATTCACTGTCTGAATCTAAGTCTGTCTCGGAGTTTGAATCTGAATTCGATTGTGCCATCAAACATATATTGGCATAATCATCATCACTTTATTCATACTCTGTATCACTCCAGGTTTCTGCTTTAAGAGCCTTTTGATACTTTTCAGCATTTCCTTTCTTCTTCCTCAGAAGAGGACAGTTGGATCTAATGTGTCCATTTTTCTTACATTCAAAGCAAACTACATCTTTGTTTGATTCATCATCCTCAACAGACTTAGTCTATTGCTTTTGAAAACTCTGTTTCTTTGGATTGAATCTTCTTCCTTTTCTATTCAGCTTTCTGAATCTTCTTATCATGAGAGCAAGCTCTTCATCATCCATATCGTCTTCGAATCGTAACATCGAATCATCATTGGATTTTAATGCAATGGATTTCTTACCTTTAGGATCTTCATCTTCATTGATTCGTTCCACTTCATAAGACTGAAGAATCCCAACCAACTCATCAACAGATAATGGCATGATTCTTTGTGTCTCTCTTATTGAGGTCTTTATGTGATTACAATCCTTGGAGAGTCCACGCAGTAGCTTGTTTACCTTCATGGGATCAGAAATTGGTTGACCTTGATTTTCAAGACCATTCACGATTTCTGTAAAACGACTAAATATGTCAGTTATAGATTCTCCTGATTTCATTTTGAAGGCTTCGTATTGACCGAGGAGAATGTTGATTCTGGTCTCTTTCACTCGATCAGTTCCTTCATAGGTAATATGTAATCTATCCTAGACTTCTTTCGCTATAACACAAGAAGATATTCTATTATATTCAGTAGGTGACAAAGCACAATATAAAGAATAAATTGCTTTTGCATCAAGAGCTTGTCTCTTGATTATCTCTTCCTGAGTAATTTCACTAGACTCAACAGTATATTTTCCTCTCTCTGAAACAGGTGCAGCTTTAGGAATGATTCATTTGTCTACAACATCTCATTCCAGAGGATCCTTTAATCTTAGGAACGCCTTCATCTTGTTTTTCCATATGTTGTAATCATTTCCATCAAAGTAAGGCGGTCTGGTATTGCTTTGCCCTTCTACCAGCCCTGGAGCTAACATACTAGCCATGGATCTTTAACTCTGAAGTAAAACACTTCAAACAAAGTGAGTACACAGACTCTGATACCAATTGAGATAGCTAGTATAAGCACCTAGAGGGGGGTGAATAGGTGTATAATAATTTATCGTGATAAGTGAGCAATACGAAATAAACAATAGAAAAGAAGTTCGCATTTTGTTAGCAAAAACGAATTATGATCAAGGTAAAAAGAGTAAGGAAGAGAAAATGAACACAGATATTATAGTGGTTCGGCTTATTTCAAGCCTACATCCACTCTTCCGCACTGACAGCCCACTGGCTGGATTTCACTAAGAACAAAAGAGTTGTTACAGCAAAGCTCTCCCTTGATTCCATAGTGTAGATACTCTACCACACTTCCTCAAGGTTCCTCAAAGATATAGACTCTCTTTTGCGTACAAGATTTCGCTCAACTAATGAATTGACTAAGAACAAAGAGCTTCAGACTTTGGAATTCTTCTATCGTGCACACACTCGAACAACTGGAACATCTTCCTTATATACTCATTTACGACATCATACCCATTGGCACTTACCAAAGGAATTCCTCCAATCTACCCGTTGGACGGAATCAATTAGGAAGATCATTCGAGCTATTTAAGGAACATGTCAATAGCCCATCAATCTGCTCACCCATACAATCCGGATCTCGGTTTCCATAAGTAGAACATTTCAAGTATACTTCGCTAACCATCGGATCCTTAATCTCTGAATCAATCATGATCAAATAAAGGATTCTGTTATGTCATATCCAACCAAGAGATCTTCTCCAGTCGATAAGGTCAAATCCTTAATGAAACAATCCAGTTCTTGATAGCCCTTCTTCGACGGATTAGAAACTGTCAATGAGAATAGACTTTGAGTCTTGAGTCTAGCAGTCCGGAGGTCTTCAGACTTTAAATAGTAGAGTCTGCAAATCCTCATACTAGACTGATGGAAACATTTTGTCATCTTCAAAATACTCCAGGAAGATTTCTCCAACAGAATTGAATGTAACGCCTCGCCTCTAGCCTTGGCAAACCCTTTTGGATTGGTTGATGCAGGGCATGACTCACTTGTTTTACGAGATTAGGGCTTACTTTCTTTTTCTCAATTGATTCAAGGTGAGATATAGTAAAAGCGAGTGCATCTTTCAAAATATCATCGCCGTGATAACTTAGATGGCAAGCTTCAAATAGACTTAGCATTCCCTGCACATCAGCGATGCTCGATTTGTTGAAATTTCTTTCACTGTCCTTGAACCTATTAAAGATTTCTGTATGGCCAAATGGAATATGGGAGAAGATGCTATCATCAAATGCTGTGAAAAGCACCATGTTCAATATCTAGATCAATCGAAAACAATGGAAAAATGACATACTAAACAAAGGAATCGGAAGAGAGGCCTACTCATCTTTTAAAACGAGAAAATTTGAAGAACACAAACTATGAGAATTAAATACATAAACAGGTTAACAAATAAACAAATCAACATCAAAGTAAACTAAACATACCAATGATATTATATGTTCCCTCTAATCAATCAAATGGATTATCAAGCTAGTATCTGCAATATAATTTCGCTAACTCACTAGTCAATGAAATTGAAACATTACATACCGCATGGAACATTGTAACCTTGTTGTTGTAATAATCGAAAGAGAAAAGCAACGGTGTGAAGGTTGTCATCATTATCGCCATAGTGAAACTCGAAATAGCTTCTATGGATTTGTTCTAGCTGCTCATCTATCTCATGTTCAAAATGGTAGGCAAATCCCAAGCATTGGATCTGATCAATCAAGTTCAACTTTTGTGATGGCTTATCCATAGCACCCATCAACATCTTCCTCACTTCTCCTTTCAATCTCTCAATATGTTCCTCTACTACGCCATCAAAACTCTACAATTAATACAAAATTGAAAGTTCAACAAAACAAAAAATAGAGGTAATTGACATAAATCGAGTAAGCATGCAAGAAACATATGAGGTTGCCTATGATCCAATTGATCACAATAAATCTGAGTTGAAATTACCTAAAGATTATACCATTGAGACCAATTTTATTTACATTAAAGTTCTTTCTACATTTGTCAAGTCATATGTGCATCCCAAAGGTTTGCACAGAAATTTTGAATCATGCAAGGACCAACCCTTGCATGGGGTTTCCAATAAATTAGAACTTCTTTTCTCTGATTAAATGCTGTTGAATGATCATCAACAATCCAAGATTATTCTTTATGTTCTCGGTTTTCAGAAGACATAACAGCTGAAATTTTTTCCAAAAGTAATTTAAGAAAAGGAGTAACTTAAATGGTACCGTCGGGTTGGAGTTAGAAGCATGTTTGAGAAAGTAATCCGCCCATATGGTTGGATGAAAATTTGCCGATCCGCCTTCAGGGACCAGGCTTGTTTTTTCAGCAGGAGAAGAAGATGGGACTCTTGAAATCCGAAGAGACATTTCTTTTTTGCTACTTTCTAGATCTAGGTAGCTGAAGAACACTGGAGGGAGAGTAGAGGCTTTTCTGGGAGTGTCCAAACCCTTATGGAAGGGTATTTGTCGTCGACAGCATCTAAGGAACAGAAAAGGCAATAGTTAATTCATTAAAGCATCTTCTTCCCCCTATATTTTTTATTCGGGGTGAGTGTCGTGTAAGAAAATGTCTCCGTACCTTCCGAATTTGAGACCGTTGGACGAAACTCGATCCGAGAATTACGGACGCTCGACCACCGTTTGATATTGGCGAGCTGAAATGCAATGATGGCCTGTCAATCGCCATGACGCGATGGCGCCACTACATCGTGGGCGACGCGACTATGGAAAGAAAACGAAGAGAGGCCCGTGATCGAGAAAATATTGGATGGATTTTATACTCCCGTAATCGAAACGTAAAATCATTCCAAAGTTGACACGTGGAGTCACATGTAATTGGGGTCAGCAGAGGGAAAGACAACTTGCAGAAAAAACCTACCGTCGGGGTGAGAGAGAGAGAGAAGAGAGAGGAAGGAAAAGGTCCACAGAGGAGAGAGCGTCAATGTGTGCAGAGAGGTGGGCTAGGTCTACAGAAGAGAGACTAGAGGAGTGGGAAGAGCAAATTTTGAATCGCTAACGCCATTTACACGTGGCTCCACATGTCGACTTTTGAATGGTTTTACATTTCGCCAAGTGTAAAATTCACCCAACATTTTTTCTGCCTCGTTCAGCTCGAGAAATGGGAGCAGAATGTAAAGATAGCAAATCATTATATCGGGACAGAAGGGGAATCTGCACAAATAACCTAGTACTATAAAAAATCTCGAATCAATGCATCCACGACATAATAACAAAAACTCTCAAATAAACTAGTGCCATATATATCTTCTAAACTAGTATATAGATATCATATTTACCATAAATTGATATACTTATGTCATACTTATCCCAAATTATGATAAGTCATACATTTTTTAGAGTAAATGTGACATGTGTATTCTAATTTAGAATAAATGTAACACAAACATATCAATTTAAATTTTTTTGATATAAAATTTAATTTATGATAAATTTAACACGAGTCCACCAATTTATGATAAATGTGACATGGATATATCAATTCTGAGGTTTTTGTGGTGCAAAAATTAATTTGGGATAAATATAGCGTAAATATATCAGTTTGAGAATTTTGGCAATATGAACCCACATTCAATTATAGAAGGAAATGTAGGAAAACTCGAATTGTGGAGGAAGTATGCCTTGGTGCACCGAAAGGGAGGGTAATTTCCATGATCGTTCTTCATGTGAGTTTATTTTGTTTGTTGCAATTACACCCAAGCAATTTATCCAATAATTTAAATTTTAAGTTAAGATTTATGTAATTCCTTTAGTATCACAACCTACCTCTCAGTACAGAGGAAAATAGATTTAGAGGTATTGTCTAAAAGACAGACCTACGGCTTTAGCTTTAAACTGAGCTCTTTCAAGCCCATATCCCACGCAACATTGGGTATTCAAATTAACACTATTAGAATTTTATGATGAAGAGTCGCCACTAACTTATTGACGTCACTTAGAAACTAAGTGAAGTAGGGGAGCATACTTTACCTTTTACACAACTAGAGAATCTAGGGACAAGACTTAATTACAGTAATTAACTAACTAGTATTTGTTCGGTACCTAATCTTGTTCATTTTAAAAACATGTCTATTAGGCAGTTCGGATCGACTTTAAACCTATCTATGCAATCATGCGGGTGCACAGTCATTAAAATTACGATCGGCAACCAAGGAAGCATTAATTATATGACAAAGCAAAGCGAGAGTTTAACGCTAAGAAATAAGAAATCTACCGCTCCTAACTAGGCTAAAGGGAAACTAAAATTAATATACTGAGAGTGCACAATCAATTGGTAATTGAAATTAAATTGAGCAAACAATGATCTAACATATGTTTCTAAGGACATTCAAATCTTATGGTAAAACCCTCCTAGCTTATTCAATTTTAAGCATAATTTTTGTCAATGATCTTTGCACATTTGAAGAGAAAACTATTCAAAAACTAATTTTTAAGATTTTTCATGACTTTTAGAATAAAAATAAAAAAATTAGGAATTTGTAAATTTTTTAATATTTTTTAAAAGTGTATTTTATTATTAATTTTAATTGATAATCCAAAAATAGGGACTTAGGCTGGCCGTCCGGTCCGGTCCGAACATGGGCTGCTATGGACTCTTGTGAGCCTGGACTGGGAGCATAAATTGGGCTCTATTACACCAAGCGCCCCTTTTAGTAATAAACTTCCAAAGACCCACTTGCTCTATAATTGAATTTATAACCGATATTACTATTTTTTCATGGTAGAAGTAAAACGATATGAAGTTTTTTTTTTTTTCCTTTTGTGCTTGTCTTTCATTTCGATATGATCTAAACATACATGTTTAAGATCTTGTCATATTTCTAACAATTAACCTTTTTGACATTTTGATCAATCTTTTGTCCATATTTAATCAAGATCAACTAGATAATTAGATTAAAATTTAGATTTCAACTTTGAAAAATAGCTTCACTCAAACTGTTTAACCAAAAAAAGGCAATTAAATATGTGTTCTTAAGCCATCATAATAGAAATTTTTAATCTTCTCAATAGCTTTTGCGATTAAAAAAACAAGACATTAAACAAAAATTCACAACTTTCTCTATGCAAAGCATGATGCATGATAAGATGAAGTTTTGTTGGGTGTAATGGGCATTTATATTTTGAAACCGATGAGAAGGATGATGAAATTAAAGTTAACTTTGTTAGTTTGTTTGATTTAAAAAACAAAAAAACAAAAACAAATCGGAGAGAGAGAGAGAAGGGTATTCGGGACAGTTAATTGAAAAAAGATGAGTACCTGTGCATTTGGGAGAAGCTTTTTAAGGAGCTTTGGGCATCAAAAGCCCTTGGGCCAAAATAAGGGTGTTTGGGAAAAAAACTTCGGAAGTCTCTTCACGGGAAATGCTGGGGTTCATTTAAAGGAAAATTTCATTTCGCCTTTTTTACCCTCACAAATTTATTAAATTCCAACTTTGACCCTTTTGAAAACACTAGATTTTCGTCGCACAAGAGAGAGAGAGGTCCGAGTGCGAGAGAGAGCGTGGCGGAGAAAGTGAGACTCGAGAGCAAGAAGGAGTTCTCTAACGGATCGGCCTCACCTGGACCCTCTCCAACGACCTCTAGCCAACGCCCTCAAGCACACGATCTTTCGCTCGCCAAATCTCCGCACTGCCGGTGAGTTTCTTTACTTGGTTTGAACCTCCCTTGCCCAAGGATCCTGGCTCAAAGACACCAAGGCGACAGACCATAGCCCGATTTGTCACGAGCTAGCCCGCTTGCGGCCATCTCCAAGTCAGGTAGGGAACTCCGCAATTAGACGGTCGTTTTCTTGAATCCCTGTTACTCCATGCTCTTTTGATCCAAGCAAAGCCGAGACTCGATCTCCTTAAGCACATACACATGCTGGGTTTAAGCTGTCTTGTGATGATTTCTTTTGAGTCCAAACTTGAGTTCGGGTTTTAAAAGGGGTCGATATTTTCCTCACTCTGTGCTGTTTTGCTGAAATGTTTACCACTACAAGAGGATATATCACACCTCTCTTGGAAAAGAGTTAGTTTTCCTACTCTTCCCGATTCATGTCAGTTGGTGTCCTTATAACGCATAGATCTTCCTATTTATCTGTGTTTAGTCTGCTTTGAAATCTTGCTTGTATGTCAAAACCTTTTTATTTTCGATTATGCTCTTGATGAGGTGATTTCACTATATTGGCCTGAGCAATTGATGTCTTTACCAAATTAGATGGGGAGTTATCTGTTGGTGATTTTGCTGATGATCATCGATATGTTTCCGTGGAGCTAGAGAAAAGCAATATACTGTTACTTCTGTCGTGATTTTAAGGACAGGGAAGACATTGCTGGCAAAGACGCTAGCTCACGTTGTGAGTGTCCCATTTGTAATTGCAGATGCCACGACATTGACAGAGGCAAGTAATCCTCCTCCTTGATCTCAATGAAAAGTTCTTCATGCTGTTGGACAGTGTCGGACAATCTAACATCAGCATGGTAGTATATGTAGAGATTATGATGTCTCAAATGATGTGCGGTATTCAAAAATCTAACAAGATTTGAGATCATTGAGTCTATAGGAAAGTGCTCTGTCCTTCTTATCGGGTAAGAGAGGCAATTTTTTTGAGGTGACTAGGATAGCTTAACATCACAATGTTTTTGTTATAGGCATGTAATCTTATGTAGGGCTGAGGCTCAATTTCTTAATAGATCGTGGAGAAACTATGGATCATGACTCTCAAGAAGCATATCAAATTTTGGATATCGGCCCTGTTTGGTTCAGCATTTGAAATGCTCTTCGGGGCTCTAAAGGGGTTTGGCCAAATGTTATGGTGTTTGGTTCAAGTTTTTGGGGACTTTGGGGAGATGCAATTACATTTTCAAAGGGCTTCAAAGGGCTTTAGGAGAATAGAGGGGTAAAGGTCCATTGGGAAGTTGCATTTTTGGAATGCAATTTCCGGTATTGTTCATCTCTCCAATGGAGAAGGCGATCGGAGGCCGACAACCACCAGCCGGTATTTTATATTTTATATTTTATATAAAATATATTTTATGTTTATATTTTATGTTTAATAAATATATATTTATAAAAATATATAAATACATATATTTATAAATATATATTTTTATATATTTATAAATATATGTTTTTATATATTTATAAATATATATTTGTATATAAATATAAACATATCTATTTTTTAATATATTTTATGTTTATATATTTTTTTATATTTTTTATTCAGGCGGTTTGGCCACCGGATCCAGCGGTTCGGTGGTCAAACTTAAAATATATATATATAAATATTTTTTGGTTTTTTAATTTAATAAAAGTTAATTACAAATACAAATTTTACCAAATGGTATTTTGGCCAAAGTTGTTTCTCAATGCAAATTTTACCAAACGACATTTGTATTTCGGAAACCCCCTCACCCAAAGGTATTTGCATTTTTACAAATGCATTTCTCAAAAGCAGAACCAAACGAGCCCATCATTTGAACATCAACTCTTAGTTGCAAATACCTAAGCAGTTCTCATATACTTTTTATTTAAATAAAAAAAAAAAAAAAAAACCTCTATAATTATCTCTACGCGCTATACATCGCGTATATTTGAACAAGAAATTGCCAATTACGTTTACAAGCATAAATATAATTGAGAAAATTATGATCAAAAGCAACCGTGGCAAAGAAAAATAAATAAATAGGAAATGAAACTGTTTAACTGAATCGATCAATTTCCCTTGAAAAATTGAGAGGTGCAAGAATGGTGGCTCTACATCGGAGCAACAACAATCCGTGTCTACTTGTTGGTAAGTGAGTTCTAATACTAGTGTCATGTGGTTTTTGACCTTTCTTATCCCAAAATTAGCTCATATATATAAACTGAACATTAGCCTCTTTGAATTAATCCTAACATATCGTCACTGCCCTGAAAAATGACGGCACGGCCGTCCGCCTCTCATTTTCCCATTCATATGTGATGCCTACTGTCAATCGCTAATGCCTGCTTGTGATCGCTTCTCCCCCAATTTCTGGCTCTCTTTATCATTTTTTGCCTTCAGCGCTGTCAACTAATGAATTATTTAGTGATATCGTAAGTGCCCTACCAACAAATTTTCCCCCGAAGTATAAGTGCAACTGTTAAATGCAGTATTAATAAATGGTAGAATACCAACAAAAAAATCTTAAATTATGTCTATCATGATATTAATGCCTCAAACATTTTTTAAGCCACAAATAACTACAAACTTATATTAATGTGACAAAAACACCATATGGACGTCAAAAATCTAATGTGGCAGCTTGTATGGATAAAACTGGCAAACGTAACCTGAAAATTCCACCAAAGCCTAAGCTTTGTCCACTATGACATCATTACTCCAATATTTGCCATCTTGAATAGCATTCTCTTGCCATACCATCTCGATAAATGTAATTCGATTCTTTTTTACGTTTGACATCAAAATCAAAATCAGAAGAGATTAGTGAATTTCTTTTTCAAACTCCAAAAAAGTTGAAAGTTTGCAAATCAAATTATTATATGGATGATTGATATTTAATTTTCTTCTCACATTAAATTGTAAATATATCATACGCGTCATTTTTTAGCAACATCTACCATCTAAAACATTGACACGGTTAACTCAGATACGTGTAAATCCAACAGCCTTTGCACACAATGCATCTCACATTAACAAAATTTTGCAATTTTGATTTTGTTTGCATTATCATTATCGGTGTCTGTCTATGTTATACATTTCATATATGAATTAAATTTCCTTAAATTTTTTTTTCTAGTTTCGTTGCTATGTTAGCTTTTTATTTAAGATTGCGATAGAAAATGCTCAGATGGCTATGACATACATCTTTATTTCTGGAGGATTATCCTTTCCCTTTATTAGTGTTTAATCACTATCTAGGAGCTAATCAATCAATTTCTTACCCAATGTTCTCACATGGTACAAAGCAATGCTCCATGGCATTTCAGTCAAGTTTGTAGATAAGACTGTTGAGAAGCAAGTGGATGTACAAGTAAAACAATTTCTTTATTTTATATAAACAATATTACAAACTCTCTACACACACCACTCTCATACACATCTCACACCTCACACGAACACAATTCTTGCACACACACCCACTCACTCTCTATCACTCTACACTCACGTCACCTACTCCACCCACTCACACACTCACGTACACACTGCACTCACATTTCACACGCTCACTCACACAAGGGGCAAGAACCCCTATTTATAGGGGGTAAAGTTGGTGAGAAAAATCTAGAGAGAGGGGGAGAGAAAAGTCTGGAGAGAGGGAGAAAATTCTGGTGTAGCAAAGAAAGGGAGAGAAATCTGGAAAAATCCAGAGAGAGAGAGAGAGAGGCGGTGCTCCCTTTTTTTTTTCTAACACTCCCCCTCACCGACTAGTCTCTCTTAGCATGGACATTGTGATCATACCAAGTTGCCTTCGAAACTCTTCGAATTTTACAGCTCTAAGACCTTTGATGAAGATATCTGCAACTTGATCATCTGTTTTGGCATACTCCATCTTTATCTCGTCTTGTAATACTTTTTCCCGTAGGAAATGATAGTGCACTTCTACATGCTTGGTCCTCACATGGAAAACTAGATTCTCCGCTAAGCTTATGGCTGACAAATTATCACAATATATCCGTGTAGGTTGATTTATTGGTTGATGGAGATCCTCCATTAGCTGTACCAGCCATGTACTATCTTGTGCTGCCATTGCTGCTGCTCTATACTCAGCTTCTGTCGTAGATAGTGACACAGTTGCCTGTCTTTTGCTACACCATGACACTACTGTTGATCCGAGGCTAAACATATATCCAGTAGTTGATCGTCGCGTGTCACGATCTCCAGCAAAGTCAGCATCGCAATGGCCTACAACTTCACATGATGCTTCTTTCTTATACAGAAGCCCAAAATCAAATGTACCCTTTACATACCTTAGTATACGCCTGACTGCATCTAAGTGGGGCCTTCACGACTTCTCCATGAATCGGCTTGCTACTCCCACTGCAAAGGCAATATCAGGCCGTGTTATGGTTAGGTAAATAAGGCTACCTACCAATTGCCTATACATAGTTGAGTCTTCCAATTCTCGTCCTTCAATTGCACATAACTTTACATTTCCATCAATTGGAGTAGAAATAGGTTTGCAGTCAAGCATCCCGAACTTGTCTAGGAGGTCTCGTGCATACTTCTGTTGACATAGGAATAATCCTTCATTGGTCTTCTCGATCTCGAGTCCCAGGAAATGTTTTAATTCTCCAAGCTCTTTCATCTGAAACCGCACTGAGAGGTTGGTTCTGATTTGGCATATCTCCTCTTCATTATCTCCAGTGATGATTAGATCATCCACGAGATTAATACTATTGCAAGCTTGCCATCTTCTGCCTTCACAAACAAGCTCGAGTCTGCTGGGGCTACAAAGTAACCACTTTGTACCAAAAATTCAGCAATCTTCCCGTACCATGCTCTCAGGGCTTGTTTTAAGCCATAGAGAGCTTTCTTTAACTTACAAACATAATCTAGATGAATCTTACTTTTAAAACCATCTGGCTGCTCCATGTATATATCTCGATCTAGTTCTCCATGTAAGAAGACATTATTCACATCCATTTGCCATAATTTCCACGACTTGCTTGCTGTAAGTGCTAGTAAGACTCGAACTATAGTGATCTTTGCTACTGGACTAAAGGTCTCATCATAATCTAGGCCATACTTTTGAGAGAATCCTCGAGCAACTAGTCATGCCTTATATCTTTCTATCGACTCATCTGGTCGAGTTTTAAGTTTATAGACCCATTTGCAAGATATAGGACGTACCTCTTTAGGTCCCGGCACTAGATCCCATGTTTCGTTCTTTCTTAGTGCTTGTATCTCTTCCTGCATGGCTTTCCTCCATTCCACGCCTTGCGAAGCTTCCTCATACATGGACGGCTCGACTACTCTAACATCTTTGGTCAGCGCCAAATTTGCATATTTGGGATTTGGTCTTCTTTGTCTTGTTGATCTCCTAAGTTGAGATTCCTCCTCTTCAGGTTCTTCCATTTGACTTGGTCGGAACTCTTCTGTAGTTCTTGGATGTACACCAGATCGCCATGGACTCTTTGATTTTTCTGGTGACTGTGCTCTGACTTCTTTTCTTCCAGTTACATTATCATTTCCTTCTTCAATTGACTGGCTCTTATCAATCTTGTCATTTTCTTCCATTCCTTCACGAATATGTTCTTCAACTTGTTTTGAATTAGGTTGTGATGTCCACCAAGATGATAGTTCGTCGAACACCATATTTCTAGAAGTGTAACACCTCCCTGTTTTAGGGTCACAACACTTCCATCCTTTTCTTTGATCATTGTAGCCCACGAATATGCAGCGAACTGCCTTCTTATCGAACTTGTTGCAAAGATGGTCTGGCACAAATGCATAACATACACACCCAAATACTCTAAAGTGACTTACCATGGGCTTGCGATTCCACAACTTCTCATATGGTGACATAAAGCCAAGCCTTGCTTGAGGTAGTTTGTTCATCACGTGCGCTGCCATCTTCATACACTCAGCCCAAAACTTGGGTGGAACACTCTTCGCATGCAACATAGTCCTACATGTCTCCGCCAAATGCCGATTCTTTCTTTCGGCAACTCCATTTTGTTGTGGCGTATTTGGGCAGGTAAATTGTCGACGTATCTTCCATTCTTGAAGAAATTTTGTAAAGTCATCTGACTTATATTCTCCCCCATTATCTGTGCGAAGGCATAGTATTTTATTGCCTACTTCATATTCTACTTTTGCTTTAAACTCCTTAAATTTGTTTAATGCCTCGGATTTTTCTTTCATGAAGTCGACCCAGACGTACCTGGAGAAATCATCAATGAATGTTATCATGTATTTTGATCCTCTAACCGACGGTTGCTTCACTGGTCCAAATACATCTGAGTGGATAAGCTTTAGAGGCATCTTAGCTGTAAATGTGGACTCTTCATATGGAAGCTGATGTGCCTTCCCATACTGGCGTCCAGCGCAGATGACATCTTCTTGGACTTCCAAGTGGGGGAGACCTTTTAGCATACATTTCTTCATCAGCACCTTTAATTTATGGTAGCTCACGTGCCCAAGCTGTGCATGCCACAGATCAGGCGTTTCACTCTTTCGAGTTTTGTCCACGTATGTCGTTTGAGCTAACATCATGTTGACAGACTCTAATCAACGCCCCTCCATGATTGGTATACCAGTAGGTTTCAAATTGCAGTACACCCTAACGTCTCTAGGACCAAACACCACATAATTGCTCGAGTCTGTAAGTTGTGCCACGGACAATATATTCTTCTTCATTCCTGGTACATGGTACACATTTTTCAGTTCGACTTGATGCGAACTGAATCGGGGTGTTATCATCTTTGGCCCACATGGGTAATCGGCAACCTTGAGTTGTCTACGGTGACAACTACTTGTCCACCTTTGTACTCGCACATGTCTAATAGCTTGCCTTGATCTCTGGTCATGTGATTTGAGCACCCCAAGTCAACTATCCAATCTTCATCATAATCAATCAATTTATCACTTACCGTGATGAGGGCCATTACATCTTCTAACTCTATGATGGAGGAGCTTGCAAGCTCTTCCTGTTCCTTCACTACAAAGGATGCTTGGAAATCCCACTCTTCTTCGCTATCATTTTCCTTAGATGCCGCAACGTTTCCTTCAACTCTGAATCGACAATCCCTGGCAAAGTGACCTATTTTGCCACACGTGTAACACCATCCATTACGCCTTCTATTCTTCTTATCTTCATTGTCGTCCTTGTTGCGGTCTCGACGAGCTCCCCCTACCCGAGGTCCAGTTCCTTCTATTCACTTTGGCCATTCTCCATGGCTTTTCCATGTTTTGCCATCTCTTGCACCTGCTCTCTTTCTATTATGGCCCTTAAACCCTCTTTTATTACTAAAGAGGGCACTTTCATCATCCTTAATTGTGACCTTAGAAATTTGTTTATCTAAGGCTTCTTGGTTGGCCAATATATTCTCCAACTCTGTTAGAGTTGGCTCATTTGCCCATCCACGAGTGGCCGTAACAATACCATTATATTCCAGCCTTAACCCGTGAATTATTATTCTTCTCATTCTTGTCTCAAAGATGGCATTCTCAGGATCTAATTTTGAAATTTCTTCACAAATACATTATTGACTCACCGTCATATTTTGTTGCAAGATTGAGAGGAGCTCGTTCTCCAGGCATTGTAACTTGGCATCATTTGTCCTTGCAAACAGCGTCGCCAAGTTATCCCAGGCCTCCTTCGGGGTCATCGCACTCTTTATGTGTTGCAGTAATTCATCTTCAACAGTCACGGCAAGCACATAAAGAGCCTTACCCGATTTTATATTCCATTTTCTTAATTCGCTATCATTCATGGGTGGGGTGGTGTTGCTCCCACCAACAATATCCCACAAATCTTGTCCTAGCAAGTAATATTGTATGTGGGTACTCCAATTATTATAATTTGAGTTGTTGAGTTTCTTGATGCCACTTACCGAACTCGAGAAATCCGCCATCGTGATTTGAGTATAATGCCCTGCACTATACCAAGTAAGCCCGGTCCTGGACCAACCGACTTCACAATCCCAGATTGTGCACTGGCAAAACTCTGACATCCTGCACTTCTTCGCTTCTTGGCTCGACAATCCCTGACCGCCTTGCTCACTTACAATGGTCCTCGACCACTGTCTTCGCACGGCCTCTGACGACCTGCTCTGATACCACTTGTTGAGAAGCAAGTGGATGTACAAGTAAAACAATTTCTTTATTTTATATAAACAATATTACAAACTCTCTACACACACCACTCTCATACACATCTCACACCTCACACGAGCACAATTCTTGCACACACACCCACTCACTCTCTATCACTCTACACTCACGTCACCTACTCCACCCACTCACACATGAGAAAATATTTAGTGGTTGCTAACCACCAGCTCATCAGCCTACGTGGCGCTCGCAACCCACTCAAAACGCAACACTTGTCCGATGACTTGGACGCGAATAGAAAATTAAAAAAATTAAAAAAGCTTTCTTTTTCCTCTCCTCTGGCTTGCAGAAAAGTACCGAGCAACAATTAAATGCTCACTTTAAAACTTCCCGCCTAACATTCTCTCTCCTTTTTATTTTCAATTTTCACGGGTTTTAACCTGCTCTTCAACATCGACAGTCCAGTCCCTCTTTCTCTCTCTTAAGCACGTCCCGACTCCCTACCACCTCTGCCTCCCCCAACAGCCACCGCCGGTTGCAACTGCTGGTCCCGAGCCCCCTCCGCCTCTGTCGTCGCCTCCAGAGCCCATCGACGGCTACGTTCATCAGCTGGCTCCTCTCTCTCTCTCTCTCTCTCTCTCTCTCTCTCTCACGCACGATTACGCTGACTTGCCATGGACAGCGCCAAATCCCAGGCTGTTTCTGACGCGGCAATCGAGCATAAGGTCTGCGCTCACGTTAGTCTCTTGGGGAGCCCTAGAGACGTCTACCATGGCCAAGTTTTTCCTTCTTAAGAGCTTGTTACTATCGTGTAAGAATACCCAAAAGCCAAAAGATTAGTCTTTTTCCTTGAATTTGCATTAGCCGTCTCTGTTTTATATCAAACAGCCAGTAAAGTGGATATGACGGCTGATCTGCGCGAGGATATAAAGATTTAGCAGACAGCCAGTAAAGTGGATGCCTCCAAGAGAGGTGGCCGATATGATGGTTCCAGTTCCAGTGGGAGGAGGTCGGAGAATGATGGGGGAACACTAGAGGAGGCATTAGAACTTAAGATGTTTGCATTTGTTGTGAGTTCAATACGAGTCTTCCATCTCTCTCTCTCTCTCATGGTTTTTTTTAGGGGATTGAGCTTTTGGAGCTTTTGCATCTTCGTATTCTGCTGTTGTTGAGCTACAAGTTTCCTAAGTATGGGTACTGATAACATTGAATATGGTTATGTTTAGTTCATCTTTCAACTACTGCCATTATGTATGAAGATTTCGGCAAGTCTTTGCCGTGTATGTATTTATCAATTTTATGCTTCTTTCTCCTTACAACATAAGAGATAAGATGGAGTCTATTCATGATGAATGTAATGGAAGTTCTTCAATGGCTGATTTGACCAGCTTCCTGATCCATTTCCTTGAGGGACCAAAACGTTATTGCGTGTTTATTGCATAGGGAAATACTGACTTGCTATTGATTCCACTAGAAAAACATGAGAAAAGTTTTGGGTTGGGGGAGGTGGCACCTCAAACAAGCACGACGTTGAATCGCAATATGAATCATCAAAAACCATCCATTTTCGTGATACCTAGATCTTGCTATGAAAAAACTAACTTTTTGCAAGTGGCATGAAGAAATGTTCCACATGCTGCAACTCATCTGTCACACTCCATGACAAGAAGTGAAGCCAATTTATGATCATATTGAATTACTGAACAAAGACGCACGCCACAGCATTAGGACATAAATCATGTATGTTGAACGACTTTCACAGCCACAGCAATGGAAAAGAATATTTTCTCAATTGAAATCAGCGGATAGACCCATAGATAGAAAATTATATACATGCTGGTACAATAGCTTGATCCTTAATCTATCTTTCATGAAATGGATAGAAATCTCACAAGCTTCCAACACAAGCAGAATTTGTAACTCAAGTTATTTCAGAATGGAAGTGGCTAATATAAAAGAACTTAATTTCATATAAATCTGCGACCTGGTATCTTTTTACATGTAAAGAATGAATAAAATGCTGTGAGAGCCTCAATGCATTCCTTTTCATCCTCCCTACAAGGCCTATGATCAGATGTGAGAGCCTTCGCAGTGCTAGTTCTACAAAGAACAGCTTGACAATCTCCAACATTAGACACGAAGTGGTTGCACCTTCCAATCAATGCAGCTACACAACATCATGAGCCGCCTCGTCCTTCCTCATTCAAAAAATCCAAATCGGTCTTTGTGTGACCATGTTTCACAGCCGTCTCGGTTTCATCCTCGTCTCTTCTCATCACATCATCTATGATACTCTTATTCAAGTTTTCCGTAGCAAACTCAGCAGCATATTCAACAAAAGTTGAGCGCATTGCAAAAAGCAGTCACTCGTGGAGAGTACAATGGACGGCTGATGCAAATTCAGGGAAAAAGACTGATCTTTTGGCTTCTGGGTATTCTTACACAACAGCAACAAGCTCTTAAGAAGGAAAAACTTGGCCATAGTAGACGTCTCTAGGGCTCCCCAAGAGACAGATGCGAGCGCAGACCTCATGCTTGATCGCCGCGTTAGAAACAGCCGGGAATTTGGCACCATCCATGGCGAGTCGGCATAATCGTGCATGCGTGAGAGAGAGAGAGAGAGAGAGAGAGAGCCAACTGAAGAACGTGGCCGTCAATGGGCTCTAGAGGCGACGGCGGAGGCGGAGGGGGCTCGGGACCAGCGGTGGCTCTTGGGGGAGGCGGGAGCGGTAGCGACGTGCTGGAGAGAGAGAGGGAGTGGGCTGTCGTTCTTCTTCACTAGAAGAGCAGGTTAAAACCCTTGAAAGTTCAAAGAAAGGAGAGAATGTTCGGCGGGATTTTGAAAGTGAGCATTTAATTGCTGCTCAGTACTTTTCTGCACGCCAGAGGAGGAGGAAAAGAAAGCTTTCTTAATTTTTTTATTTTTTATTTATGCCCAGGTCACCGGACAAGTGTCGCGTTTTGAGTAAGTCGCGCGCCATGTAGACTGATGAGCTGGTGATTAGCAACCACTGAATATTTTTTCCTCACACACTCACGTACACTCCACTCACATTTCACACACTCACTCACACAAGGGGCAAGAACCCTATTTATAGGGTGTAAAGTCGTTGAGAAAAATCTGGAGAGAGGGGGAGAGAAAAGTCTGGAGAGAGGGAGAAAATTCTGGTGCAGCAGAGAAAGGGAGAGAAATCTGGATAAATCGAGAGAGAGAGAGAGAGAGAAGTGCTCCCTTTTCTTCTTTTTTTTTTCTGACAAAGACATCTTTCCAAATCAGCAAAAAGAGAACATTTTTTTGTAATTGAATTATCTAGCATCCATTCCATAAAATTACCTACTAATGAAAATGGTATATTCACTTAAAGAATTGTTCCCCCAAAGTATTCTTCCCTAATTAGTTTCCCATTCTCTTATGAAATGCAACAACTGAAACGATATTTTTCTTTTCATTTTCAACTTGACATGTGCCCCGTTTCTACGAGGAAATTATAATTCTATTGCAGCACGTATCCCCCTCAAAATGGAATAGAAACAATTGATGGAAATGACGGTTCGGGTCAGCTTGTCTCGTGAAAAAATTGGTGTGAGATCAGATTTTTTTTGTTAAAATGCTGCTTTTCACGGATGACATTTGTGAGCGTTCATTGGATTTGAAATTGGAGTTGCCGGTTCCCAAAAGTGCGAATGATAATCATTCTATTTGTGAACACAATTTCTAGACAGAAATAAATTGTTGTATTTCTATTCTTTGAATGAATTTCTGAGTAAAAATACACATTCGATAATGACATAGAATTTCAATTCCCGGAATATGAATTCTTTTAATAACAACACAAAATTTCTCTCTCCCAAGTCGGTGGTTGTTTAATAAGCGAGGTCAAGCAATGAAAATATTTTTATTTATCATTTTTATTCCAAAAATAAAATAAAAAATGTAGATTTTACTTCTTATTTATATTCTAAATTTATTTCAAAACTTACGATTTGTTTTAGAAATAGAAAAATAAAATCACATTATTAAACAGATTCCGTTTCAAACTTGTTTCCGAGAACAAAAATAAAAATTATATATTTTCAAAAATAGAATCATTATCATATGCACTTTAAGGAATCTTGTGATCCCTATCATGCAATAGAACATGCTTTTCTTTTCCTCAAAGAGCTGACGCCGGAGAGCGCAAGACAGGGATGGTGAAGGAATTCGATATACGAAGCTAGGGTTGACGTCTTGAATCTTGACAGTTTGCGCAGATAGAGTCGTTGGACGAAGAAACACTTCGTTAATGTCCTTCCATTCATCGACAATCTGCTTATGGAGTTCTTCCTTAGACTTTGGTTCCGAAACACCAAGTTTTCTGACGAAACGCTCCACCTCCGAGTCCGCATGCCCTTTTTGTTTTTTGCGTTTTTAGCTTAAACTTGACGTTGCGAACAAGACATATTAGTGGACGGAATACACATAAGTGTGTACTCTTTTTGTTCGTGCAGGGGAAATGACGTTTCTCTTCCATCACTTTTTTCATAAAATGCTAATCCCCACGAGAAAAGTAAAGCTACTGTAATTTCTTATGCAGTATTGAGGGTATCTTCTCCATCAACCATGAATGGATAGGTTCCCCATAAACTTAACAATCTTGTAACCTCAATCGAGTCAAATTCACATAAGCTTTCATCAAGCGGTCTTTAAACTAATACAAGATGCCTACCTAGTACATAAACTACCAGCCACTAGGTTGTTGATGGAGTGATCTTTGTGCCATTCGATAACCTTGACCATGACCTTGGATCGATGCATTTTACGTCTATACCCATGAGAATCAATCCTTTTGTTCTAATTTATTTTGTATTTATTAAATATTCACCTTCCAACACATCCTTTTTATCAGGAAAATATAACAAGACACCACGTAACCAATAACTATCCAAGCCAAATTGAAAGATAGAAGTGCATAATTTAAGGCCTTTGCTCTCAACTTGAACTCGATGATGCGAGCTATATAATTCACGCAGTGCTTGTACATATGAAAATGATCACTCAACTTGCAACATACAAAACAAGTGATTGTGCCAACGTTGTCCACCGGCGTCTTTGAGCTAATCAAGTCAAGATGCCTACCTATCTAACCAAATAAAAGGAAAAAGTGAATGTCGATTGCTTGCAGATTAAATCACAAGTGAGCTTTATTTAGTCACGTTCAATCAAGGATATTTTGTCTCTTGCTACCCGGAAAATGGAAGTGAGTCAGAAATAAACCAAACATAAAATCAGATTGACCTGGATTTATCGGATTGAAGTGAAGTTTTACTCTCGAAAACATTTCTTTGGCGATAGGAAGAACCGTCTGGTGGAATTTTTGGGTCTTAGTTGACACCTTATAAACGGAACCGGCTTTTTTGCACTTACTAATCAATGGAAAGGGAGCATGTGATGTCACGTGCCGAATTCGGTACAATCGGATATGGGAGATGGAATTTTGGCTTGGACATCCGTATAGGAAAATACAGAAATAGAGTATAAGATGTGGACTGAGACAAAAGAAATTACAGAAGGTTCACTGAGACAACTATGAAATTCCAAGGGGCAGACATATTAGAATTAACCCAATTGCTTGTTGTGCCAATGAGAATAGTGAGAACGTGCATTAGATATTGTAATTTATGCTGGGCACAGTGTACTGAGACCGTTATAAGGATATGACAAATAAAATATCTTTGATATTGATAGAGAAAATGAACCACTCATATTATAGCACATCAATATATTCCATCATCACATTTTTCACTGACTCCTCTTGTTTTATTTTATTCGAAATCCACTAGAATAAAAGGGGCTCTCGGGCCAGAAAAGAGCAGTGACCGCGTGTTAACACACAATTCAAATTGTTCGGAAATGTCTGACGCGATCGATGATGGCTAGGTTATTAAACTTCATCTTTCAACCCATCACATTAGCATGGATTGACGAGTAGACAAGTGACAAACTCCTTGAAATTGGTTCCAGCATTAACGAAGTGATCTGTTTCATCTTCATATACCGCATGAATGGCTCCTGCAAAATTGATAATTCGCATGAGGAGTACCATGGGAATGGCAGTCGGACGGCGCAGCTCTTCGTTAATGTCCTTCCATGCATCAGCCACTTGTTTACGGAGTTCCTTCTTTGCCTCTTCCTCTGTGACTTTGTATTGCTTCATGAAACACTCCACTGAAGATGCCACATGACCTCTCTCTTGCTCAAACTACAAAAAAATATATATCATCGAAATTATTTTTTCTCCTATTGATAAAACCTACGGACAAAATTTAGATAAGATGATGTTGTTCACTGGTATAGCTTTTGTATACCTTGTGTCCAGCAATGTCGTTCATAAGCCGACCAATTACTTGCGAAGCCTTCACTATCTTGGGGTCGCTAGATAATAACCAGTCAAAAACATCTTTGGTTACAATATCTCCCATCCCCAGAAACGATGCCACCAATGCCAATTGACTACCAAAGGTTGTTAATGCGATGGGCATGTACTCCTCCATCGTCGGTACGTGACTATGGTGGAACCATTTGGCTTCGACCAAGTACGCTCTCACTTGAATTTTCATCTAAGAATTCATTATCCAATGTAAACTACATCAATATTCAAGCTTTAATGTTTTTGGTGGACTTAGATACATGATAGTCTCTCATCCTTATCCAAAAGCTCAATGTTTTGTTTCAAGTGGATAGAGTAAAAATCACATTTGATTGATGTAATGTCAAATGGCTTACCGCTCCTTTTGCATAGAAGAGGCGGTATGATCTTCCTTTTCTAGTCAACTCGTGGCCAATTTCATCATAAAAATTAAGAAGTATCTTATAAATCACTTGCATGCACTCTGGCAATCCTTCTTTGGCATCGACATCCCACCTGAGTTCAAGTTTAGAAAATATAAAACTTGATCCTAATAAATAGTTGGTCAAATTAAAATAAGTAAGTTTAGAATCGGTAATGTAACGACCCAGGCCCCAATATGTAATATTGTCCGCTTTAAACACTAAGTCTCACGCTTTAAAAACGCGTTAGAGGGACCCAAGCCTTTATAAACTAGCCCAAGACTACCCCCACTAAGTGATGTGGAACTAGAGAGGGACCCCTTCCCCTTCCCTGTGCACATCTGGGGACCGAGGCGCAGACGCACCACCATCCCTCCTCCCCGCGCACCGTCGCTTGTGCTGTCATAGGTAAATTGAGAAAACCCTCCGAGCGCCAATTGTACCTTTCAATTGCTTCTGTGAAGAGTTCTAATTCTTCAATTGTGCCATAGACATCATAGATGTCGTCGAGAATGGTCAGAATGGCCATCATTTTGGTTACTATTCCTCTAGAGATCTCGTACTCCGGCTCAAAATGAATTCCTAAATTCCAGATATACAGCTCCCCAAGCCTGTCTCTAGCAAATGGGAACTCCCTCTCTATATCTATATCCTTCCACCACCTACAATTTATCAACAAACCTCATTTAAGGGAAACACATCAATGATGGAATTATAGAAAGTAACTTCAAACAAATGATCCAAAGAAATTAACAGTCCTTGACAAGTACAATTATTTTTAGTTCAAGATAAATTGTGATTACATTAATCAGTTTACGACAATTTGATGTTTTTAGAACATTTAGCTACTTCAGACATGATATCATCAAGTTAACCTAGCAAGGTTGCCGAGTTCCTTCCGGTGTTGCTCTTGCAATGAGTTGAAATCAAGCTTAGCCAAGGAGAGCAGGACTTCATTATGCGAAGGCTCCTCTTGGTAGAATTGAATGTAACGCCTTGCCTCTAGCCTTGGTAGACCCTTTTGGATTGGCTGATGTAGGGCATGACTCACTTGTTTTTCAAGATTAGGCTCACTTTTTCTTTTATCAATTGATTCAAGGTGAGTTATAGTAAAAGTGAGTGCATCGTTCAAAATATCCTCGCCATGATAACTTAGATGGCAAGCTTCATATAGACTTAGCAACCCCTGCACATCGGCAATGATTGATTTGTAGAAATTCCCTTCGTTGTCCTTAAACCTGTTAAAGATTTCTGTATGGCCAAATGGAATATGCGATAAAGATGCTATCATGAGATGCTGTGCAAAGCACCATGTTCAATTTCTAGATCAATTGGAAACAATGGAAAAATGACATACAAAACCAGGGAATTAGAAGAAGGGACTACTCTTGAACTAGAAAATATGAAGAACTTGAAATATGAGAATTAGGAAACAGGTTAACAAATAAACAAATCAACATTAGAGTAAACTAAACATGTTAGTGAAATTATTTGTTCATTCTAATCAATCAAAAAGATTATCAAGCTAGTGTCTGCAATATAATTTCACTAACTCATCAATCAATGAAATTGGAACATTACATACCACATGAAACATTGTAACCTTGTTGTCGTAATAAGCGAAAGAGAAGAGCAATGGTGTGTAGGTTGTCGTCATTATCGCCACAGTGAAACTCGAAATAACTTCTATGGATTTGTTCCAACTGCTCAGCTATCTCAAACTCAAAATGGTAGGCAAGTCCTAAGCGTTGGATTTGATCAATCAAGTTCAACTTCTGCGATGGCTTATCTATAGCACTTGTCAACATCTTCCTCACTTCTCCTTTCAATCTCTCAATCCGTTCCTCTACTACGCCCTCAAAACCCTACGGTCAATATAAAAATGAAAGTCCAACAAATATATATGACATAAACTGAGTAAGAATGCAAGAAATATATTAGGTTGCTTATGACTCGATCAGCCGCCATAAATATGAACTGAAATTGCCTAAAAAATTGTCCCATTAAGACTAGTCCTATTAACAGTAGAGAAATTCTTTCTGCATTTGTGGAGGTCAAATGTGCATCCCACAAGGTTCGCATAGATGTTTTGAATCGTGTAAGGACCAGCACTTGCATGGGGTTTCCAATAAACTGGAACTTCCTTTTTCTTATCAAATGCTGCGGGATGATCCTTAATTGTCCACGATTATTCTTTGTGCTCTCATAGAGGACATAAGAAGTGAAAAGTTTGCCGAAAGTAATCCAAGAAAAGAAGTAACTTAAATGCTACCATCGAGTTGGAGTCGGAAGCATATTTGAGAAAGTAATCCGTCCATATGGTTGGATGAAAAATTGCCGACCGGCGTTCAGCGTTCGGGCTTGTTTTTTTGGCAGGAGAAGAAGAAGGGACTCCTGAAAGCGGAAGAGACATTTCTTTTTGGCTATTTTCTAGATCTAGGCGTGCCGGCAGAATATAGCTAAACATACTGGAGGGAGGGTAGAGGCTTTTCTGGGAGTGGCCAATCCTTATGGATGGGTATTTATAGGCTATAGAATCTTAGGAGCTGAGAAAGCAATAGTTAATTCATCAAAGCATCTTTTTTCCCGTGTATTTTCTATTCGTGATGATTGTCGTGTGTACAGAACATTAGACTATGTCTCAAATTTCAGACCGTTGGATGAAACCGATTTGACGATAATTATGGACGCTCGACCGCGGTTCAAGGTTAGCGGGCGGAAATGCATTGGTGGCCCTGTCAGTCGCCGTGACGCAATGACACCACTCCATGATGTGCAACTCCACTATGAAAAGAAAACAAAAAGAGAGCGTGATGGTCTAGACTAAAGAGACATAGCTTCGTTCAGCTGAAGAAAGGGAACATAGATGTAAGGGGACCACACCCACACCAAGACCCACAACAAATCAGCGAATCAACCATCAAAATGGACAAGGAAAGGCTGGTCCGAACCCAGCTAGAGCGAAACAGTGAAAAGAGTATTTCGGTCCCTCCTTGACTGAGGCAGAGGGCTGCACAAGGGGCCCCTACCTGGCTCGCAGATGGCAGTTAGATGGCGAGCTCGAATCGAGCTATGGCCGGTCGCCCTGGTATCCCCCGATCCAAGATCCCCGGGGCAAGGGAAGTTCGGACCCGAGAAGACACTTACCGGAGATGTTGGTGCCGGGAAGAAAAGGTCGGGACGACGAGGATAGCGGCCGGGGGTCGTCGAAGGGGACTCCGGCGTGGCCAAGTGATCGGAGAACAACTCCTTCTCAATCTCTCTCGCTGTCCGATATCTCCCTTTCCAGCTCTCTGTTTCGAGCTCCCTCCTCGAGCTTGAGGATAAATGGCCACTTGTCAACATGGGATGAACAATCTGATAAAAAAAAAAAAAAAAACATGGGATGAACAACAATATTATTTTTATAATATGAATGGAAAAAATTAGTAAAAGGAGGGCTTGAGGATAAACTCCGACAATCAATTGCAGTTCCCAAATTAAATGAATAAGGAGAAGCTTCGTTACCAAATTGCACTCTAAGAAAAAAATCTTCGCACTTGCGAAAAATAGCCTATACTTTTTATTTAAATAAAAAATAACCTCTATAATTATCTCTACGCATGTATACATTACATATATTTGAACAAGAAATTGCCAATTACTATTATAAGCATAAATA
The DNA here is from genome assembly GCA_017140255.1 of Eucalyptus paniculata subsp. matutina. NCBI lineage: Eukaryota > Viridiplantae > Streptophyta > Magnoliopsida > Myrtales > Myrtaceae > Eucalyptus > Eucalyptus paniculata. The sequence goes on from CM029440.1 coordinate 41,259,775, forward strand.
TAATTGAGAAAATTATGATCGAAAGCAACCATGGCAAAGAAAAATAAATAAATAGGATATGAAAGTGTTTATATAACTCGATCAATTTCCCTTGAAAAATGAGAGGTGCAAGAATGTTGGGCCCTAGATCGAAACAGCAATAATCCATATCTACTTGTTAATGTTATGTGATTTTTGGCCTTTCTCACCCCAAAATTAGCTCAAATTGTGAAGTTTTTCTTCATATTTATAAACTAACCACTAATCCCTTTGAATTAATCCCAACAAATCGTCACTACCCTGAAAAATAACGGCATGGCACCGGCCACCTCTCATTTTCCTATTCACATGTGATGCGTACAGTCAATCGCTAATGCCTGCTTGTGATTGCTTCTCCCCAATTTCGGGCTCTCTTTTTTGTTTGTTGTCTTCAGCGCTGTCAACTAATAAATTATTTAGTGATATTGTAAGTGCTCTACCGACAACTTTTCCCCCAAAGTGAAAGTGCAAGTGTTAAATGCTTTATTAATAAATGGTAGAATACCAACAAAAAAATCTTAAATTATGTCTAATGTGACATTAATACCTCAAACATTTTCTAAGTCATGAATAACTACAAACTTTAATGTGACAAAAACACCATATGACCGTTAAAAATCTATAGTGGCGGCTTACGTGGATAAAGTTGGCAAACATAACTGGATAATTCCACCGAAGCCCAAGCTTTGTCCAGTGTGACATCAGTACTCCAATATTTGCCATCTTGAATAACATTCTTGTGTCATGCCATCTCAATAACTGTTACCCGATTTATATCCATTCTAATCCCTACATCGCATTGTAATTTGATTTTCTTTTTTCCGTTTGACATCAAAATCAAAATCAAAAGAGATTAGTGAGTTTCTTTTCTAAACACTGAAAAAAGTTGAAAATTTGTAAATCAAATTATTATATGGATGCTTGATATTTAATTTTCTTTGCACATGAAATCATAAATATATCATACACATCATCTTATACCAACATCTACCATCTAAGGTTTGGAAGCATAAGAGAAAGAAACAGAGGAGGGAGAAGGAGAAGAAAGAGATGCAGAGGAGGAAAGAATTGAAGAAGAAGAAGAAGAGGAGAGAGGAGATCAAGCGGAAGTAGCGCATAAGGAAGACTCTTCTCCACTTGAAGGCATGGAAACAGGGGGAGATCCTAAGAAAAGAGGAATGTCCTCATACCCTGTTACCAGTGAAGGAGTAAGCCGCTCTCCAGCAGATCTAGAGGACATCTATGCATCTCAATTTCCTGAGGAAGGACATGATGTTTCATCGCCTAATCTGCGTGACTATGCTGATTTACCATCATCTGCTTTTACACTGTTTGATCGTGCAAAAGCCAATACTCAGACTGATAATTCAGCAGATTTTCACAGAATTCTTGATGTTCTCTTAGAGATGCGGGGTCAAATATATGCTCTGGGATGCGAAGTACAGAACTTGTAGAATGCAAGTCAAGCTTCTTTAGTTTCTTTGAATGATCAAATTCAAGCCCTTGCTCTTCAAGTTCAAGCAAATGCTAAGGGTGAAGATGTGGCGCAACTGAAGGAGGACTTAAAAAAGCTGGAAGGCATTGTCCAGTCAATGTGAGATTTCCAGCTTGTTCGTGTTCCCAAGCAATCTTAAACTCCATTCTCTTTTCATCTCTACCTTTTTAATGATGACAAAAATGGGGAGATGTGGTGCAGATTTGATTAGAATTTTTGAACTCTTTTGATTTTTATGATGTTTTGACTTGACTTTTGTGTTTGGTTGTTTGGATTTGGACTGAATTTGGGTTTGACTGTTTGAATGTTTAAGCACTGTTGATATCTCATGGTTTTGCTTAGAGAACTAATCTACCTTCTGTGGATGCAGATTCTAGTGTTATTAAGCCATTTATCTATGTGAGATATACATATTTGCTTGAGTAATGTTTTGCAGGTCAAAGATACCCAAATCTGCAGGAAAGTTTTGTCACCATCAAAAAGCGGGAGATTGTTGGAGAAATCTTCCTTTGATGTTTTGAAGTTGACAAAACTTTTCCATCAGTCTAGTCTGAAGACTTGTAGACTCTTTCATCAAAGTCTAAAGACCTCCGGACTGCTAGACTCAAGATTCAAAGTCTATCCTCATTGACAGTCTTTAGTCCGTCGAAGAAGACTTATCCAGAATTGGATGTTTCGTTAAGGATTTGACTTTATCGACTGGAGAAGATCTCTTGGCTAGATATAACATGTCGAAATCCATTATTCAAATCAAGATTGATTTAGCGATTGTGGATCCGTTGATTGGCAAAGTATACTTGGAAGATTTTATTTATGGAAACTAAGATGCTGATTGTATGAGCGAGCAGGATTAATGGGCTATCGTCATGTTCCTTAAACAGCTCGAAAATCTTCCTAATTGATTCTGTCCAGCGGGTAGATTGGAGGAATTCATTTAGTAAGTGCCAACGGGTATGATGGCATAAAGGAGTATATAAGGAAAACGTTCCAGTTGTTTTGAGTGTGTGCACGATAGAAGAATTCCAAAGTCTGAAGCTCTTTGTTCTTAGTCAATTCATTTGTTGAGCGAAATCCTGTGCGCAAAAGAGAGTCTATATCTTTGAGAAACCTTGAGGAAGTGTGGTAAAGTATCTAAACTGTGGAATCAATGGAGAGCTTTGCTGTAACGACTCTTTTGTTCATAGTAAAATCCAGCAGGTGAGCTGTCAGTGCGGAAGAGTAGACATAGGCTTGGAATAAGCCGAACCACTATAATCTCTGTGTTTATTTTCTCCTCTTTACTCTCTTTTACTTTGATCATAATTCGTTTTGTTAACAAAAGGCAAACTTCCTTTCTATTGTCTATTTCGTATTGCTCACTTATCACAAGAAATTATATTACACCTATTCACCCCCCCCTCTAGGTGCTTATACTAGCTATCTCAACATGTGCCGAATTCGGTACAATCAGAAATGGGAGATGGAATTTTGGCTCGGACATCCAAATAGGAATATACAGAACTAAAGTATAAGATGTTGACTAAGACAAAAGGAATTACAGAAGGTTGACTGAGACAACCATGAAATTACAAAGGGAAGACAAATTAGAATTAACCCAACTGTTTGTTGTGCCAATCAGAATAATGAGAACATGCATTAGATATTGTCATTTATGCTGGGCAGAGTGTACTGAGACCGTCATAAGCATATGTCAAATAAAATATCTTTGATATTGATCGAGAAAATGAACCACTCATATTATAAAACATTCATAAATTCCAGCATCACATTTTTCACAGACTCCTCTAGTTTTATTTTATTCGAAACCCACTAGGGAGAAAAAAAAAACAACAACAACAACAAAGCAAGGGGGTGCGGGCACGGCGGGGCGGTTCTCAGGCCAGAAAAGAGCATTGATCAAGAGTTAACACACAATTCAAATCGTTCGGAAATGTCTGACACGATCGATGACGGCTTGGTAATTAACCTTGTTCTTCCGATCCATCACATTGGCATGGATTGACGAGCAGAAGAGTCACAAACTCTTTGAAATTGGTCCCAGCATTGACGTAGTGATCTGTTTCATCTTCATATACCGCATGTGTGGCTCGTGCAAGATTGATAATTCGCATGAGGAGTACCATGGGAACGGCAGTCGGACAGCACAACTCTTCGTTAATGTCCTTCCACGTATTGGCCACTTGTTTACAGAGTTCCTTCTTTGCCTCTTCCTCTGTAACACTGTATTGTTTCATGAAACACTCCACTGAAGATGCCACATCACCTCTCTCTTGCTCAAACTACAAAATATATATATATAATATTTCATGTTTGGACTGGTCTTTCTACATGAAATGTAAAATATTTCATGTTGATAATGCTTTCAATAAAACTCTTTTCAATTCCTTAGGATTTTTCTATTTTCTTTTTTATTTAATTTGTTTTTTTTTAATCTAAGCTTGTGGTTAGGGGAGCAACGTTACTCTCCAAGGAGTAACGGTGCGGTCACCTCATATCATTATTCTTTCTATTATGTGCACAATCAGCATAAATAAATAAAAAGCTTCCATTCCGGGGCTACAATATTTATACGTACACGATGACTTGATTTTGGATTACATGGGTATGTTTTACCATCGATTAAAACCATTTTTATTACCGAATTAAGAGGTTGCTTTTTTTAGAATATTTGTTACTGTTATTTGCAAGACAATTCATACAGATTTCGGGACACTATATATCAATATAGGGATAAGTGCATTAGAAGTTCTAAAATTTGTCATAAAAATATAATTAAGTCATAAAACTTTCAAAAAATGCAATTAAATCCTAAAACTTGTCACAAAGTGCAATTAACTCCTACAATTTAAAAAAAGTGCAATCGAGTCTTAAAACTTATCAAAGTGGTTCAATCTAAGTCTTTCCATTAATTGCACTTTTTGAAAGTTTTAGGACTCAATTGTACTTTTCGAGACAAGTTTTTGTGAGAAATGATGGTTTAGGGACATAACGAAGCCCTTCTATTGTCATCAAGAAAGCCTTTATGAGAGAAGGTTGATGGATATTTGAATCATAAAAAAAATTATAACAATTGATTAAAGAACGTGTCTAAGTTTGTTTGATATGACAATTTCATGTTAATATTAATGTCTACTTCATACGATCGTAGTATGGCGTAAAAACAAAATAACCTAAGTCTCTTCTTTTTTTAGGGAGTTTCATTAGTTATCGTATTTCCAGAGAGAACAATTCCAGATCCTCGTAGTAATATGCCAACCCTAAACTCTCTAAACGTTTTTTAATCTTCACTAACTCATCTCCAAAACATTTATTAACCACCCGAAGATGCCAATATATTACTTCTCTATTTTCATTGCCCTTTTGCACAAATAATTTATTAATTACTCCCTCTCTTTCTCCATATATTATACTTTTCAATTTCTTTGCTATTTTATTTTAGTTTGTATGTTACTGTTATCATTTTCTCACATGAGTGTTTTTTGATTTCATGTTGAAGAAAATTCAAAGATTTTTCAAAAGATTTTATAAATAATGAATTGTCTCATTATGTATGATTTATAAGAGAAATTGTCGCTTTGCTTTTTTTTTTTTTTTTATAATTCTCTTGAAATTTACGGAAATATCCCTTAATGACACTTAGGAGTCAAATAAAGAATCTCAAATCTTTTTAATTCAAATTTGATTTATGTACATTGTTACAAATATGTATTGTGTTCACATGTGCCATGCATGCGAGATTCTATTGGTTAAGACGAAACAAGTGGATAATAAATAGGTGGTGGTTAAGACGAAATGAGTGGATAATAAATAGGTGATGAGGCTCTTGTGGAATTTAGAAAAGTTCTCCTCGTTGGTGTTCACGCAATTGATGGACCACGAATTGTCTCGGTTCGACAGTGTCATTACTTGGAAATAATCGGTGGTGAGGCTCCTTGTGGAATTTAGAAAAGTTCTCCTCGTTGGTCTTCGCGCAACTGACGGGCCACGAATTGTATCGGTTCCAGTGTAATTGCTTGGAAATAATAGGTGGTGAGGCTCCTTGTGGAATTTAGAAGGGTTCTTCTCGTTGGTCTTCACGCAACTGATGGACCACGAATTGACACAGTTCGACAGTGTCATTGCTTGGAAATATCCTTCATTGACAGGGTATTCGACAAATTACTTTCTCTGCTAATATTTATGTACCTTCAATCTTGTCATCTTGTACTTTTTCCCTCTCCTTGGCACAGTACTTCGTGTTGTTGTCTGGCCGCCATTTCATGAACCAGTTAAGGACATGGGGTCAATCTGACCCAGAAAAAAAAATCATTGTTTATGGAGAAATTACTAGGTCCCTGTTAAAACGCAGTCCTATTATGGATAAGGTGCATGCTCTGTAGGGTGATGTGCATGAGGGAAGTGCATGCTTCTCGTCATGATCCATGCTCTCGTTTAGGTCAAGTGCGCGGTCCTTAGAGGCCAACTGCATCATTCTTAGGATCAAGTAAACACTTGTTATGATCAAGAGTGAACTCATTCTGGCTTCTAAAAGAAAACTTACCTCTTTCAATAAGGAGCATGTCCATCCACAGGTTGATGTTGATAGGGCAACCATAATATTCTTATCGCTATATAGTTGGCATTCGCTTTCTGTAGTTGTAGGGACCGGTTAATCCAAACTAGCGATTGTGTCTAGTACGATCATTTACAAAATAGAGATAATATTTTATTTCCATTATTTTTACCATCGGTCAAAATCCAATCTAAGTCTCAAACAAAAATCCTTAACTTATTCCAGAAAAAAAAACAAAAAGACAAAAAGAAAAAGAAAAACCCTCCCACTCAGCGCATTTCGACTCTTTGGTGCCATGGGTCAAAATTGAAGCAGTCGCCATCCATCTCGCAAGCAACGTCGAAAAGGACCTGGAGCTCACAAACATCGTCAATGCAAGCAGTCGCAAGTTATCCATCAATGCTTTGCTCAGCCCCCGGACCATGCTCTGCCCTTTAACTTCAGGAAAGGCCAAGATTGAGTGTAATCTTGCCCTCCCGTTTTTCCAACAAATAGTGTCTTGGCCCTTTCAATGATAGCAAAATAACAAAAAGTATAGTAAAACCAATTTATTAAAATTGGAATATTATGAGCTTGTCAAACTTCTCTTTAATGTTGCATATGACCATTTGTTTAAAGGTCCAGTTGCAATATGTTATATAATTCGATATATCACTCTATTTGACCGTGAACTTAGTCATCTCTACAAATGGAGATCGTTGACTAACATCGGTGATATTCCGACAAATTGACTCATTGTTTTGACTACCGACTGATTTGATGCTCAGCTCCTCCGTTTTTTACCTAGCTTAAGTAGTTTAGACTCGAAAATATTTGCCGTAGTGCATGGTAAGATATATCATCCTTCAAACATGAAATTGAGCATGAGAAAATTGACGGAGAATTTACTTCGACCAAATGTTATTCTATCAAACATTAGCTTATTAAGACATGACCAAACACAACCATAGGAGTTAGGTAGTTTAAGTAGTGAGTTTGGAAAGGTGGCTTAGTGATAGGAACAATATTAAAATATCACCATTCTTCAAAGGTGGCTTAGTGATAGGAACAATATTAAAATATCACCATTCTTCAAAGCTTCAGAATTGAATGTTACGTCTTCGCATCAACCGGTTGAACTGTTATACTCAAAAGGGGTAAGATTGATTGTGATTCGGTGATCAAGATCTTTCATTTTATTCTTGAGTTTTTTATTTTTTTTTCACCAGAAGTTTTATTCTTAACTTGAATTTGTAATATTAGTAATATAATAAATCCAAATTCTCAGCCGAAAAATGCTAATGGAGTTTCTGATTAGGTAGTATCTATTAATCATACTTGAAATTTGTCCATGTTAGATCCCCAATTTGCCATGAAGGACGATTGACGATAATTGGACCGTCATGTCAACAACTTCAGGCAAGTATTAATTGGAAAAACTACATGGGGAAAATTGAAAGATGAAAGACTATATCTGAATTTGTACAATAGACCTCTTTAGGACTGAATCAGTGATTTTTCTATTTGAAAAATTTTAGTACTAAATGGGCATCCTACAATAATTATGACAATGATATCCTTCTTACTTAGATATTTTTGGATGAGCTTTTGCAAATCTAGGGTCATCTTGTTCTTTTCACGCATCACATGTCCATCATTGCTTTAATTGGACACAAAGAAGGTCCACAATCCACTACAAGTCCTTCGAGGACAATAATGTATGCTTGTCCTTATGCCGTTTTCTTTGAAAATGATGCTAACGTTGCGAATCATTTGCTGTTAGATTCATGATGCTTTTCACATGGATATATGACGTTTTGCTTTTCTTTTTCTTTTTTTCTTTTTTTGTTTGGTTGGTGACATGCAACGTTTGATAGGATGAACTTTTGTGAACTTGGGACCTTCCTCGCGTTTTCACATCTTCCATGTCCATCCGTTGTTTTATTCGGACAGGAAGCATCAAAGACTCAATTATAAGGTCCCCCATCCACTATAGGTCCTTAGAGGGCAATAATATTGCCTTGTCCTTTTGTTTTTCTTTTCTTTTCTTTTTTTCCAAAGTAACATCGATTTCGCGAGTGATTTGCGAGTAAAAACGTGGCATGGTTCACATGGCCATGTAAGGTCCATAGTACTCTATAGGTCCTACTCCAAGGACAATAATATTTTCCCATAGTAACAATAATGTCGAGAATCTTCTGCCGTTAAAAAGAGGCATGTTTCACATGTTGAGCCAATAACCCTAGGTTCTTTTCAATAAAAATAACTGTCTTTCAAAACAATTACCTTTAGGGCGCTAACTAATCAATTTACAAAAAATTATTGTACTGATTATTCCCTGGAACATGTATGGCCATTTTTTGAAAATGAACATTTCAGTATTAAGTAAAGTGAAGAAGACCGAGTAATTGCTCTTGCTTTCAAAACAACTAGAATTTGACCCGTGCACCAATCGATAGAAGTTTTCACACCTCAACACATACATTTTATTTTTGAGAATTTAAATTTCACTATTGGAAAAAAAGTAATCTGCAAGATATTTAAATATGTTATAAATTTCATGCTGACTTAGTTAATAGTAGATGGTCACAAAAGACGGCCAACATAAGAAAATACATATAAGTCAAACTCAAGAAAGTAATCTACATGCCCTAACATTTTTCTTGATTATCATTGTAATTGTAAAAATAAAAATAAAAAATTGAATACTAAACAATCGAAATATTCACTGAACTTGTACGAAAAAACACCTTAGAAACAATCTTCCTAGAAGTGAAAAATATGATCATCGCAAATGAAGTTGAATTATTCACTTCTCACTAGTAGATAATGATGCGAGCTACTTCACAAGAGCCCTAAGAAAGACATAGCATTTGGCAACTATGCGATTGAATAATTCTAATTTCAGTTTGGTGCAATGTTTCTCATGCTCTTTAGAACAATGATTTTTCAATTCTAATTAACATGTCATTCCTATTATTCCATTCTCGGACCATTAGCATGGATCAAGGATTGACCTGTTCATTGACCTTAAGGTTGTGATCTTGTGGGTCGGGCCTGCTGCCTTAAAAATAGTACCAATCGGTCCACATTTAGACCTGATCTTTTATTGATCGGGTCTAGAATTAACTTTCTAATGCGATACATTAGAACTAACTTTAGGGAATTTCTTATCTTTATTTTGCTCCATCAAATATTACATGAGGACAACAAATTTACACAATCTGAATGAACGCATGTAATGACTTAGAGCATTCAACGGGGCCAATCTCCCTAGAAAAGTATACAAGTGGTGATTCTTGTGAGTGGGTTTCAACTTACATCTCAAGTTCTTTCCTATTTTATGTGAGATTTGGAGTGTCACAAACTCTTCCACCTATAATTCTAGTGTCCTCGTTGTTGTCAACTCATGTTGGGTAGTGACAATTCCTCAATCTAAATGAACACATGCAATGACTTGGAGCATTCAACGGAGCCAATCTCCCTAGAAAAGTATATAGATGGTGATTCTTGGGAGTGGGTTTCAACTTATATCTCAAGTTCTTTCCCATCTTACGTGAGATTTGGAGTGTCATAAACTCTTCCACTAATAATTCTAATTTCCTTGTCATTGTCAACTCATGTTGGGCAGTAACATTTCCTATTCTACTAAGAGCCACATTTTTTTCAAGCTTTTAAGTCTCAACAATCATTCCCCGTTTGTTGGATTGACTAAAAGCCATCTAGTCCATCCCCGAATCACATATCTACCATATATCTTCCTAAGATTCAACGTACCACAATGCATTTATTATTCATGTCGATTGCATGGCTTAATTTACCATCCAACTAAGAACCGACTCAAGCAATGCTACTTGTGAAGCCAAAGGCTTGAGTTAAGCTATTTATTACGATCATGAGAAGAAGAAAAGCAAGGCTTGGTCTTAAGTTGACCATATGCGTCAAGATCCAAGAGATCTGTTAAGTTTTGATTGCCGGTGCTTCCTCCAAAATTTGCCTAACAAATGCTAAAAGAGAGAGCAAGAATAATGATGACGATGACAACAACCAAACAAATGAAATTTGGGCATCCTTTTAGTCCCAAGACCGCAAGTGTTCAACCAGCACAATTATATGGAAAACACACCAAACATATAGGCATTGCTGCATGAGTGGACCTTGCATAAATTGTACTTACTAGATCAAGATAATCACATTTCAAGAATTTCTAGATTCTAAACTGGATCTTATTAAAAAAACAAAAACGTTCATATAGCAATTAGTTATATTTATCACATTACCCAAAGACGCACTTTACATAAATTTTCCATAACTGTCAACTTGTGGAAGAGAGTTCTAAGTTTATATTATGTTGACACTTGTCAATCCTATTGAATTCACCAACCCAAAAAAAAATCTCATCGAATGTGGATTTGACTAAAATGGTACTATCTCATTTAATTATTCATAATATTGTGGGAAATGCTCATTTGCGTCACGACGTTAGTCAAACATGCATCCTTTGTAAAAAATTAAAATAATAATACCAATAATAATAAATAAATTATTATTATTTTATAATAAATAACAAATAAAAATAATAATGAAGAGCCAGATCCATCAAAGCGGGGTTTTTCTCGGACCGAGCTCGTCTTGTTCTTCTTCTTTGCATCCATTAAGATCAAACTGGGCCGTTGACGTTTGACCAGCCTCTGGGTCTTCATTGGTGAAATTTTTATTCGCCGGACCCAACAAGGTCTTGAAACTTCGACGTCCCTAATTCGAAATGCAAAGGACGCTAGGCAAAGAGAATGAATGCAGGATTAGATGAAATGAGTCAGGTTTCGCCATTGAGGACAAATTCGATCCCTGAGATGATTTTCCACAAAAATGCACGTCGGTTTTGCCGGCGAAGTTCAGGCCTGATCAACATTGTTTCCGTGCAATTGCGTAGAGTTGATTGCTGTATCCTCTATTGTGGATTTTGAAGGGCGTAAGGAGGGTGACCATAATACCACGACTCGGAAATTATCCTCAGCAAGTCCTTTAAATACTTGAAATCTGTTTGTTCTTTCTAGTTCCCCCAGTCCTTACATGTTTAGTCCACCAAATGCCGTCTTCGTTTCACTCTAGTTTAGAACTTCAGTAACTTTCCTATCTCGCCAATGTTTGTAATGTAGCACACATTTACAGATTGGTCGCAACTCTCTAATCTGTGATCAATCTCCAAAAAAGAGGTTGGAAAAAAAATTATTTCATAGATACTGCCGCTACAGCCTTCTCATCATTTTCTGATTTAAATTTTATATAATATAATAGATGAAGCATTTAATCAAATCATGGAGATATATACATTCTTCAAAAGCTATCCAGCTGCAATCATGTGCCACTCTGTATCATGGACGAAGTGCTTCTTCATGTGTTACCTTTGGTTATCTTAAAATATTGAATCTTGATGATTTCTGTAGTTGCCCGGAACCCATAACATAAGACAGAGTGTTTGGACCAAGACCATTGTATTCAGATCAATTTGCAAATGTTGGTTGGATTAGCCCTTCTCGCAGAGTGTTCGGATCAAAATCATTATATTATGATCAATTTGCAAATGTCGGTGGGATGTCTAATCCAATCACTTCACCATACTTTTCTTTCACTTTTTTCTTTTATTGGACGATATTAAAATTGAGAGTAAGATATTGATCACCAACAAATTATATGCGGAATCTCTTGGTTTGGATTTAGGTTTAACCCAACCAACGAATACTCCAATGGAGATCCACAGGTTATGATAAGGCGATTGGAGGGGCAAAAAGCACCAAGATATAAGTAGTAACTTGAGATTATTGTTACAATTGGAAGACCTCATTTTTTTGTAACATTTAAACATGTCCTTTGATGGGTCAATGATCGGTCAATTGCTAAATGTTTGGTCTTACGTCCATATGTCATGTATAACTTTGTAATTAATAAGTCTTACTCTCTTTTTATTCCTTTTATTTTACAAGTCGTCTCTCATGTGAAAACATGAACTTGAGATATCACTAGAGAGCATGAAACTCGAGACAGACTTGAGTCATCCAAGCACATTCGTGCTCTTGCCAAAAGTGTAATTCCGCTTGCCATGCCCATGACGAAACATTCATTAATAAAACAAAACGAGATTAAAGACAACACTAGTCACACATTATCAAGAGACACAGTTTCTTAAGTATATTTCCTTTCAGTCTTTAGAAAAACACAAATGCTCTCATTGTCTTGACCAGGCGGACACCAATTTGTGTCTCTACATACTGGCTCAATAATTTTGCCAATTTTCGCCTTTATTAGTACCGTTTTATATAAGAATTATGTGCAAAACCAGCAATTGAGAGACCCACATAGTCATCGATCTTTCATGGTCTAATGCTCTCAAGGATAGATTAGGTTTAATTGCCCGAAGTTGGATGGCAAAAGGGAACAGAGGGCCCAATAAATTCAGAAAGAGATAATTTATCCATTAGATTTTGAGTATCATGGTCTCTTCATATTAGCACAAGGAAAGGGAGATCCTACTTTTAAAGGTAATAATCCATCTAAATTTCAATTATGCCTCATGTTTAGTGTAAACATAATATTGCAGTAAATTGAACGTGATGACTAAAATTTCGAGTAAGATGATGTAGATTACAAATCTAACTTAATATAACTGTAGCTCATTGACATCCAATTTTTTTCCTCACATTTCCAGTCTCTTTGAGTTAAAAGTTTTCCGTGGATACTACCTATTAAATTTAGATTTTACTCTTCTTCTTTTTTTTGGCACATGCATAAGCTTGTGCCCTTTTTTGGGTAAAGTCAAATGATAATTCCAGCCATTCAAAGGGGTACATAGGCATTTACTAACTAGCCAATTGAGGGTGCAGTTAATTAAAAATTAAAAGAAATAACACTTTATATTCTTATCATAGGGATTAAAAGCAAAACTCAAATCCGTCTGATTATGTGGACAATGATACTAACGGTACTCCATTCCATTCACAGAAGACAAATATATAATGGAGAGAGCTAAAACAGTGAATGTGAGAATTCAACACATATGCCATGCTTAATCCGTGTAATAACATAAGAATGACGCGGCTGCGAAGGAATTTCTCTGTTTTCCAGAGTTGTTTTCCATTCTTGTTTGTCGTGCTGATTCAGGCGTCCAGGGTGACGCGGCTGCCAAAGGAATTTCTCGATCGCTTTCCTCTTCCTGCCACCATCAGATGATTTTCTTGGATGATTCGACTTCTTTTTCTGCGTAATGTTTTGGTCGGCCAAGCTTATTATAATTCGAGGGTTCATAAAACGCACTGGTAATACCGTTTTACTCCAGATAGAGAGAGTTCTCCGGCTTGACAACTCCGTTCATGGAGCCAGAATCTGGAATTCCAGCTCCTCGCAATCCGTCTCAGGTCAGGGTTTCTCATCGCGTTGAATCGCAATTCAGGTCGGCGTCATTCATGTGTTTGACTTAGACGGTGACGCTGTCTGATGTTGAATTGTGCTGCTTTGATCCTGTTGTGGATACTGGATTCAGTGGTTTGTTTGCGTGAAGTTTTGGATAGATTTCTCATTAGGATGCCCTCATTTTCTTCTAATTCTGGCTCTCTATCTCGTTGCATCCGTATCTATGCCCCGGGGGTTTGAAACTTCTCTTGACGTTTGTGCTTTTGATACTCTTTGTCCATATTAAGCGTCTCAATCACCGTAACTGGGAAACTAGCTGGTTTCATTCATTTTACTTGGCCCAAGAAACAAAAGAACTGTCTTGTAATGGAGCTAAATTTCACACGTGGTTGTCTTATTGAATTGGCCTTTGCGGGCGTGTTTTTTCTTTTGTAAGACGATTTGTTTTTCTTCAGAAGCGTGTTGCTCCGATAAGTGACTCGATATGCTGGATGCGTAGCGATGTAGGTTGTTGGAATGATTTCAGTGTGAATTCTGATCGAAAGTTGTTGATGCAAATCATTGATCCTTCAGTTTCCCGCAATTCTGTTTTAGATAAAATGAGCATCCTCGTAGATAGCCCATCGTTACTTTCCAACCATGAAGATATCCTATATATATCCACCACCTTATTTTGTTGTTTTATTGAAGTTTTCGTTACAAACCATCGGCCTTCCAGTTTCTTTGAGTTATATACAGTTGTCTCTGACTTTTCAATAGAACTTGCCATTTTTTTAAGACTCCATTTGTTTTGCGAAAAAAGAATGATTAGAAAAATATTTTCCTAAAAATAATATTCACCTTTCACGGAAATGTTTAAAAATAAATTATTATCAATACCAAAAATATTTTTCATTGACTAATTATTTTAAACAATATAAACGGTTATTTATAGAAAAATATTTTCTCAATCATTCATTTTTTGTAAAAATAAATAGAGCATTGAGTTTCATTTGATTCACGAAATATAACTTCTAGGAAAATGTTTTTCGGATTTTTCAACGTTTTTCGAATTTTCTGATGTTCGCTTCGTGAACAATAAACTAGTTCAAGAAAACATTTTCCATCAATGGAAAAACACTATCAAAACTAAGTGGGGAAAAGAACAAATATGGATATATATATGACTGTACATGTGGCCTCACAGCTTTCACTTGAACTTTGTCCATGTGGCCTTACAGCTTTCTTGGGTCAATCCGAGCACTTCGCCTCTTTATCACTGTACCAGCACATTTGTTGGGATGTTACATAAACTTGTGTTTGCTATTTATTTGTCATATATATATTAAGTGCAGACTTTAGATTTCATCTAGTAAATTGCACGTTAAGTAAAACGAGGGTCTCCCTTCAGCATTTTCTCCTAGACTTAATACCGGTGAGGCGATGATAAAAGAAGGGTATATGGATACCTAGAAATCTTGTGGTGGTGGGTTAGGTGTTTCCCCAGGGGTTTCTTCATATTTGTCGGCTTACGGGGGTTACTGGTTACCAAAAAAAAAGGAAGGGTATATGGACCTTCTAATAGGGTTTTTCTATACTTCTCAAGGGAGATGAAATTCTTTATTTTTATCTAAGTCCTCATAATTCCGTGATTAGTAATCCATGTGTTTAGGGGTGATTGTGAAATTTGTGACTAAATATACGAAAAGTTGAGACTTATCGATCCAACTTTATGCGACCAGCACTTGTTAGCACTTTACTGTCAACTTTTTAACCCCAAATTCTCCCACAATACTATTTTTTTTTCTCTTTTATTCGTGGCTTTTTTCCTGCACATTAATTGAATTATTAGCAAAATTTTCCCATTCCTTCTGTTCCGCTTTCATTTCTCGCAACAAGACCTTGTAATACAAAGATTTGCAGTAAAAAAATACCAAAACGAACCGCAAAAAATCACTTTCATAAATAACGTGTTGTTTTTATTACTAGATTGATCTAAGAACACTGCTAGTAGAAGTCATTATATAGACTTCGCAAATATGATGACAGCAAGTATGCACAATCTTCCCAATTCTACGCTGTAAGACTACCAATTTAACCATGTCATCACCATATTAAATGTCCTAGAAGTATATTAAATATAGCAAATTGTCAAGTTTATTTCCTACTTTAATTATCTTTCATTGTTTTTTGATAATTTAGAGGCCCCGAGTTTGCAAAGTGCTTCCTAAGTTGGATTTTCTTCTCAAAGACGTGGGCTGGATCTCGGAAGGTCTTCATCAGCAAACTTGCTTTCTGTTGGATAAACGCCATCAATGATTCCAAATTAATCTCTTCATTAAAATGAATACGAAATTAAGACGAAGAATTACAAGCAAAAGATCAATTTGGACGTAGAATTTCTAGCAGATGCAACCCAGTGAAATTAATACGAATCGAAAATAGAAAAAAAAAAAAAAAAAAGACTAAAATGCTGACTAAAATGCTGTAAAGTCTCTCTTGGAACGAAAAAAAGAAAAAGAAAAAAAGAGATCCCATTCACTGATTGGGTTTCTTCCTTAATAACTATATGGAGAAATGAGAAGGCCAGTAACATAGAAATTGGAACTCATGAAGATTGGACCCCAAACAAGTGATTGAAGTTGACATCCGTCTGCCATCACAAGCATAGAGATGACATGGAGCAAAAACATGCAACTATACACACCAGAAAACAACAATAAGCACAACTTAAAACAAAGCTTACTTTTTTTTTTTTTTTGGGTAGAAAAAAAAACCTTTAGCTGGATAGTTTTCGCAATCTTAGATTCCAAGCAAGAGACAGCCTATGATGCTTCCAATGCCAATCTTATTTTGAGACCAAGGCAATTCTCAAAACTATGCATAACAAAGAGCTTGATAATTTTGATTACATCAACATCCAAAGAAACTACCTGTATCTGATACAAACTATTCATGGACTCAAGATATAACAGATACAGTGGTTCCATATAAACTCTAATAGACACTTCTGAAAATCTTTCCCTGAGCAGCTTGTTATATTAAACCAAATTCGTAATCCCAAACTCTAGGAGTTTTATGAATCCAACAAAGCTGCAGCACCTTGCTCCATACTTGATTAGAGAAACTACACTCGAAAAATAGATGAGAGCAAGATTCCATGCTTATATTACAGAACAATCAGAGAGATCTAGTACTCCCAACACACCAACTGTAAATCCTCTAAAAAGTGGGGAGTTTATCACGTATTACTAACCAAGAAAAAAAGCCAGCTCTTGGCACATTAGGGGAGAACCCACAAGAGTCAACATTAGCACTCTTGTTTCTGACAATTTCCCAAGCAACAAAAGAGTCGAAGCAACCATTTGAAAAAGCTTTGCAAACAACTTCGTCTGCAGCTGAGGAATTAGGAAAGTTCACACCACAAACTGCACCATGGATGGAAATGAACTCTTCAGATCTAGCAGACGAGAGTCATGAATCACAGCAGATACTTTGGCCTGCAGAGGAAGAGAAGGTCATAAATTCTTCACCTTGAGAATGATTATGGCAAGATGCCAGCATGGTGCCACAAATCATACCAAAATATCGCTATCACCCACCATGCATCTGGTGCAGGGTTTCGATGTATTACTGTCAAAACGATAGCTACAGAGCCAGGCAGAAATAGAGACCCACACCTCAACAAAATAATCCATAGACACTTCAACATACAAGCAAGATTTAACAAAGCCAGTCTTCAAATGCCAAGGCCTCCAAACTGCTTAGGAAGGCAGACAGGGTCCCATCTAACTCTTGATCCCTCTTTTGCATCAGGATCTCCCTTCCAAAGGAAAGCTCTACACTTTTGCTTAATCTTTTTAATAACTTTCTTGGGCAACAAAAAGAGTTGACACTACTTGTTAACCAGATTATGAACAATAGATTTAATGAGCTGAAGTCAACTAGCATATGAGAGTTTTTTAGCTGTCCAAGCTTCAAATCCCATTGTAATTCAATCAATGCCAACAATCCTGGTATGAAAGTCTTCCAGACAATCCCAAATCACTAGAAGAACTAACCAAACAAGAACATAGGGTTGGCTGATTGGTCACGCTGTCAGATTCGATTGCTGCATGTTGCATTTCCTAAAAACTTGTTAGGAAACATGCCAACCAATGTATACATAATTCATAACTTGACACTCCCCCTCAGGTAGAACCTATTCCTTAGACACATATGACAAAATGTGGTCGTAATTATGTCAATAAGATAACCGTGGAACAGGAGAACAAACAACATAATAGGCAAGAAATTTTGGACCATTGCATGTGCTTCGGTACAATGTTAGAAATGAACAAGTAGAAGGTGGACAATCTGTTGGAAATTTAACAAAACAAGTAAGAATGCAGACAGTATGCTAATCCTTGAGAAAAGATTCCTTCTCGATTCTGATTATACCCCATGATCATTACCAGTGTCTTTCAAACAGCCTGACAAAAGAAATAGCAGAAACAAATCTACCTACCCTTTAAACTTTGCCAACCAGCAACTTCAGGTCTATTCATCTTTGATTCCACGAAGCAGAATTTGAATAGTAATCAAAATGAACAATGGGAAAAAAATTTGATTGAGTGCTATCTGGGATGCCAAATGCCTTCATTTGTGTCTATACTCAAATGGACTAAACCATTCCTTAATCTTGGATGGTGAGTAAAATGCTGGCATGGCACAATAAATCTGTTTCTCCCATAGATCTCGATATGCATCACATTATGCTCAGAAACGAGAAGATTGCGTGTGTGGGAATAAGTACTTTGTGCCAGTACCAAGTTCCTTCCACTTCAGGTGAATGCTGCAAAAGTAATTTTCGCATATCAGAATCAGAGATGTAAGGGAGATTAGTTGGGTACACATTCCACAACTTAGTAAATGTGTTCAAATGGAGTTTCCAGACTAAAACAGGAAAGAGGATATGAAGCATCTTAACTCCCATTAACATGACATGAACTTGCTCTATCCATTCGAAGTTCTGAGCTACACTTTTTCGATGTGATGCAACCTTCAAATATTTTCAAACTTGTCTTTGCTATTAACTTATCATATAAATTATGTTTGTTACATCTAGCGGATTGCAACATCAGGGGAAAAACAGACGCTAAATGAACAGGGAATGAGAACGCATATACACACCTCTATTCCCCCATGAGTATTTTGAGAACCAACTCTAATCATAGCAAAGAGTTTCCACAAAAAGTCAAAGATGATAAGAACAACAGAGCCTGCAGTGGCATCTCCCCTTTGTCTCTACAATGAGGAGCAATCTCACATCCAAAGTCCCCCCCTTCAGCATCTTCTCATCCTAGACTTGATACCGGCGAGGCCACAGTCAAGGAAGGGCTTATAGACTATGCCCCATGAAACATTGCAGCAAGCACCATGTCCTACAAACAAGGTTAGAAACAATTAATCAACTATAGAATTCAACAGAAGCTATAAAAAATAAGGACAAAAATTAGAGAAACCGTCGCTTGTTCAGGCTATTGAGGTCAATCTACAAGCCGCGTTTAACCAAGGAAATGCAGCTGACTACTGACTGACTCGTCACCAACGAAGGCTAATTTTGAACGAAAGAAATTACCTTGTGTGGATGAGAAGAGAACCCCGCGGAAAGTGACGAACAAGAGTTAAAATAAGGAAAGCGCGAAGTAGCTTTATTTACCTTCGCCTTGCAAGCCCAGAAATACGGATAATTGCGGGTGGTGTAGCAGGAGGTCCGAAACGATCCAAGCAAGAGTTCCCCGGACGGCACTCCCCGATCACGTAATCCCCGATCGCCTAATTGCCATTAAATGACAATGTACTTGCTCTATCCATCCGAAGTTCTGAGCTACACTTTTTCAAGGAGATGCAATTTTCAAACATTTTCAAATTTGTCGTTGCTATTAACTTATCATATAAATTATGTCCAGACTTTAGATTCATCTAATGTCAGGGCAAAACGGACACTTACTGAATGGGGAAAGGAAACATATATACATACCTATCTCCGTGAGTAATTTGAGAACCAACTAATCATGGAAAAGTTTCCACAAAAGTCAGATCTTAAGAACAGAGCCCGCAGTGGCATGTCCCTTTGCCTCTACAATGAGGAGCAATCTCACATCCAAGGTTCCCTTCAGCATCTTCTCCTCCTAGACTTAATACCAGTGAGGCGATGGTGAAGGAAGGGTATATAGACCTTTCTATAGGTCGCTGGGTCTTACCAACACAATTCACCAATGGAATTCCAATGTAATCTGAAAGGCAAGCAAGATTTAGAGAATCTTGGAGAATGAGACAAAGCACGGTGATGACAAAAGAATTGGATGAGTGCAGAAAACTGATAGAATGCAGAAATAAGCTGAGAATCCAAATTTAAGTGAAACAATCCGTTAATAACATCCCAGATTTTTATTTCATTTTTGCTGGATCGAAGAAATTATGCGAAGCGTTTCAATGGATAGGGGAACCGATGCCAAATCTGAGAAGAGAAGTGACTACGTGTAGAAGAGTAGAGAGTAGGAGGAGTAGTAAGTGGCAAGATTGATACCTGATTTTAATGACATCTTCATGAGATGAAGACGGTGATGGAATTGAGGACGATGGAGCAGAGACATGAAGCATAGGTGATTAAGGCACAGACAACAAAGGAGAAGGAGACGATGATGGAAGGGGCATTTTTCACAGCCCCTAGTTTTGCCCAATTGCTATCTGCAAAAATTAAAAACACCCTTTTTAAGTAACATAATGTTTCCAATTAGGGTTATAAATTACAGCAGATACTTTGGCCTGCGGAGGAAGAGAAGATTCATAAATTATTCTCCTTGAGAAATGATTCTGGCAAGATCTTGGTATGGTGTCACAAATCAAATTAAGAGAAATATTATCTCCATTTCCATCTATATATCTAATGTGGGGTTTCAAAATATTCTCAACTCTCAATAACTTCTTCAAAGCATAAGTAGCATCTGGTCTACCGTCAAGATAATAGCTATAGAGCCAGGAAAAACATAGAGATCTCACCTCAACAAAATACTCCACAGACACTTTGAAATACAAGCAAGATTTCAGAAATCCAGTCTTTGAATGCCAAGGCCTCGAAACTTCTTAGGAGGATAGACGATGTCCCATCTGACTTTTGCTCCCTCTTTAGTATAAGGATGTCTATTCCAAAGAAAAGCTCTACACTTTCAACAACCATTTCAAAATCTTTCTTGGGCAACAAAAGGAGTTGACGCTAATACTTATCCACACTATGAATAACAGATTTAATAAGCTGAAGTTCACTGGCATATGAGGGGCTTTTAACTGTCCAAGCTTTAAAAATTGTTGTAATTCAATGATTTTTTTAGAAGCTTATAATCCCTATCTGAAAGTCTTCCACAATTACTAGAAGAAAAAACCAAACAAGAACATAGGGTTGGCTGATTGGTCATGTCGTTTGATTCGATTGCTGCATGTTAGACGAATACATTTTTTAAAAGCTTAAGCTGTTAGAAAACTTGCCAAGCAATGCATATAAAAAGTATAACTTAACATTCCCCTTGCATGGAACTAATCCCTTACACACGCACAACAGAAGGTGGGCGTAATCACATCAATGAGATAACCAGGGAAATGATAACAAACAACATAACATTCGAGAAATTTTAAATCATTGACGTGTGTTTCGATAAAATGCTAGAAATGAACAAGTAGAACGTGGATAATTTGTTGCATATGCAGATAATATGCTAAATCGTTCAGAAGAAATTCTTTTTAGATTCTGATTTCATTACCCACCTTTTAAGCAGCTTTTAAATAACCGGTCAAAAGAAATAGGAGAAACAAATTTACTCACCCTTTAAACGTTGCCAACCAGCGACTCCAGGGCAATGTTTTTTTATTCCATGAAGCAGAATAGGAATATTTATCAAAATGAACAATGGGCAAAGATTTCATTGAGTGCTACCCAGTCCACAAAATGCCTTCATTTGTGTCTGCACTCAAACCAACTAAACCATTCCTTAATCCTGGATGGTGAGTAAAATGATGGAAGAGAGGGTTGAGCCGCAATAAAATCCATTTCCCCCATGGATTCCAACGTGCGTCGCAGTATGCTCAGAAATGAGAAGATTGCTTGTGTGGGAATAAGTACTTTGCATTGGTAAATGCAGACAGAGAGTTAATACCGACTTCCTTCCACTTCTGGTGAATACTGCAAAAGTAATTTTCACATATCGGAATCAGAGTATTCAGGCACATTCCACAACTTTGTAAATGTGTTCAAATGGAGTCTCCAAACTAAAGCAAGAAAGAGGATTTAAAGCACTTAACTGCCATTAACATGACATGAACTTGCTCTATCCATCTAAAGTTCTGAGCCACGCTTTTTCGATGCGATGCAACTTTCAAACATTCTCAAAACTTGTCTTTTGCTATTTATTCATCATATAAATTATGTCCAATGGATTGAATATTAGGGGAGAACAGAAACTTAATGAACAGGGAAAGAAATCATATATACATACCTCTATCCCCCGCGACTGATTTGAGAACCAACTCTAATCATGGGAAAGAGTTTCCACCAAAAGGTCAAAGATGTTAAGAACAGCAGAGCCTGCAGGTGACATCTCCCCTTCGTCTCTAAAATGAGAAGCAATCTCACATCTCAGGGTCCCCACCTTCAACAACATTTTCTCCTAGGCATGGTACCGGCAAACTTCACCGATGGGAATTCCAATGTAACTTGAAAGGCGAGCAAGATTGAGAGAATCTTGGAGAACGAGGCGGAGCACAGTGAGAACGAAGGAATCGGAGGAGTGCGGAGAACCACTCAGAATGCCTAAAAAAAAAAAAGAGCAGTTGAGAAATCCAAATTTTGGCTGGAGCGATGAAAACATGGGGATGGAGCAGTTAAAAAAGGAGAGGGGAGAAGTGATGCCAAATCTGAGAAGAGAAGTGACGACAAGTATTGAAGAGTAGTGATCGGAAAGATCAATTACCTGTTGTAATCGGAATATATTCAGGATATGGAGATAGAGGTGAGGACGACGATGGAGTGAAGAGCCGAAGCGGAGGTGGCGATGGAGGTGCACACAACAATGGGGAGAAGGACACAGATGATGAAAGAGCCAGGGCTCACATTATAAAAAAATAACAAATTCTGGGATTTCGCAGATGAGGGGCCAATAGCAGCCGGTCCCTTTCCTGCATCGCTCCTTCAGAATCGGGCAATTGTTGATATAGAATGTTTCGAGGGAGGGAGGGAGGCCATCTTGGGGAAACTCCCTCAGCTTCGGGCAATGTTGGATGAAGAAGGACTGGAGAGAGGAAGGGAGACTGGTGGACAGTCTTTCCACTTTCCCCATATCATAGATATCGAGATGGAGCAGAGAGGAAGGGAGCGGAAGCACAAGATCCTCCTCCTCTCCCACTCCTCCCACGCTGCCGTCGATCAATAGATATTCAAGGGAGGTGAGAGGGGTGAGCCACTCCCTCACCGGTTGCTTCATATTCTCGCATCCACTCACCTTAAGTTCCTGTAGCCAGGGCGGCAATCCTCCGTCGGGGAAGCGCGTAATACTCTCACACCCCCTAATAGTCAAACTTCGGAGACTTGTGAGTCGATGCAACTGATTCGGTAACGATTTTATCTTCGGACAGGTGTGCAAAGTAAATTCCAAGATACAGAGTGGAAGAGGAGGGAAGCACTCTACCTCCAGAGCAGGACAGTCATACAACGCCAAGGTAGTGAGCTGAGACAACGTGTGCAAACCCTGGGGTAAGCTTCTCAATTTCTTGCAATCCCTAATTATAATCTCTTGAAGAGACTGAAGAGGGTCTAGATTTATCTCCACAAGCGACTCCACCCCCCCGCAGTCACGAATTTCAAGTCTCTTGAGAGTCGTGGGTAAAAATCTACCCTCTTTGAATGGAGAGGATGGCAAAGAACCGCAATTGTAGATTTGTAAGTCTTGTAGACAAGAGGTCATGTCACTATGAGAAGTGCTATTGACGCTGCTGCTTGGTTCATCCGAAATAATACCTAATCCTCTAGGTAAAGATCGCAACATCATGCATTCCTTGATATGTAATGATATCATTGATGTAGGTATACCTGTTTCTAAGAAGGATACGAGTTTTGGACAGCCATAGACTGACAACTCTCTAAGAGAGGAGAGAGTGTGCATTGTGCTTGGAAGCTTCTCTAAATCGACGCACTTCATCAATTCGATAGTCTCGAGATTGCCAGGCAGCTCTATATCTCCTTCTTTAGCCACAAAATATATGAATTTCGGACAATTGTGTACAACTAACCTCTTCAAACAACGAAGGGTCCGAATTGCATCTCCGTCTTGCCACAAATATCTTAACTTTGTACACGCCACGACCTTCAACTTCTCTAGCTTAATCAAGGAGCTTGCGAGTCCATGATTTAAGCAAGTCAGTTCAACATCATTTATGGTTAGAGTAGTTAGAGATGTCAAGCTTATCAAACTCTGCAACACCCTCTCATTACAACCTTTGAATTCTAATTCATTGAGAGATTGAAGTCTAATGAAAGCTGGCAAGGCTTTCAGCTTAGGGCAATCTTGAATGACAAGACGGTCAAGACGAGGGAATACAACTCCAACTTCTTTAGTGTCGATGCAATGAGACCAGTCCTCCCATATTAGCATGCCCTTGAATTCCAAAGTTAATAAGGATAAAAAAGGATTGTTGCTTCCATGAAATTCAAACCCTACTGTGCATATTGAATTTAAATCTTCGATGTACAGTTCTTTCAACGAAGGTAGCAGCCCGAGCGATGGTAATGCTTTGACATTCTGACACCCGTGTAAATGTAAACACACAATGTTAACATATGAGGGACTTGCTAACCATGACGGGAATTCCAGGCCACCATAATAGGATATTGTGAGATCTTCAAGGTTTTGGTGAGGGCAAAGAGATTCAAGGACCCGTCCTTCAAGATCTATATTTCGGGTAATTTTAAAATATATACTCCATTGCATGGTCAACCGGCATATTCCCTTCTTCACGCATAAATTGGCATCGTTGGCATCCTCGACTTCTTGAATCTTATGCAAATCAGAGATGCACAATTCCCCCCTAAGGTTCTCCAGGCTTTTTAACTCCTTCAACCTCGACCCATTTCCTGTTTCCACTATAAACTTCGACAACATCTCAAGACCCACCAAATCACCTACATACGGTGGCGGCGCTTTTAGGTTCGGAGTGTCAATAATGTTGAGAAATCTCAAATTGATTAGGTTCGCTATACCTTTTGGTAATTCCAAAAGGTCACAACACCCCCGCAACATCAAAGCCTCTAGATTGTACAATGCAACAATTGACTTTGGAAGCATTTTAATACAAGTATATGATAGATTGAGGTGCCTTAGGTGCCTTAGTTTGCCAATGGATTCTGGTACCTCTGTGATTCTGTAGTGACTTAATGAAAGCACCCTCAAGTACGTCAATGCCGACAACAAGTCACATAGCACATTTTGAGACAAAAATGACCAGCTAGATAACGATATGAAGCTTCTGAGTCTCTTCATTCCATGATATATCTTTAACTTTTTTGACACGATGTGCCTATTGGAAATGAATGAGGCATGACGAACTAAAGATGCAATTTTTTGATTACCCTCAAACTCAAAGTCCCCTAACCTAAAATGGTTTGCGCCTGCAACTACCTTCGCTAGGGCATTCACAAGATCATGCATCAAGAATAGTGATTCACTACTACTCGACTTTTGAAATAACGATCTAAATACTAGCTCGTTGAAATACTCCAAACCTGCATCCCAACGGTCTTTTCCTTGTTTTCCCTTCACCAAGCCCTCTGCAATCTACCAGTGAATCAACTCATCCCGTTTGATTTCATAGTCCTTGGGTAATATAGCACAGTAAGCAAAACATCTCCTTAGATGAGAAGGGAGATGGAGGTAGCTAAGTTTCAAAGCCGGAAGGATGTTTTCTTCTGATATATTCCAAATCTTGGTCTTCAATATAGCTTCCCATTCATGGCGACTAACTTGAAAGCGTAGTAGCCCGGCCACCGTCTTCACAGCTAATGGCAAACCTTTGCATTTGGCCACAATTTCCTTGCCTACTTCTTCAAGTTCAGGATGATCATCGAAATTTCGGACTCTAAGAGCATGAAATACGAACAAATTCACAGAATCATTTGTTGACAACACTTCGAGGTTTATCGATGTAGCTCCAGTCGTTTTAGCAACTTTGAGGTGATGAGTCGTAACAATGATCTTGCTTCCCTTCGCTCCATATTGAAAAGGCTTCGAGAGAGTAGTCCAGTCTTCATATTTCTCATTCCAATAATCGTCTAGTACGATAAGAAATTTCTTCCCTGAAAGATTTTTCTTGAGCTCATCTTGAAGCCAATTTAGGGTTTTACCTTCACAGGACAAAGAGGGGTTGGTTGTCTCTAGAATACTCTTTGTAATAGAAAGCATATTGAAATTATCGGAAACGCATGCCCATGCTTTCTCATCGAAGGAGAGACTAGCATCATTGTAGACTTGTTGAGTTAGGGCTGTCTTCCCAACACCCCCCATCCCTATGATGGCAATCACTTTTGAATCTGCACATGTGCTATCGTCTTCTTCTGCACATGTGTTATCGTGTTCTTCTCTACTCAGCAATTTGAGGATCTTCATTTTTTCCTCCTCCCTACTAACGAAAATAATGTCTTTCAAATTAGTAGTGGAATCCGTCTTATTTGGTTGGCCGCATGCTAATGGCCTCCCCACATTCTCTTTCAGGTTTAGAGTTTTTTGCAGATTTTTGATCGCCTGTAATCTGCCATCCATCTCTTCCATCTTGGATCTCATTTTGCGGTCGAATATAAACGCTCTCGGGCTCAATCCGAAGCAACAACTCGGAAGAAGGGCATGCGCCTTACTAGTGCTTGGTTCTGCCTTGGACTTGTTTTCTGCAGATTTTATGGTGAACTCATCGAGCAAGTCGTCAATGTCGTAGGCCAAGTTTCTGAGATTTTCGAGCCACGACTTCACTCCTTCATGGCTGGCCAGTTGCCTATCCTCTGCATCATCCAGCACATCATTGATACTAATCAGCATAAATTTCCAATTCTCCAGCAACGTATCAATCCCCTCGTGCCGCGCAAAGTTGAGCAGCTCGGGAGAGGCCAACCTCTCGAACAGCACCGGAAGAAGTGCACCAAGAAAGAGCTCTGCGATGGGCATGACTTGGTTCAAGAGCAGCAGAGGATTAAACAAGAGTGCGCCGATGGTTTGAAACGAAGTATATTGATTAAACAAGAGTGCGCAGATGGTTCGAAACAAAGTATACTAAGCGGAGAGGAAACAAGAGCATCAAATGATGGTGTGAACCGAGAGTTTTTTTGGCATTAAAGTACTCTAACTAGACCGAGTTGGCTTGTGTTTTAAAGTGCATCTCTTCAATCCACTTACACTGAAAAATGGACTTTGAGGCAACAGTACGGGCAATCTGATGGATCCAATGATAATTGTTGCATCAACGTAATATAGGAAGATCTGAATTTGAACCATTGAAAAATGTTGGCCTCGTGTGGACCTTACATAATCTAATGATCTAAATTCAATTTAATATGTCTACTAAATTTACTAAATAATTGGTCACATCCATTATATCGTGATAGAGGGCCAAAGTAAATTTGTCAAATGGATCATTAGCGAGCATCTTGAGCCACATTTATTTATTTTTTGGTCAAAGGGAATGTTTAGTTTAAATAATCAATTTCTAAGCATTGATTTCACATAATATAATAGCAAAAAGCACTGAAAGCTTCAAAAATTTCCACAGTTGATTGCTTAACAAGTGTTTAGATGGAGTCGATGGCAAATATTTTTTAAAAATAATAATTGATAAAGGGTGTCATTAAATTCACCACTAAATAGGATTTAAAAGGATAAAATTATCCAAATTAAGGGTCCCATTCCTCATCATCTTCTCCAAGTGCCTCGACCGCTCTTCACCTCTATTTTGTTTATTCATTTTCTTCTGCTAATAATGGCCGACAAGGAGCGGGTTTAGGACTAGTATCTAATTCCATTAGCGTTGGAGGTTATAATTGCGACTTAAGATCCTGGTGGTGGTGACTGGTCAGGTAAAGAGATATACGATGCAAAAAAATCATCCATATATATATATATATGGGTCACCATTTGAATTACTTGATTTTTTATAAGTCCAATATTCTTGTCTTGATTGAGGCCACCGGCAGGTCTCTTTTCAATATTTAGGGGTGGCCAATGATGACTTGAAGCAGTCTCCTAGTAAAGTTTTTAGCTTCTCAAGAAATTGATTTGTGTTTAGTTAATACCTTAACTAAGGTTAGGTTACGGAATTCCGTAGTCCATGCCCATTTCCTCTTTCTACCTCGTCATCTGGGCGTATGTTCTAAGTATTAAAATCATCGGATTGCTAGCATTAAACCTTAGCCGTTGATAATCAAACATTCAGCAAAAAAGTTGCTGGTTTTTCCTTCTCCATCGATTACCGTGCGACGCTTCCCTTCTTTCATCCTTTTTTGCACTCAAATCTGTGTTGCTCTTCCTCCTCCTCTTCCTCTTTAGCATCTGTTGTTCTTTTTCGTCACTCTCTATGTCTCTCTGTTTTTCTATTTGTTGGCTTTGTCCTGTGGTTTTCTCGCCCTTTCTTTATCAGAAGAAGCTGCCGTCACGTTTCATCTCGTCTCATTTGACTTTTAATTTCATTTCTGTTTGCTTCAATTTCTAGGAAGCAAGTTGGTCGGACGCGGGACCAAGCCTTGGTATCATTTAAGCCACCAAAGGCTCAGTGGCCCCATCTCCAACCCAACCTCGAAACTTCTACTTTCATTATTGTTCAATATGTTCTCTCTCACCACTCACATCACACAATTCTTAAATGCAATCATCCACCATCGTCATGCATCACGTAGATCATATGGCATCATGGTTTCATTAATTCAGCCTCATGAGACCCATCCCGTTATCAAAAAAAAGAAGAGTTGTTACATAAACTTAATGTATTGGAATCGTATCATCGTTAACCGTGGGTCCTAGCTGTAACATGAGAGCCCTAAGCATTGAAAGCTGCAATATTTTCATAGTTGATATTGCTCAAGAAGTGTCCAAAAACACTTGATAACAAAATCATTTTTAATGATAAACGGAAAGAAAAAAAGTGTTACTTTCTCTTCAATTTGTTGTTTCGCCTAGATAGGCTCTCTCAAGAATACACAATCAGATTATATTAAATTCCACCAATTTACTGACCCAAAAAAAAAAAAAAAAATCCACCAATTTGAATGGCTGGTAGGCATATTAAAATTAGGTTGCTCCTCTCTTCTTGGACAAAACAACAAGAATATTTTTTTTTTTTGAATCCATGGACCAAATAAAATAAGGAAGCTTTGCTATGAATATAATCATCATGGCTTGGCTAAAAGGGAAAAAGTAAATTGAAGGTTGAAGCTTTGCAATTTAATTTGATATATAATTATTTATACCCTATAAGTATAGTGTGCATAACTTACTGTGTTCCTGTTGAAATGCATTCATATCCTAGAGAATGTGCATTCTCTTTAGGGTGAAGTGCACCACTCTTCACAATAAGTTGCATACTTTTTATAAAAAAAAAGTGCATGCATTTCGCTCTCGTTCAGGTCAAGCGCAAATTTCCTTAAAGGTCAAGCGCACGCTTCTTTAGGTATTTGAAAAAGGACATGTAATGATTGTTTCTGTCCGCGGGTCTTAAAAAAAGTCAACAAATGAGAGCAGTTGCTTCGTGTCTGAATACGTTGAAGTTTCCTCCTCGATGCTTAGAAAAGATCCGTGGACAGACTGCCTTCTACTTTTCTAGAAGCCCTGACAGAATAGCAGCCCCAAGGGGCATGGCAAAAAACTTGGAGTTTCCTAGTCTTCCGCGCATCCACTACATTCAAATAATCATTTTTTTTATTTAACTCTTAAATAATCCAAAAAAAAAAATTATAACATTAAAGTGAGTATTGTATAAAATTTTTAGTAATTTTTATGTCCTTTTGCCTAACTTCCGAAGAACTTCCTAATTAGCTATGTGCATTGTACATGTCACGTCATATAAAGAAGAAGAAATTGTGACAAAATTTATGAATAGTCTAATGCATATTCATTGACGAGGTTACACCATCGTACTTGAGATAAATGCACGTTTCATTTTTCCGATGCCGAATCATCCTTAATGAGAGGGTTTCAATCAGGCAGGTATGTGTGAGAATTTTAGCATCTCTTAATATTTTGAAGAGGATGGTGTGGTATCAACAGGATGAAATTATAAATCAGCCATCTTGGTAAGTTAATCACACATGGAACCTAACAAAAATAGAGAGAAATAACATAGGACTATACTAGGATACCCACCACTTGTTTACTAAATTGGTAAAGTGATGTAACTTATTTTTATGGATGGCGAATGTGACCTATTTATTGATCTCATTTGAAGATCAACTGGTGTTTTTATATAAAATCAATATTATAGCATATGCACATAAGACAAACGTGCATTTAAACATTGGTATTTTGTCAATTTTTATTATTATTATTATCATCGTTTTTTCATGCCAAAGATTGCCAAGTATATAAAATATTATAAATGTTAGACAATGACAAAAAAAAAAAAATTGAGGAAAAAAAGCTTGAATGTGAGAGTAGGCAAAGTCAAGAGCCGCATTAGAAGGCTACTTTCCCCTACTTATGTTCAACGAATTGGTCAACCATTCCATTTTAATGTATTAGATTGAAATCCGGTTTTCAATGTTTTCATATAGGTCGGTCTTCTAGGGATTTCGTGTACTTCTTGAGGGGATGAGATTATCTCATCCATTGCAATCACTAATCCGTGAGCGCGTAAAAATAATCGTGAAATTTGTGATTGAATATATTAACAGCTAAGATTTGTTGAGATGGCAATAGAGGCATCGTGCGTGACAGAGAATTTCCAACCTTCAGCGACCAACACTTGTTAATAGTTACCACTTGCCGTCAATTAATTGTTCTCAACTCTCCCACAATAATTTTTCCTTTTATTTGTTGCTTTTTTCTCGCACGTCACTTGAATTATATGCTAAATTTCTCAATCTTTCTATTGTGCTTTTATTCTCACAATAATACCCGATCATAGAAAGGTCTTGCAATAAAAAAAGAAACAACCATACCCAAATAAATCACTTTCGACATTAACGTGCTATATTTATCATTAGGATTTATCTAGAAAATACCGCTAGTGTAAGTCTTTATTATATGGATCTCGCAAGTATAATGACCGCAAGTAAGCACCCTTGTTTTCAATTCCACACATATTGAATATGGGCTAGGATTATAGTAAGTATAGCCAAGTTCCCCAAGTAATTGTAATGTGTGAATATGACATCATGAACCCTATCACATTATCAAACAAAGGAGACGGTAATACATGAACTTAGTTTATATATATTGAAACAATCATAATCGTTAATCATATGGGTCCCAATCATAATTCCATGTAACATGACAACTTAATGCATTGAAAGCTGCAAAACTTCTGTGGTTAATTGCTCAACTAGTGTCCAAAAACACTTGATAACAAATCATTTTTGCGTAATGGTCAAAAATAGATATTCTTGCTTTCTTTTTAGGATTGTCGTTGCTACTTAGATGTGCTCTCTCAAATAAACATTATGCATAAGATTAAGGTGAAAAAATTGAATGGCCGTAGATTGAATTAAATTGCAAACCTTCAAGATTAATTTTCTTTTTCCCTTGTTGCCAAGCAACAATGATTATGTTCATAATAAAGCTTCCTCGTATTATTTGGTCCACCAGGTCAAATAAATTATGACTATTGTTTTCTCCCAGAAAGAGAGGAGCTATATAACTTCAATATGCCTACCAGCCATTTAAATAGGTAGAGTTTCATACATAATTAATCGTGTCCTGTTATTATATTGTGTAAATATTTGTAGCGGTAAAGAAATAGCTGGATCCTTAGATTACAGTTTTTGCTATGACATCATATTGTAAAAAAATGGCCAATATGGAAGATTGCGCTCTTAAAATGGCCTGAGGGGTGGACTAGTTGAAGTGTGTCGCTAAGCGAAAAAGACAAAACATAACGTAAATAGTTCATTGGTCTCAAGGTCAATAAAATAAGAAATTTCAAGGCCGTGAGGTCAAATAAGATATGCTTATGTTTCATTAGAAGAACAGTGGGACTACCTAACTACGGTCCGTCCAGTACGAGCATTTTGAAATAGAGAGATTTTTCCATAAATTTAACCATTGGTGAATGTCCACTATAAGTTCCCCATTAAATTGAAGCAAAGGCCGTCCTTCCTTCTTGCCGACAACCTCAGAAAAGGATCTGGAGCTCCCAAACATCATCAATGAAATTTTGCAAAGTTAGACATGATGCTTTGCTCTGCCCTCTCGCACCTTGTCCTTGTGAGATTCAGCCCCTGGTCTATGCTCTCCTTTTACGCCATGAAAGGCCAAGATCGAGTGTAACCTGGTCCTCCCATTTCTCCAACACATAACGTCTTCTTGGACCGCTCTTTAGATGATCAGCAAATGACATTACTTTTCTAACCAAAAAAAAAAAAAAATGAAAAAAAAAAACGAAACCGTATATTAAGACTCATTTATTAAATTGAACAATTAGGCAGTGTTTCAAACTTTTCTTAATTGTTGCATTTGATCCATTTACTTAAAGTCCTTTTATAGTTTGTTATATCACTTGATATATCACCCTAGTTGACCGTTCTTAACATTATCTTAGTCATCTCTACAAATGGAAAGCACTAGCTAACATTGACTGCCAATTGATTTAAGGATTAATATATTGAAAAATACCAATAAATGGAAAGCACTAGCTAACATTGACTGCCAATTGATTTAAGGATTAATATATTGAAAAACCCCAAATTGGTATACCTGTAATAAATTTACTCTAAATTAATTTTTTGATCACCATAAGCCCCAAACTGGTATAATTGTGACAAATTTACCCCAAATGATTACAAAAAACTTTAAACTAATACACTTATGATAAATTTACTCCAAATTAATTTTTTACAATAAAAAAACCCATAAATGGTATATTTGTGACTAATATACCCTTAGTTGAATTGGACTAATACCGCAAAAAATCATAAAAGTGGTATAACTGTGATAAATAGAGAATAAAATATAAAATTAGTATACCAGTCAACTATTACGTGTCATCCAACTCAACAATTTGACAATAAAATTTAACGAATACTAATAGAGGATAAATTTATTACAAGTGTATCAATTTGGGATAAATTTATCAGAAGTATATCAGTTTGAAATTTTTTATGGTCAAAAAATTAGTTTTTGGTAAATTTGTCATGGGTATACTTGGTTTGGGGTTTTTAGGGTATTAACCCTTGATTTAATACTCTACTACTTCATTTTTTTTCCATGACTTAAGTAGTTTGGACATTAAAATTTGCATCGCGTTCTTGACATGGGATAGAGCATAGCAAGATCTATCATCCTTCAAACACAAAATTTAACATGAGAAAATTCATAAGATTTTCACTTCATTCAAATGCTATTCTATAAAAAATTAATTTATTAATGCAACCGAACACTATCATAGAAGTCAGATGGCTTGATTATAGGAACATCATTAAAATGTCACCATTCTTTCAAAGTCTCAATATCAAATATTATATCTTCAAAGTCGTTATCATTTCTTAAATTGTTAAACTTAAACATGGCCAAAATAAATGTAATTCACAATGGTGATCTAAATCTTTCATTTTATACTTGTTTTCACCGGACATTTTATTCTTAACTTGGGTTGATAATATTGGTAATTTAATAAATCCAATTCTCAACAAGAAAATGCTATTTGAGTTCATGATGAATCATGCTCAAAATCTGTTCAGGTCAAATTGTTGACGTACCATGTAAGATGGCCGACAATAACTAAACCATCATGTTAGTAATTTAGGTGAAAATTGACCAGAATGACTAAAATGAAAACTTTAGAAATACATTAGGAAAATTGAAAAATTTAGAATTACATTGGAATATGTACAATAACCCTCTTTAAAATTGAATTGGTAATTTTTTCTTTGGAAAAGTTTTAACACTAAAGTGAGCGTCATACAATAATTATGACATTGATATCGTTCTTATCCTTATTTTTTGGCTAAGTTTTTGCAAATTTAGGATCATCTTGTTCTTTTCCCATCTCACATGTCTATCTTTTTTTTCTTTCTTTTTTTTCATTCAAACACGAATAAGGTCCACAATCCATTATAGGTCCTTAGATTACAATAATATATGATTTTCCCTTTGCTTTTTATTTCAAAAGTGACCTTTATGTCGCAAATCATTTACAGTTAGAAATGTGGGGTGTTTTAAATGGACATGTGGTGTTTGATTGGATGAACTTTTGTGAACTTAGGACCATCTTGGTCTTTTCACATCTTTGCATGTCCATGCATTGCTTTATTCGGAAACAAAGTAGCTAAAGTCTCTATAGTAAGGTCCACCCTCCATTATAATGTCTACTTTTCCTTTTGCCGTTTTTCCAGGGCAATTGTCACTAATCATTTTACAGCTAATAAAGTGGCAACGTTTCGCATGTAAGAAGGTAAATACTCCGCCACATGGACAATAACGTCTTCCCCTTTTGCTGTTTTTCCCAAAGCGACAAGGCGTGTCTGCATGGCAATGTGACGTTCGATTGCACACAAAAGAAGAGTAAGGCCCTGCATGGTAATGTTCCTGAAAAGTGTTCCTGGAACAGATTTTTTATTTTTCTGTTCCCGAGAATAAAAAAAGAACAGAAACGTGTTTGGTTGCGTTTCTATTCTTTTTTTGTTTTTTTGTTTCCGGAACAAAATTGGAGCAAAAAAAAGAAATACAAAAAAGTTACTTCTTGTTCCAGAAACAAATTTGAAAACGCTTCCATCTTCTCTCTCTTCTCTTTTCTTCTTCTTTTCTTCTGCATTTTTTCTTCTTTTTCCTTTGGCCGGTCACTAGCTCTCGGCCATGGCCGGCGACCAGCTGTCGAGGGCCGGCGACACCGTCGAGGGTCGGCGACCTCGCCGGAGCGTCGCCGGGGCCGCGAGCCTTGCCGTGGGCCGGGCGAGGCCGCGGCCCTCCGCCGGCGCGGAGGCTGAGGACCGGCCAAAAGAAGAAAAAAATAAAAAGAAAGGAAAAATGGAAAATAAAATAAAAATATTAAAAAATTAAAAGAAACAAAAAAAGAATAAAATTTACCAAACGTGTTTCTATTCACTTTTTATTCCCGGAACAAACATTACCAAACGCGTTCTTTTGTTCAAAAATTGTTCCCTGGACAAACATTTTTTTTTTTCTTTTCTTAACAAAAAAAGAACGTAAACGTTACCATTCAAATTCCCCTAATTGTACTAACGAGGCCCATCCTCCACCTCAGGTCCCTAGAGGACAATAATTTCACCTTTTCCTTTTGCCTTTTCCCCAAGTAACACTAATGTCACTATCGGTCATGTAACATTTGATTGCACGTGAAGAAGTTGGGTATAGCCATAGTGTTTTTCAATTAATGAATAATAACATAACTGATCTCTAACCACCACCCGCAGCGGCGCAGCTAGCTTGGCTCTCTCCCTCTCAGGAATGGGAGGAGTTTGAATCTTAGAGGCGTCGTTAGGGATTATGGAGTATTGTGATGGTAGGTCCTGTAGTCACTCCCCCAAGGTTTGCTCGCCGGCTGTCAGTTTACGAAATTCCCTGGGTTACCAAAAAAAAAAAAAAACATAACTGATCTCTAAACTTTGACCTAATATTCAATATAATGCGGTGTCTGAATTTTAATTTAGTATGTAATATATGATTCCTAAATTTTTAATTTATTTAATGTAGTGCCCAAACTTTGCAAATATAGCGAAGTTCCTCAAGTAATTATAGGTTATGTTTGGTCATTTTGATTTCTAATGAAGATAGGACTAGATATGATATTATATGAAATCTAAAGGATTTTGTTATATCATATCCATTGTTTAATGATTGTAATAATAAAGTCGGATATAATCACATTATATCATATATATTGTAAGGTATAAATGATAATAACCATATAAATAAACCACAAATTTTATAAAGAGAGATGTTAGAAATCTCTTTATTTTATTTTTATTTTTTATTTTATTTTTTTCCTCTCTTTTTTAATTAAATTCTTTTGAATTTATTTCTTCCCCTTCCATAATTCTCTAATAAAATGTTATTAAATAGAAAACTATTCTAATATATCTAAAATACCAAAACACCTAAAATATGTAATAAATATATATTTATAAACTGAACTTATATTATAAGATAAAATTAAATTCGAATATATAGATAAACTAAGATTAAATTTAAAAATAAAGTGTTAATTTATTATTATTTTGAATTTCTTAATTAGAATTTAAATATTATTTATGTTGAAATATAATTTTAAATTTGTTAATTTAAAAATTTATTATTTGAGAAAAATAACTTTCCTTTTACAAATATTAAAAATCCTATCGATCTTTATCTCATCTCTTATGAGATAATTTTAGGTTAATCTATATTCCAATTATATCCGACTTGGTTTTGTCTTGAGTTGGCACGAAATGTAAGATAGAATAAATTTTATTCTATCTTAAATTTTATCTCAACCACCGACCGCAGCCATAACGTGTAAATATGACCCCATCACATTATCAAATAAAGGAGACGATTATTACATGAACTTAGTTTATATACATTGAAACAATCATAACAATTAATCATATGGATCCCTATCATAATTCCATGTGACATGACAACTCAATGCATTAAAAGCTGCAAAACTTTTGTGGTTAATTGCTCAGTTTGTGTCCAAAAACACTTGATAACAAATCATTTTTAAGCAATGGTAAAAAATAACTATTTGTTACTTTCTCTTCATTATTGTCGTTCTACCTAGATTTGCTCTCTCAAAGAAACATTATTTATAAGATTAAGGTGAAAAAATTGAGTGGCCGTAGTTCAATTAAATTGCAAACCTTCAAGATCTATTTTCTTTTTCCCTTGTTGCCAAGCAACAATTATTATATTCATAATGAAGCTTCCTCGTTTAATTTGGTCGACCAGGTCAAATAAAATATAATTATTATTTTGTCGAAAAGGAGAGAAGCTGCATAACTTCAATATGCCCACCAGCATTTTAAAGAGGTAGAATTTAATACATCATTAATCATATCCTATTATTATAGTATGTAAATATTTTTGGTAGTAAAGAAATGGCTAGGTCCTTATGTTACAGTTTTCGCTAGGAGTGAGCACGGTTCAAGGGTAGAACCTGGAATTTAAGAATTGAACCAATGGGAATTCGTAGGTTCTAAGGTATATAGGGTAGATTCTAGATTTAAAAAAAATGAAAGGTTTTTCATGTGTCTAAATATGAGTTATGGTTAGTAAATTGCAATCGTTCAAATAATAATATATATGAAATCTGGGTAGATCTTGAAATTAACCCTTGAACCTATGACAGGTTAGGTTCTAGGTTCTAGGGTATGTAGCATATGTTTCGGGTTCCAAAAAATGAGACACCTGTTCAAATGGGTAGGTTTTAGGTTCCAAATGAAACTTATATAGAATCTAAAATCACTCGCACCTAGTTTTCGCTATGACATCACATCTTAAAATATGGCCAATATGGAGGATTGCGCTCTTAAAATGGCCTGAGGAGGTGGACTAATTGTAGCGTGTGAACACTAGTTTTTTTTTTTTTTTTTGGGTAGAAAAGAAGAAGAAGAAGATAGGCTTATGTTTCATTAAGAGAATAGTGGGACTACTAGACTACAATCCGTCCAGTACGAGCATTTTTGAACTAGAGATGAGATTTTTCCTTGAATTAACCATTGGTGAATATCCATTATAAGTTCCCAACTAAAATTTCCAATTCGTTGTGTTTTGTCCCATGGGTCAAAATTGAAGCAGAGGCCATCCTTCTTGCCAGCAACCTCAGAAAAGGGCGTGGAGCTCCTAAACATCATCAATGAAAATATTCGCAAAGTTAGACATGGGTGCTTGCTCTGCCTTCTCGCGCCTTGTCCTTGGGAGATTCAGGTGGGTCTACGCTCGCCTCTAACTCCCGGAAAGGCCAGGACTGAGTGTAATTCGGTCCCCTGGCTGCTCTAACAAATAATGTCTTCTTGTACCACACTCTAGATGATCACTGAATGACATTAATTTTCTAGCAAAAGAAAAAAAAAGAAATGGTATATTAAGACTCATTTATTAAATTGAAGCATTATGCGATGTTTCAAGCTTTTTTTTATTATTGCATATGATCCATTTGTTGAAAGGGCCATTTGCAGTATGTTATATCACTCGATATATCACCCTAGTTGACTATACTTAACATGATCTATTTTAGTCATCTCTATAAATAGAGAGCACCGGCTAACATTGACTACCGATCGATTTTATACTCTATTGCTTCATTTTTTTTCCATGGCTTAAGATTTGGACATTAAGATATTCATCACATTCCTAACGTTGGATGGTGCATAGGAAGATTTATCATCCTTCAAACACAAAATTGAATTAGAGAAAACTCATAGGATTTGCACTTCAATCAAATGCTATTCTATAAAACATTAATTTATTAATATGAGAAACTCTATCATGGAAGTTAAGGTAGTTTACATTGGGAGTTCGAAAAGGTGGCTTGATTATAGGTATACATCATTAAAATGTCACCATTCTTTCAAAGTTTCAATATCAAATTTATATCTTTGAAGTCTTTATTATTTCTTAAAACTGTATACTTAAACGGGGTAGGATCTAAATCTTTCATTTTATCCTTGTTCCCGGTGGACATTTTGTTCTTAACTCGGGTTCATAATATTGGTAATTTGATAAAATCTAATTCTCAACAAGAAAATGCTATTTGAATTCGTGATGGATCATACTCGAAATTTATTCAGGTTAGATTGTCAACTTGACACATAGGATAGCTAGTGATGACTAGATCGTTACATTAGTAATTTTAGATGAAAATTGACCATAAAAACTATAATGAAAACTTTAGAAATATGTCAGGAAAATTAAAAAAATTTAGAATTACATTGGAATCCGTAGAATAACCCTCTTTAAAATGGAATTGGTGATTTTTTATTTTAAAAAGTTTTAGCACTAAAAGTGGGGGCAGCGTAGCTATTATGACGTTGATAACATACTTACCCTCAAATTTTTTTGGATGAGCTTTTGCAAATTCAGGATCATCTTGATCTTTTCCCGTCTCACATGTCCATCAATTGTTTTATTCAAACGCAAATAAGGTCCAATCCACTATAAGTACTTAAAGGACAATAATGTATACCGTTCCTTTTGCTTTTATTTCAAAATTGACACTAATGTCGTGAATCATTTGCAGTTAAAAACATGATGCGTTTTCAGTGGATATGCAACGTTTGATTAGATGAATTTTGTGAACCTAGGACAAACTTGGTCTCTTCATGTCTCTTATGTCCATCTCTTGTTTTATTCGGACACGAAGTGTCAAAAGTCTCCATAGTTAGGTCCGTCCATCACTACAATGGCCCCGTTAGGTTCGGCATTTAGAATGGGTTTTGGGACTCTAAAGTCCATTGGTCAAATACAAACGTGTATGATTCATGTTTTTATTCAATTTTGGGAAAATACAATTACATCTCCAAATGACTCTAAAGATCTTTAATCCAAAACAGGTCCCGAGATACTTTGGGAACTTGCATTTTCGGAATGCAAGTCGATTACTATTCATCTTCTCCAAAACCACCGCACGAAAAAGCTGATCAGAGGTCGACGACCGTTAGCCAAGGGGTTGCACACGCCGACGATTGCCACCTAAGGATCGCCTGACCCCGACGACCGTCACCAAACCTCAGGCGACGCTTGGGTTGTGCGACCCAGGCGATTGATGGCCTGAATCACGCGACTCAACGGTCGCCTGAGATTGCGTGACCTCAGGTGATGGTTGCCAGGATCGAGCTACCTCAAGTGACGGCATCAAAGAGCTAGATCTGGCTGTCCATTAACCAGACTTAAAAAAATATATAAATGTTTTTTTGTCTTTTTAATTTAATAAAAATCCTTTATAAATGTAAATTTTATAGGATAGTATTTTGATCAAAATTGTTTCTTAATTTACTTTAAAATTATAATTTATTAAACGTTTTTTTGTATTTCAAAAAACTCTCATTATCTAAAGGTATTTATATTTTTGCGAACACAATCCCAGGAGTTGAACTACATGGGGCGAACGTCGCTTTTCCTTTTGCTGTTTTTCCAATCCTTACAGCTAATAAAGTAGCAACGTTTCACATGGCGACAAGAAGGTACATGCTCCACTATAGGTCCATACGGGACAGGACAATAATGGCTCCTTTCCCTTTTGCTGTTTTGCCAAAGTAACAAACAATGTGGCAAATCATTTGAGGCTAAAACAATGGCGTGTTTCACACGACGATGGGACGTTTGATCGAACGCGAAAAAGAGGAGTGATTGTACGAGAAAATATTCAGTGGTTCGTTCGCGCCACGTCATTCGCTGATGTGGCGCGCACATACCACTCATATTTCGACACCTGTCCTCGGGGACCCGCTGGAAAATGAAAAGACTCGCTCGGCTCGGCTCGGTTCGGCTCGGCGTGGGACCCACAATCTGGTCAGACTGAGGAGAAAATCAGGCGCCATTTTAAAAAAATTTCGGACTGAGCGAGGTTTTCTTCTTCTTCTCTTTCTTCGCGCCTCTCACTCTACCCTCCCTCTCTCTCTCTCCGACGAAGAGGACGCGACCTCCCAGTCGCTCTGTGCCTCTTTCCGACCGGCGAACCACCGCCAGCAACCGACGAACCACCGCGCCGGACCGGCGAGAGGACCGCGAGATCTAGCTCCCTCCCTTTGCCCTCCCTCTTTCCGACCGGCGAACCACCGCACGGACCGGCGAGAGGACCGCGACCTCCCTCTCTCTCTCTCTGCATTCCCTCTTTCCGACCGACGAACCACCGCACGGGCGAGAGGACCGCGAGCAATCGACGAACCACTGCACGGGACTGGCGAGAGGACCGCGACCTCCCTCTCTCTCTACCCTCCCTCTTTCCGACCGGCGAACCACCGCGAGCAAATCAGATGTTTTTGTAGAGATCGCCCATCGTCGCCTTCATCTTCTTCCCCCTTTTTTTTTGTTGTGTTGTTTTTTTTTTTCCCCTAGTGTTCTAATGGGTGGATCTGGAGTTGCATATGAAGGACGACGTGATGTCTCACATCAACCTCGACGGCTTCTTCGGCGACCTCCCTGAGATCGGCGACGTCATCGGCGCTTACTCCTCGACGATCGCGTCGTCGTCGTCTCCAGACTCGGGGCTCTCGTGGTTCGACGAGATCGAGAACATCTTGATGAAGGACGACGATGTCCACGTGCTTGCTGAGCCGGGGGCTGAGCGGGCCGTGCCGGAGGGACTCGAGCTTCCCGCGGACCTTCGCTTCCCCGGCCCCTCGCCGCTGGCTTCTCCCCGCCTCCTGCAAGATGCGGCAGCGCGGCCTCAGGTGCTCCGCCAGCTGGCTGATTTCCTCGGTTTCCATGGCGCGCGCTTGTAAGGACTGGACATTTCGCAGAGTGTATCTCCTTGATCGATTGCTCATATTTATCTGATTTCCATGGCTGACCATGTGGTTGACCTAAGTCAGTAGTTTTTCTGGCCACGAGAAACCATGAAGTGGCCCTTTTTGTAGATAATACTTTACCGTCAATACACCCCCTTATCTGTACCCCTTTTTGCAGATCATGGGCATTGGAGGCAAATGACATGAATTGTTTCAACATCCAATTTCAGCTGGATTTAGTCTTTGGAGATTTACTAAATGAAAGAGGCAGGTTGCTTTCAACATCCTCACCCCTGGAGGATTTGTCCACTCAAGGATCCAAGGTATGTCATCTTTGTGAACTTACTCCCCTGCAGTTCAGTTGCAGTTACCGATATCCTTTTTCCTGCCTTTGTCATATAGTGTTGTCCATTGGCATGAGATAATTTGTGCAAGAAATTTATATATATTATGTTCCCTTAATATGCTCTTGTTATCACATTAGTTGATGCTTTATGATGACTTTTTGGTCAATTAGCACGATCAGGTG
The DNA here is from genome assembly GCA_017140255.1 of Eucalyptus paniculata subsp. matutina. Taxonomy (NCBI): domain Eukaryota; kingdom Viridiplantae; phylum Streptophyta; class Magnoliopsida; order Myrtales; family Myrtaceae; genus Eucalyptus; species Eucalyptus paniculata. Next base: position 41,301,392 of record CM029440.1, read on the forward strand.
TGGGTTGTCGTCCTTAGTGGAATGGGAATCGCATTCTCTTTCTATTATGTACTCTGAAAAGAAAAAAATTAAACGGCTCATTGGTCAACTATCACTTGATTATAGAAGCTAGAAATTAGTTCTTAGTACATATGGTTACCTGAATATCTTTCTGCTCGCAATTAAGTAGCTATTATCACCGTGGAGAATTTGTAATCTGATGCCTCTGCACTCTTCTTGTTCATAGTGCTGCAGAACCTGTTCGAAAGAGGGTAACTGCGATCATCGAAATGTATTTGAGATGCAAGAGAAAGAACTTTTGGTGAGTGCCTCTCTATATGATGCAGAAAATCTTTAGGAAAGAAAAGCTCGCAGACTTCTTTTGCCGATTTTTGCAAAATGAATTGGAAAGATTTTGTTTGATAAAAAGATTTTAGTAAGGGTGGTCGGGACTATAATAGATATTTTCAATTTTCATTTAAACTTGCTTGCAGGATAGACTAATAAAGCAAGGTCTTTAAGTTAACGTGATTTCATGTTCCCGTCAACAATTGTAAAGGACAAGAAAGTCTAATATTTGCATCTTGCAGGATCTTAAAACTTTGTTGGTGAAGACAAAAAGGGAGTTTGAAGATCTGCAGTTCCAGTTTCAGAGAGATCTAAAACAGCTAGGTAGGAAAAGTAGACTAAAAATGAGTAGTCTAATTAGTTCTTTTTTTCTGAGCACAGGCGAGGCTTAGGACATGGAGTTGCATGTTCCTTGTCCTTTTGCATTGAATGTCAACCATTTTAGATGAGTGTCGTCTATATACTTTATTTATTACAGCTCCTCCGCTGAATGTTATTATCTCAGATTGAGGCCATTGTCATTAATATGCTCCCTAAGATTTGGCAATAAATCTCAAATTTCAACTTGAAGAATGAATCTATGGGATCTTGTTACGATCTTTTTTTTGCTTTTGCATTTTATTAAGGAGAATAAAAGCTAGATGTGACATGCTTCCTGAGCATTAATATGTGTTTTTGCTTTTCCAATGGATCAGGCAATCAAGTCCAGGAGATGTCTACTGCTGCCCTTGGATATCATAACGTGGTGAAGGAAAATCGAAACCTGTACAACATGGTTCAGGATTTAAAAGGTCAGCTTTTTTTTTTTTTTTTCGAGAGTTATTTGTTTATGAATTGGATTGCATAACTCAATTTTTTGAGCAGTATGCATTTATCCGCAGAAGTATATGCTTGTCCATGGGTCAGTTGCTTTTAAGTAAAGGAGCTTTTGTTGTTTTATTTCCAATGTTATGAGTTTAATTTGACAAAAATCTTTACAGGAAATATACGAGTATACTGCAGAATTAGATACATTTTTAATGCGGAAGCCAAAAATGTGGTAGATTTTATTGGAGAAGATGGTTCACTTGTGATTGTTGACCCTTCAAAACCCCATAGAGATGGAAGGAAAGTGTTTCAGTTTAATCGAGTTTTCAGTCCACTTGCTACTCAAGGTATTGTTACACTTCATCTTACTGTCTAAGGGTATATTGTTGGCCAAGCGATTGTCCTGCAAGTCGATGTTCAGCTCCTAAATAATAATGTAAATTGTTTTTCGCCATGCGGCCCTCTTTGCAGATGATGTGTACATGGATACTCAACCTTTGATTAGATCAGTTATGGATGGTTACAATGTCTGCATCTTTGCTTATGGTCAAACTGGATCGGGTAAAACACATACAATGGTAAGAACTTAAGTGTAGCTTTAGTAGATCCAACCTTTGTGCCAGATCACCTCCTAGGCTCCTAGATAATTTGTGTAAAATAAAAAGTGTGCATTTTCCTTGCTGTTAGATGGATGTACTGTTAATTTCGTATATCTACCTGTAAAGCATGAACATAATTCAATCTAAGCAGATGCTTAAGATTGCTTACGTTGATTTGAGGAATAACTACTTATTGCCTTTTGGAATTGCAGAGTGGTCCATCAGGCGAACTGACAAAGGACATGGGGATTAATTACTTGGCTCTCAACGATCTCTTCGAGTTGTCTAACAGAAGGAAGGACATTATAACTTATGATATTCATGTTCAGATGGTTGAAATATATAATGAGCAAGTGCGTGATCTCCTTGTTGAGGATTCAGCATCCTCAAGATATCCTTTGAAATGGATTAATCTGTCTAATATAGATACATTTGATGTCAAATAAGTAGATAAAAAGACTGAAGAAAGCTTAAGTTTCTGAAATGTAAATTTGGGTTCCTTGACTATGCACAAATTAAAGATTCGAAGCTGTACCAGTGACGGTGGCTTGAGCCTTCCAGATGCTACCATGCATTCTGTCAAGTCCACAGCTGATGTGGTCAACCTAATGAAATTTGGTGATGTGAATCGTGTCGTCAGTTCTACAGCACTGAACAATAGAAGTAGCCGGTCTCACAGGTCAGTTTTTGGACAGGCATAGTTTCCTACCCATTCTTTTTGGTATAAATTTTGATGTAGTTTCCAATAGATAGATTATTCAAGAGAGTGATACTGATGTCCATGGGATGCATCCTTGCAGTGTGCTGACAGTACATGTTCAAGGGAAAGATGTATCTGGATCCATCCTCCGCAGTTGCCTGCATTTGGTTGATCTTGCAGGAAGTGAACGGGTAGATAAATCTGAAGTCACAGGAGAGAGACTGAAGGAGGCACAGTACATTAACCGGTCTTTGTCTTGTCTGGGAGATGTTATCACAGCTTTGGCCTAGAAAAACTCCAATGTACCTTACTGCAATAGCAAACTTACGCTTCTGCTGCAAGATTCCCTAGGTACCTATTTCGAAGTTTCAAACTTTGTCAGGTGTCATTGAAGCTTCATTTTAGGATAAAATTAGTAATTCCCAGAGTGAGCATTTCATAGAATTGAGATACTCTGATTATGATCCTTGGGTAATGGTGACATTGCTTTTATGCATTTTATTTCAGGAGGAAATGCGAAGACATTGATGCTGGCTAATGTGAACCCTGAGAGAGATCCATTTGGGGAATCAATGAGTACCTTGAAGTTTGCCCGGAGAGTTTCAACGGTTGAACTTGGTGCTGCACGCATGAACAAAGAGACCAGTGAGGTCATGCAACTCAAAGAGCAGGTAAATGTACTTGGGTAATCTCTATGCTTCAGATGCCTTTCTGACAATAATCAACATTACAATTCTAGGGGGCTGGATCTGTCGATTTGGCAAAAATGAGATCCAGATTGTTATGCAAGGAGAGCGCACTCTTTGTACTGATCCTCGAACGCCCAACTTGCTTGTTCAAAGCATGAATGGCAAGGAATCTCACATAAGGAAATCGCTGCGCACCATAGAGAGGAAGCTCATCAATGGATCTGAAAGGAGGTCAGTGAAATATTTAACTATCTAGTCTTAACACTGAATTGGGCAAATTTAGTATGGTATGAAATACACAAATGCAACTGAAAAATTCCAAAATGACGGGTAATATGAGAATTTGCTCACATCATTATCTTGCCATTAAGACTTGGTTTCTATGCAATTGCAGGAACCAAAGAAATGTGATAGAAGCTCGTTCACTTGTCAGAGGCTCTACTACTTGCATTAAAAATGGAGTAGTGGTAATTGCAGCCAACACACGGACACTTAGGAGACAATCACTAACAGGTGATGGTTCAGACCAGTCTCGCCGGTCTTCTCTGGGTGGCAAGTCCACTAATTCCAGTAAGCAGAATCAGCATAATTAAATTTAATTCACAGTATATATTTCATCTCATTATGTCCATCATCTGATTATTTGTTTTTGTTTCTTCAATAAGATGTAAAAGACACAAGGAATGCCAAGACGCCTCCTCCAGTCCACCCATCATCTACGATAGCAAAGCGTTGGCTGTAGCTATAGATGGCGAAATTTAGTGTTCAATGACCAGCGAAGTGATGCTTCGACTCGAAGCTGACTGAAGTTTTGACATGATAAGATGAGACACTGAGAATTGACGAGGGAAAAACTGAAGAGTTAGCCGACAAACGCAATAGCAATTTTTTGGTTTAACACACTGCTTATGTACATATTGACACAAGTTCTTCAAATAATGCCCGAAATTTCTATGGCAATGTTTTCAAACTCCTCTTGCCCATTGTTCTCTGAATCTCTGACTTAAGTCATCAAAGCTATCGGCATCTTTTAACAGAAATGGAGGAAATGACAGGTGCCTCTGCTAATAAACCGGCTGCTCTTCTATTAGTTGAAGATGCAAACAAGCAGATGGCCATTGCCTTAGATTTACCCAAAAGTGCTACTGTCAGGAAAACAGACGTGAAGGTTAAGAGGAGCATCATTAACAAGTCATCCAGTTCACCAAATTGTTAAAAATGCCTTCTTTACAAGTTTATGATGAACCTGAAAAACTGATTCACAGATGAGTGTACTTTATTCAAGTTTCAACCATTCAGTCAATGGAAAGAAATATCGACAATTATTTAAGGAAGGTGAAGAGAAGAAAGTAGTTAGCAAAGCTTAAACAAGTCAGTTGTTTGATTGTAGCTAATTTGCCCGTTTATTTTCTTGAAGGAATAGTCATAGGCTTGAAGCAGCCGCTTGTGGAATCTCCTCATGTCCAAGCTCACATTCTGTCTGTCGAGAATTCCTGTGGGATCGGCTGTCCCCATTAGATAGTAAGAATCTGGAATAGGAATCCTTCCTCCTTTCAAACTCTTCCTTTCATCATTCATCATGATGGACAGACGATTTTGTAGGTATGTTTCGTCCAGAGGAATCCCAGATAAGATCATTCTGGCCGCAGTGAAACCATCCTTCTCACCATGATTCACCAAAACTGTTCATACAGTAAAAGAACAAAAGGAAAACACAAGGGAAAATGTTTACACATCAAATAGCAATTGAAGGAAATACGCACCCAAGGGAAGTAAAACCAGCAAAGATGAATAGAGATGCATTTTTTTTACTTATGCATATTTCGAATCAAGAAAAATAAAAGAAGCACATCCAAGTATAGAAAAAAAAATTGGAGAAAAATCTCTTTTTGGACTGTTTTAAAAATGGACAATATTTCAACAGTCCAAAAGTTCAGAAGAATACTACCTCTTAGAGCTGCTCGTTTACTAGAGAAGACACTATTTGCATCTCCCAGAGCATTCTCCACCATGTCCAAAAGAAATTCATTAGGGACCCGCCATAGCTTAAAAGTGCAATCAAAATCTTTGAAAGATATGCAAGCTTTGGTTTATTACTGCATCAATGAGGACCAAGGTCTAATCAGTTCTTCCAAAAAGGTAAAATTTGATGGCAGAAAAAGCTCCAAACAAAAAGCAATGGGATTTAGTAATTCACAAGAAAAACATGTCCCATGTTCAAATTAAACTGCTGAAAGAACAAGAAAGCCGCTAACTTTTCAGTCTGTTTATGTAAGGGTCTTTTAACCAGCTAACTCCAATGGAAAATCTTAACACAATGATCAACAAATCAATAGTATAGCCAGGCAACAAACCCACAGATAACACTGTGATCACAGTACTAGGCGTCAGAGGTACCATAAGAACCTCAAGAGAATTAATTAAAACAATGATAGCCTGCTAGCAAAATATGTTGGTTGTACCTTGTTTGTACTATTTCGAGTGCATCAACGGTCCTGATATCTGAAAGCTTCGGGTCCTTTTCAACCTTGATCATCAACGGTCGAATATGAATTGTATGAGGAGGGAGCTACAGATTAAAATTCGGCCAAAACAATTAGAATGGAAATATATCGCAATATGGAGAATTATTGCAGCTGAAAAACTAATAACTAGACTCACACTTAATAATACAATGTAGATTTTCCTAAACAACCAAAACACTTTAACAACATCAATGATCTAACCAATTTTCTGCATATAAAATGATCGGCTTGACAAAGCTTAAACAAACAAGATATCTTCCGCTTGGGACTATTTGGAACGTCTCCATTTAAATGAGGGGAAAGAAAGGCCTAAAGCAAGATATTGTACTTTCAGAACATTTGTCACTAACAATATCAACAAAGGCATGAAACACAAAGGTAACTGTTCAAGGCTTATGAAAAGATATCATCACTATTACATGTAAGAGGGAAATTGATCACTAGTAGTATCGACTAACAATGCTTTGTTGCAGTAAAAACTCACCAAACTGTGATCCGCAACACCTAAGTTACAAATTCACATTGTGTATGGTATTGCATCCCATAACCAAAATACTACTATTACTAGACGGTCCAGTAATTCATCGTACTCGGGCAGCAGCATCCTATTGCCAAATATAGTATTGCCATTACAGTGTCATCATGACTATGACTATACTATCTAAAGACATAATGCACAATTAACCATAAATGACATCATTACATACTATCAGTTTTCCTTTTTTATTTGTCATAATTATTTTTTGGAGATCATTTTTTCTTGCATAGCAAGAGGAAGATACCACTAAGATGATACCCATATCCACAGGTCACAAACCTTAAAAGCAGAGGCATCAGATTACAAATTCTCCACGATGATAATAGCTACTTAATTGCGAGCAGAAAGATATTCAGGTAACCATATGTACTAAGAACTAATTTCTAGCTTCTATAATCAAGTGATAGTTGACCAATGAAAGCATCAACTAATGTGATAACGAGAGCATATTAAGGGAATATAATATATAAATTTCTTGCACAAATTATCTCATGCCAATGGACAACACTATATGACAAAGGCAGGAAAAAGGATATCAGTAACTGCAACTTAACTGCAGGAGAGTAAGTTCACAAAGATGACATACCTTGGATCCTCGAGTGGACAAATCCTCCAGGGTTGAGGATGTTGAAAGCAACCTGCCTCTTTCTTTTAGTAAATCTCCAAAGACTAAATCCAGCTGAAATTGGATGTTGAAACAATTCATGTCATTTGTGATTATTATAGGAAACAAAAACCATCAGTATCAAAAAGTGAAAAACTTAACAAACTCAAAGTTTCTCATCCCTATATCAATTATATTGGGCAGTAGATTTGAGTACAAAATGTTTCCCTGATGGTTGAACATGACATTTAGTTCAGCAAAGAAGATTTTCTGCTTATTTTATTTGTAGGAAAAAAATGGAAATGCCACTCCTGTGACGTTTAGTGCACTGTATTTCTTGCATGGATGCAAAGGAAGCACTGGAAAAAAACAACATATTTACCCCTCTGGTTAGTCTTACAACTATATTTTTAATCTCATACACATCAACCAGGCACAAAAAGCGTGTGCAAAATTTCTACAGGCGATATTTGCTCTATCTATGCGATAGAAGAAAGCAATGCCTTCCCACTCAATCTACGAGCTGTACGATTTGTACTCTTTCTACCTTCTAGTGACATGTAGATTCCATGTTCAACCAGCAACGTAACTAGTCAAAACTGGTACGGTCTTCCAAGGACAACAGGACATATACTTATTTTAGGCTCTGCAGTTTTGATCAAGTCATGTAAGAATACCTATTATTGTAGTTGCAGAATATCTCTAGTGAGGTGTTTCCATGCACATCAAAATCATTTATTCATCGAAAAATTAAATTTCAATTGCCCATATTCCCACTAATATTTATCTTCTTTTTGCCATAAACGAAACAACATATTATTCCATCAAAGAGAGCCTAAGCATTACAGTGCTTAGCCTACATCCTCAAAGACATGTGAAGTAAATTAACCTTCAAATCTTCCACTTTTGTGCTCCCTCGCTACTCGCGCATTCGCTGGCAATTGAACAACCCAACAAGATACAGAAACAACCCATTCGGGATTTCAACTGCGCATTCCGAAACCAGCCCATGAGAGGGGAGGAAGAAGGAAACTCACCGGTCGAGAGAGAAACGCACGGACCCCGCCCAGGTCCACAGCAAGCGGGAAACTCTCCAGCCCGTGCCTCTCCTTCTTCTCCACGCCGTCGACCCCGCCCAGGTCCGCCGAGATCTCCCTCGCGACCGATCAGCCCAGCGTCAGGGACAACGCCCGGTCAGCGGCGGGGAGCTTGGTGCCGCTCGAGAATGAGACCGAGGCCGCCTCCCTCCTGCCGGAGGTCGATGGCTTCGCGGCGGAGGCCGGCGAGAATCCTTCTCCAGCCCGCGCCTCTCCTTCTTCTCCGCGCCGTCCGAGATCTCCCTCGCGACCGAGCGGGCCAGCGTTACGGACAGCGCCCGGTCAGCGGCGGGGAGCCTAGTGCCGCTCGGGAACGAGACCGAGGCTGCCTCCCTCCTGCCGAAGGCCGATGGCTTCGCGGCGGAGGCCGGCGGGACGGGGAGGACGAGCAGATGCCGGAGACAGAGGATGCCAGAGGCATGAGGCTTTTGGGGAGGGAGCCAGAGCCGGAGCCGGAGGCGAAGGCAGACACAAACCTTCTGCTCGATCTCTGAGGGAACAGTCGGAGGTGGAGGGGGTCGGGACCCGACTGCGACTGGTGAGGCTCCGACGTGCCAGAAACAGATTTTGGGGGAGGAAGGCGGAGCTGGAGCCGGAGGCGGACACAAACCTCGTACCCAATCTCCGCGGGAACAATCGGAGGTGGAGGGGGTCGGGACCCAACCGCGACTGGTGAGGCTCCGAGGTGCCAGAAGCAGATGACCGGCGAGGCTCAGGCGGAGCCGGAGACGAAGGCGGAAGCGGAAGCGGTCTCGATCGTTTTGTGTTTGTGCTCCCGCGAGGGGAGAGAAAGTGAGAGAGAGAGAGAGAAAATTGCAGAAGATTCAATTGAGGAGAGATAATGGTCTTTTGGGCGGGAGCTTTGCGTGACTTGTCTTTTCTTCTGTCAGTGAGCCGAGCCGAGCCGAGCGAGTCTTTTCATTTCCCAGCGGGTCCCCCAGGACAGGTGTCGAAATCTGAGTGGTATGTGCGCGCCACGTCAGCGAATGATGTGGCGCGAACGAACCACTGAATATTTTCTCGTGATTGTACTAAGGAGGATGGAGGTCATTGGACGACGATGGTTGTTTTCTTTTCCTTTTGGTTTTATCGAAAGTGACACTATGGTCACTATTAACCATGCAACATTTGATTGGATGCAAAAAATTTGAGTACAGCGACGGTACTTTCCGACCAAAATAACGACAACTTGCCTTATGAAAGAATTACAATTAGGGTGATTATTAATCAATTAATAAAATTTTTATGGTACTGATTTTCCCCCAAGAATATGTAGAACCAATTTTTTGGAAATGGATATCTCATTATTAAGTAAAGTGAAAATGTATGTGGACCTAATAATTGCCCTCCCTCTCGAAACAGCTAGGATTTGACTCGTGCAATTGTGCAGGACCGATTGAAATTTACACCTCAACATTTATGTTTTTTTATAATTCGTTTTAGTTTTTTTTTTAATGTGTTTTATTATTGTAGAAAATATCATTTGCAGAATATTTAAATATGTTATAAATATCATGGTTACTTAGTTAATACTAGATAGAAAAACAAAATAGCAAATACAAGGAAATACATATAAGTCAAACTAAAAATATACATCATTATGGTTATCTTAATTTTTTGTTGCGGAAGAACAAATGAATAAGGACAATAGACCAGAAAACAGAAAAGTAAATTAGAAATTGGAATAACATAGTTCTGTGACCAAGTCTATGGGGAGAGCTATGTAATATTTCACTACTAGTCAAGCGATACTATAAAGGTAATAACTGCACTCGGGTCACTCGAACACTCTCAAGTTTTTTCAGTCCCAATTATATCCAACAACTGACACAGTATTTACCCGCACCATTCTTTGCGAAACAATCATTAGATCTTATAGAGGAATTACAGAAGTCTCACCAAGATTTTCATAGCAATCAAACAGTGGTGATAATTGCTCTCTAAATATAATTCACAAACTCATACACAGCCTTGCATGTAGAAGTTGGAGTACTCACCGAACTCGTGCGAAAAAAGCACTCCACAAACAACCTTCCCCTCTGATTAAAACAGTAATAATAAAAATCCTTCCTTGGAAGTGGCAAGTATGGTCATTGCAAATGAACTTGAAGTATTCACTGCTTACTCGTTGATATATTTATATAATGAAATGTATATTTTTTAATCACGATAACTCGATAGAATAAGATATGAAATCGCCTTGGGATTTTTCTATATTCTATCTACTTGTTTGTGAATCACAATATTAAAGTCGGATATATTTATATAATGTAATGTATATTTTTTAAATATAAACGACATATCATTGTAAATGAACTTAAAAATTTATAAACGGAAGTGGTAAAAATCTCCCGTAACACTACTCCTTAATTTATTTTTATTTTATTAATCCTCTTTTTAAAATTATTTTCTTCGTTATTTCCTTTTTCCCCTTTCGTCATTCTTTAATAAAATTTTATTAAGTAGTAAACTATACTAACATACTTAAAATATAAAAATACCTCAAATATATAATAAATATAAATATATAATTGATAGATTGAATGTTTATTACAAGATATAATTAAAGTTGAATATATAAATTAAATAAGATTAAATTAAAAAATAAATTTATAATTATAATTTTTAATTTCTTAAATTAGAATTCAAATATTATTTATATTGAAATATAATTTTAATTTTGTTAATTTAATAAGTTTGTTATTCAAGAAAAATAACTTTCATATTATGGACATTAGAAATTTTATCCACCTTTATTCCACCTCTTCTATGGGATAATTTTATATGGCTTATATTTCTCTTTATATCCGACTTTATTCATTATTATGCTTCGTCAAACATTACATAGTGACACAAATTTATTCAATCTGAATGAACACATGTAATGATTCAAAGCATTGAACATGGGTCAAACTCCCTAGAATAAGATTTTAGGTAGTGAATTTTGGGATGGGTTTCAACTTACATCTTAAAATCTTTTCCACTTTGTGTAATTTGGAATATCACAAACTCTTCCACTTTAATGTTAATGTCTTTGTAATTGTCAACCAATATTGGGCAGTGACATTTCCTATTCTGCCGAGAGTTGCACATTTTCAAGTTTACACATTAAGGCCATCATTCGCCAATTTGTTGGATTAGCCATTTAGTCCATTCCCAAATCATAAATCTACCAAAAAGAATCTTGCTAAGATTCATTGCAGCACAAGGCATTTATTATTCATGTCCATTGCATGGATTAACCTACTACATAAGTAGGAGCTGACAGGCTTAAGTTAAACTATTTATTACTATCATCATACTACAATTTTTTTTTTTTTAAATTTTTTCACCGTAGTTTAAAGAACACGAGTTTCAAGAGAGCAAACTGCTTCATAAGTTGGATTTTATCGTCAAAGACGTGGGACTGATTCTCGGAAGAGGTCTTCATCGGCAAACTTACTTTTCATTAAAGAAAAGGAAGCACGACCACAACACCATCGATGATTTTAAATTAATATCTTCATAAAAATGATGACAACATTATGGCGAATAACTCCAAAAAAAGCCAAATTCAAAGGCTGAATTTCCTGCGGATGTAACCGGATCAAATAACCATAATCCCCAAAAAAATGACTAAAATGTTCTAAAGTCTCTCTTTGAATCTTGTAGTCATTAGATAATAATTTCTTAAATCTTATAGCGACTCCCTTACATCGATTAGGATTCGTCCTAGGAAAAATATGAAAGCCAGTGACATAGAAATTGGACCTCATAAGAATTGGACCAGAAACGAGGAGGGCTGAAACTTGAAACACGGTATGATCATCAACACACGCTTCATTACTAATTAACTTTGTTGAAAGAAGAATGAGTAGCAAAAGAGTTTCACCTTCTTAATCATTTGATATCGATAGAGGGTATACTAGATTCGGTTTAATATTTATACTAGATTCACCAAAAAATTGCAGATATCCAATATATTGTGATCAAGGGTTAGAGTGAATTCTTCAAATGAATAATTAGTGAGTATCTTGAGGAATTTGTTAAGCACGTTTGGTTTGAAAAATCACTTTCCAAGCATATATTCTGCAAAATATCGAGAACTCGATGGATGGAAGCTACGAAATGTCCACAATTGATGTTTTAAGAAGTATTTGGAAATATTGGATAACAAAAAGAGTTAATACCCTAAAAAACCTTAAATTTGTACATCTGTGACAAATTTACCAAAAATTATTTTTTTAACCACAAAAAATTTCAAACTGATTACCTTTGACAAATTTATCCCAAACTGGTATACTTGTGACAAATTTACCCTCTGGTAGTATTCGTTAAATTTTACCGTCAAATTATTAAATTAAATAACACGTGACAGTTTTTTTTTTCTAGTATACTAATTTAGGATTTTACGTTCCATTTGTCACAGTTTATAATTTTTGTGATTTTTTTGTGATATTAATCTAATTTAACAGAGAGTATATTTGTCACAAATTTACCAGGTTTGAGGTTTTTGCGGTCGAATAAATTAGTTTGAAGAAAATTTGTCGTAAATATACCAGGTTTATGGTTTTTTATGATCAATCAAGGTAAATTTGTCACAAATGTATTAGTTTGGGGTTTTTTATAAATCAAAAAATAGTTCGGGATAAATTTAATCAAATGTATCGATTTGGGGTTTTCAAAGTATTAACTCTAACAAAAATCCATTTAAATAATGACCAGAAACAAAATGCCTGTTAAATTCACCCCTAAAATGGCTCCATACACCCTTGGAGGATCAAATAGACAAACCTATCCAAATCGTGGGTTCCATTACTCCCATCTCCAGCAAGTCTGCGTGCTTCACCAACTGTTCACCTCTAGTTGTCTTTTTATTTCCTTCTAATAATGGCAGACAAGTAGCAAGTGATTAAGACTTAATACCTAATCAATTGTCCACTAGCGGTGGTGGTAAGAGTGGTGACTTAAAACACCACTGAATATTTTCTCCTGGTGGAGGTGACAGGCCAAGTAAAGTAGATGTAAAATGCAGAAAATCATCCATCCCTCTCTTTATACAAATTATCTGTGGTCACCATTTGGATACTTGATTGTGCTACTCTTGTCTCGATTGAGGCAACCAGCAACAGTCTTTTTTTTTTTTAATACTTAGTTTGGGCCTTAACTTAATAGCTAATCAATTGTCCAGTGGCGGCGGAGGTAAGAATGGGGACTTAAAAACACTAGTGGCACTGGCGGTAGTAACTGGCCAAGTAAACTAGATATAAAATGCAGAGAATCATATACATACATACATACATACATACATACATACATACATATGTATATATGTATATATATATATATATATATATATATATATATATATATATATATATATATCATTTATGGTCACCATTTGTATTACTCGATTGTTTCTAAGGGCGCTGCTCTTGTCTTGATGGAGGCGATCAACAACAGTCTCTCTTTTTTTTCGCTATTTAGTTTGGACCTAATCAATTGTTCGCTACTCCTTATAGAAATGGTTTTGACCGAAGGTAAAAAAATGTACCACCCATAAATCCAAAATTTAGTCATCGTGTATGTATAAATATTGTAGCCCCGCAACGGAAGCTTTTTTTTTTTTCTAATGCTGATCGTGCATGTAATAGAAATTGAAGCTAAAAGAGTATATATTCCATATGTAGCTTTGACATTCAATTTCTATACTAAAAACAAGTAATACAGGATAAAATTATAAAATATTAATGAACGAAATAATTTAAACAAACCTCTCCACCCTACATAAAACCATCTCCATGCACCATTGTAGAGGCTAGAGGATGAACAGTTTGTCTTGCTCTTCCACTTTATCTCTTTATGCAAATCATCTCTACTTCCTCAATTCTTATTATAGCTTGATAGGCAAAAAATTAATTTATATATGGAATGAGGAAAACCAAAACAGATTTGAGTGCAAAAAAAAGATGAAGGAGGGAGAGCGTTGAAGAGCAATCAGTGGAGAAAGAAACACCAGCAACTTTTTACTGGAATATTTAATTATTAACGGCTGGGATAATTTGTACAATTATCTGAACAGATTTGGGACTGTATATATAAATATATATGGTTTTGCACACATGCACCAACTGTATCCTGACAAAAACGGTGGGCTGCCCCCACCCAAGCCTCCATTGCAACGGGTCCACCATCTCCCCTTGGAAACAAGATCTCTCTGGATCCGTCTCATTATTGGCGTTCACATGTATATGATATTTAAATCTTAGCGTGCTTGTGCATGCATGGAGTCGTACCGCCTTCTGTTGCAGCAAGGTCGACATGACACGAAACTTTAACAATGACCACGTGGCCGACGAAGGGCCAGCAAGCAACTCGACTCCCAACACCCCTGTTGTACTAACATGGAATCAATCTTGCCTTCCCTTCTTTGAGAGTTTTTTGTATCAGGCCAAGCTGTCTAAAGTTGAATGCACACAGCAGTGGTGTGGCCAGCTAATATCACTGATATGAAGCGACCGAAGGAACTGGGACAAATCGCCAGTCAAAAGTTAGGTCTCTCTGTCTCTCACACCCACTTTCGAAACAAGATCTCTCCGTATCTTCTCAATATTGGCGTTCACATGTATGAAGTCTAAACGACGGACAGGTCAGTACGGTTGGGTTGGGACCCTCGGCTATTGCTGAGGCCTAAATCTTGCCCTGCAGCAGCGAGGTCGACATGACACAAAGCTTTAATAATGGCTAAGTGACCGACAAAGGCCAGAAAGCCTGATGTACTAACAAGGAGGCAATCCTGCCTAAGCGGTCAAAAGTTGCATGGATGCAGCAGTTGTGTGGCCAGCTCAATATGACTGATATGAAACAACTGAAGGAGCTTGAGAAGTCGCCGGTCAAAAGTTGGGTCTCTCTCTTTTACCCTTTCGAGACAAGATCTCTCCATATCCTTCTTAATATTGATGTTCACATGTATAAAGTCTAAAAGTGTGTTTAGTAACGATTTTGTTCTCGAAAATATATTTTGATTATATATAATTTTTTTAGTCTATTTCCGAGAACGATTCTGAGTAAAAGAACGCGTTTGATAATTATCTAAAATTTATGATTCTAGAATAGAATTGTGTTTGGTACCGTATTAATTAATTCTGTTTTAAATCAATTTCTTTTAATTTTTAAATAAATTTTTTCTTTTATTTTTTTCCTTTTCCTCATATTCTTCTTTTTCTTCTTGTGACCGGTCGCCGGACCGGCGACTAGCCAAATGAGGGTCGTCGACCTCATTGGAGCGTCACCGACCCTCGGTGAGGCCAGTTCTCGTCGGCTAAGCTTTGCCAGCAGCTGGGCGAGACTTGTCTAGCCCCACCGAGGCCTGCTTGGCCACCGGTGGGGCTCGGTGAGTCTTGCCGGTGGCTGGGCAAGCCTTCGGCGAGCTCAACCTTGCCTTGGTTTGGCAAGCCTCCGGCGAGCTCGCCGGACCGGCGGACGGCAGCGAGCAGTGGTAGGCAGTGGTGGACGGCGGTCATGGGATGGCGGAAGAGAAGAATAAGACTTTCACTATTTTGATTCTTTTTTTGATTTTCAGACCACGAATTATATTTTTTTTATTCTCAATTCTTGTCCAAAACTGATTTTGGGAAGAAATTTATTCTCGGAATCAATTTTGGACAAAAATTTACTAAACACAATTTTGTTTTCAAATTAATTATGAGAATAAAAAATCAAAATCATATATACTGTTTGGATGGTTACCAAACAGTGCCTAAAAGACGGACAAGGCAGTGTGATTGATCTGGGTCCCTCAGCTATCAAGAGTCGTACTGCCCTCTGCAACAGCAAGGTCGACATGACACGAAGCTTTAATAATGGCTAGTGACCCAAGCCAGAAAGCAACTTGACTCCTCCATGTTAACTATTGCTAAAGTTTGTCCTGATGTTGTAGCATGGAAGTAATCTTGCCATCCTTTCTTTAACAGTGTATGTCTAAGGCCAAGCAGTCAAACGTTAGATGGACGCGGCAGAGGTACGAACAACTTCACATGATTGATAAGAAGCAACTGAAGGAGCTTGAGGAGTCGTCGGCGAGCGAGAAAAAGAAAAAAACTGCCGGTGGAGGATTTGAGGACCAGCAATGGACGGGAATTAGGCGACGTGCAACGGTGGTGAGAATGATGGTTTAAGGACATAATGAAGCCCTCCTATCGTCATCAAGAAACCCTTCATGAGAATGGGTTGATGGATATTTGAATCATTAAAAAAAAAAATTCTTAATAATTGATAAAGAGCGTTTCTTAGTTTGTTTGATATGACAATTTCATGTGAAAACTACGATAAAATATAAGTCATTATGATTATAGTGTGACGTAAAAATATACTGTTTTTTTAAGGGAGTCTCATTAGTTATCTTGCTCCCAAGCCAGAACAATTTCCGACTGTCAAAGTAATCTGCCAATCCTAAATTCTCTAAGCCTTTTTAAATCTTCACTAATCCCATCAATCAATGACCTTTAGCCGTAGATACCAATAAATCACGTACCAATTTCTTTGCCTTGTAATGAAGTTTGGTGGTATCAATTTTCACAAGCACATATATTGGTCTAATGCTAATAAGTTTTTGACCTATACTTTTACGATATGACGATTCTCTTCTTATTTTTAGAATGATATCACTAGAGGCTTTTGAAATTAAAATTAATAGGTTGGACAGGTAATGTTATGGCATTAATTGATGGAAAATATTCGATGTCACAATGAAATTTGATATCTGAACGAGTGAAAATATTAATTGTGCACTTCATGAGGGTAATCATTATATGAGAACTTGTCCTTAAGGCATTAAGGCATTTTTTTAACAAATTCCTTTCTTTGCAAATTGAATTTCTTAAGAATGCTTGTGACCCCAGTTAGCCAATTAACTTGGCCTAATTGGAATTTACCGTGTTTACATTGGTGACAAGTGGTATGCTCCTCTCCGATTCTTAATTATGCACACTGTGATCCCTTGTGTGTTCACTTTCTATGGAAAAGATAGCCTATGCAAGTATATGGGTGTTGCGAGCGTTTCTTTCTCTTTGATTGCTCCTCAACGCTTCCCTTCCTTCGTCATTTTTTGTACTGCGTTGTTGGATTTCTAGTACTGAATCTCGGGTGTTGATAATCAAATCTGCTTTGCTTTCTCTCATTTCATATATATATATATATATAATATGAAATCTTTTGAAAAGGACGGTGGGTATTAAACAGGTATCAAACTAGAAATTAGCCATCTCGAGAAAGTTGATTAGCACAATGAACCCAACAAAACTAAAGAGAAACGATGCAGGATAATGCTAGGATAATACCACTAGCTTACGAAATTGGTAAAGTGAAACAACAAATTTTTAATTACGGTAGATATGACTCACTTTATTAATTTCAGTTGTAGATCAATCAAGTATTTTTATATCATATTTACATTATTATAAACGTGAAATTAAAATGAAAAATATATATTTGCAACCATGTATGATTGATGTGAATCTGAATATGTGGGTTTAGATTTTTTTTTTTATATTTATTATCATGATTTTTTTTTGTTGCCAAGGATTGCCAAGTACATAAAAGTTTACATTTTATTTAGACAATTACATAAAATTAAGGAAAAAAGGGTTGAAGGTGGGAGCAGGAAAAGACTAGAGCGGCATCGTTTATCTCTGTTTGTATGCCCGTGACTCCGTAATTAATATCTCATTCGTCGCAACCGCTAATACATGTGAAAAGTGATAATCATAATATTTCAGTTTGAATATATTTACAATTGAGATCATGCGCGATAGAGGCTCTCTAACCTTAAGCGACCTCTAACCTTAAGGGGCCAGCACTTGTTGGTTGTTACCACACTGTCAATTTTCTTAGCTCCGAACCTCCCACAATCCAAAATAGTTTTGCTTTTATTTATTGATTTGTTCCTGCAAATCAATTGAATCACTATGACATCATATCATAAAAAAAATGGCCAATATGGAGGATTGCGCCCTCAAAATGACTCGAGGAGTGGACTAGTTTCGGTGTGTGAACACTTCTTTCAGATACCACTTGATTGCTAGGTGAAAATGGAAAAAACATAACATTAATTGTTCATTGGTCTTGAAATCAAATAAATGAAATTTCAAGGCGGCAAGGTCAAATAAGATAGGCTTATGTTTTATAAGGAGAATAGTGTGATTACCTAATTACAGTCCGTCTAGTACGAGCATTTTGATATAGAGAAGAGATTTTTCCATTAATTTAACCATCGGTGAATGTCCACTATAAGTTTCCAACTAAATTGAAGCAGAGGCCATCCTTCTTGCTCGCAACCTCAGAAAAGGATCTGGAGCTCCCAAATATCATCAGCGAAAATGATTTCAAAGTTAGTCGTGGATCCTTTGCTCTACCCTCTCGCCCCTTGTCCTTGGGAGATTCGGCCCCAGGTCTATGCTTTCCTCTAACTCCAGGAAAGGCCAAGATCGAGTGTAACCTGGTCCTCCCATTTCTCCAACAAATAATGTCTTCTTGGATGGCTCTTTAGATGATCACCAAATGACAATCCATTTTTTAAAAGGTTCTTTTGTAGTTTGTTGCATCACTTGATATATCAACTTAGTTGACCATTCTTAACATTATCTATCTTAGTCATCCATACAAATGGAGAGCGCTGGCTAACATTAACTACCGAAAATTTAATACTCTACTCCTTTATTTTTTTTTCATGGCTTAAGTAGTTTAGACATTAATATATTCATTGCGTTCTTGACGTGGGTTAGTGCATAGCAAAATCTATCATCCTTCAAACACAAAATAGTACATGAGAAAATTCATAAGATTTTCACTTCAATCAAATGCTATTCTATAAGGTACTTTACATTAGGAGTTTGGGAAGGTGGCTTGATTATAGAAACATCAGTAAAATGTCACAATTCTTTCAAAGTTTCAATATTAAACATTATATCTTCAAAGTCTTTATTATTTCTTAAAATCATTATACTTAAATAGGGCAGGATTAAATGTGATTCACAATGGTGATCTAAATCTTTCATTTTATCCTTGTTTTCACCGAACATTTTATTCTTTAACTTAGGTTGATAATATATGTAATCTAATAAATCCAAATCTCAACAAGAAAATGCTATTCGAGTTCATGATGAATCATACTCAAAATTTGTTTAAGTCAGATTGGAGATGTATTAAGTGGATGATTGATGATGACTGGACCGTCACGTTTGTAAATTTAGGTTAAAATTAACTAAAATGACTACAATGAAAACTTGAGAAATTCATTAGAAAAATTGAAAAATTTAGGATTACTTTGGAATCTGTACGATAGCCCTCTTTAAAATTGAATATGTAATTTTTTCTTTAAAACATTTTTAGCATTAGAGTGGGCATCATACAATATTATGATAATGATATTCATTCTTATCCTGATTTTTTTGGATGAGCTTTTGCAAATTTAGGATCATCCTGGTCTTTCTCCACCTCACATGTCCATCCGCTGTCTAATTCAAACATGAATAAGGTTCACGATCCACTACAGGTCCTTAGAGGACAATAATATCTACTTTTCCTTTTGCTTTATATTTCAAAAGTGACATTTACATCGGGAAGCATTTCCAGCTAGAAACGTGGCATGTTTCAAATAGTCATGCGACATTTCATTGGATGAACATTTGTGAATTTAGGACCATCTTAGCCGTTTCGCGTCTTTGCATGTTCATCTATTGTTTTATTCGGGCACAAAATAGCGAAAGTCTTTATAATAAGGTCCATCCTCTCCTATTATGTCTACTTTTCCTTTTTCTGTTTACTTTGACTTTAATGTCGCAAATCATTTTACAGCTAATAAAGTAGCAACGTTTCACATGCACCACATGTCCATAGAAGACAGGACAATAATGTCTTCCCCTTTTGCTGTTTTCCCAAAGTAACAAAGGCGTTTCACATGGCAATGTGACGTTTGATTGAACGTGAATAAGAAAAGTAATTGTACTAACATGGTTCATCCTGTACACAGGTCCTTAGAGGACAATAATGTCACGTTTTGCTTTTGCTTTTTCCAAAAGTGATACTAACGTTGATCATACAATGTATGATTGGACACGAAGAAGTTGAGTAAGACCACAATGTGTTTCAATCAAAATAATCACAACTTGTCTTTTAAAGGAACTGCCGTTAAACTATTAATAAAAGTTTTACTGTACTGATTTTTTCCCCCAGAATATACAGGACCAGCTTTTTGGAAATGGATATCTCATTTTTAAGTAAATTGAAAATGTACATGGACCTAATAATTGCCCTAGCTTTTGAAACAATTGGGATTTGACCCGTGCAATAGTGTGGAATTGATTAAATTTTACACTTCAAAACTTACATTTTGATTTTTCGAATTTGTTTTATTATTGTAGAAAATATCATTTGCAAAATATGTTATAAATGTCATGGTTACTTAGTTCTAGATAGACAAAAAAAAATAATCTGGCAATACAAGGAAATACATATAAGTCAAACTAAAAACATCTGTCATTACATTCATCTTGATTTTTGTTGCAAAAGAACAAACCGGTAAAACAAAAAAGTAAATTGGGAATTGGATTTACGTAGTTTAATAACCCAGTATTGGGGAGAGTAACATTAAATTTCACTATAAATCAAGCGATATTATGAAAGTTATAATAATACTTGAGTCATTCAAATACTCTCAAGTTTTTTTAATCCCAAAATATATCAAATAACTCACACGGTATTTATCTGCACAATTCCTTGCGAAACAATTACTAAATCTCACTAAGGAATTATAGAAGCTTGACCAAGATTTTTACAACTATCAAATACTCAATGATTAATTCTCTCTGAATATAATTAACGACCTTAAGCACAGCCTTACATGGTGAAGTTGAAGTATTTATTGAACTTGTACAAAAAAGCACTTCACAAACAGCATTCCCCTCTAATTAGGGGGGGGAAAAAGCCTTCATTTGAAGTGGCAAATATGGTCTTTACAAATGAAGTTCGAGTATTCACTACTTACTCGTAGGTCATGACCCAAGCTCCTTTGTAGGAGCCCAGAGAAAGACGTGGCACTTGGGGACTATGCAATTAGCAATTCTAATTTCATTTTGGCGTGATGTTTCTCGTGATTTTGCAAGTCTAATTAACATGTTGTCTCCTATCATTTCCTCGCTCATACCTTTACCATTGAATAGGGATTAACCTGCTCTATGACCTGAGGCTTGAAAATCGAGCCTGCCTTCTTAAAACACAATACCAACAAGTCCACATACAGACCTAATCCTTCATTGCTTAGATTTATAACTAACTTTCTAAGGTGCCGAAGTAGGATGAGCTATAGGCACTTTCTTATTATTATTATGCTTCATCAAATATTAGATGGTGACACGAAATTTAGTCAATTTGAATGAACATATGTAATGACTCAAAGCATTCAATGTGGGTCAAACTCCCCATAAAAAGATTTTAGGTGGTACATTTTTGGAGTGGGTTTCACTTACTTCTTAAGTTCTTTTCTACTTTATGTGCGATTTGTAGTATCACAAACTCTCCCACTTATAATGCTAGTGTCCTTGTAATTGTCAACTCATATTGGGCAGTGATATTTCCTATTTTGCTGAGAGTTGCACTTTTTCAAGCTCACACATTATGGCCATCACTTGCTACTTTGTTGGATTAGCCATCCAATCCATTCCCAAATCATAGATCTACCAAAAAGAATCTTGCTAAGATTCATTGTGGCACGACGCATTTATTGTTCATGTCTGTTGCATGGATTAACCTACTATTGGAGCTTACAGGCTTGAGTTAAACTATTTATTACTATCATGGGAATGAAAAAAGAAGAAGAAAGGTTTGGTCTAGAAGTGATCATAAGTCTCAGCATCATATTCCCAAATCACATATGGCTTCATTTTGGACAGAATAAGGTCCATAGTCCACCACAGGTCCTTAGAGGATAATAATGCTTGCTTCTCCTTTTGCTTTCTTTCCTAGAGTAACCCTAATGTTGCGAATCATTTGCATCTCGAAACATGGCACGTTTCACATTGCCATGCTTCGTTTGATTGGATGAACTTTTGTAAAATTAGGACCATCTTGGTCATTTCCCGTCTTGTGTGTTCATTAGTTGTTTTCTACGGACATGAAGCATCAAAGACTCAATCATAAGGTCCTCCATCCACAATAGGTATTTAGAGGACAATAATATTTCCTTGTCTTTTTGCCTTTTTTTCTAAAGTAACATTGACATTGTGAATGGATTGCAGCTAAAGACATGGCGTGGTTCACATAGCCATGTAAGGACCACAGAACCCTAAGGTCCTCAGAGGACAATAATGTCTCCTCCTTTTGTTGTTTTTTCAAAGTAACATTAATGTCAAGAATTATCTGTAGTTGAAAAGGAGGCGTTTTTCCCACGTTGTACTAATAACCACGGCTTTTTGTCAATGAAAGTAACTACGACTTGTTTTTCAAAGGAATTACCTTTAGGGTGCTTATTTATCAATTAATAAAAGTTTCATTGTGCTAATTTTCCCCTAAACATGCACGGCCGATTTTTTGAAATGGATATTTCATTATTAAGTAAACTATAAAAACACATCAAACGTATAGGGGGAAAATTGTATAAAAAGTCATAAATATATTATACTTTTATTAGTTCAGTCCTAAACATTTTAATTTTGCCGATTCAATCCAAAACATTTTCATTTCTTAACAATTAAGTCCTAAACCATTTCACTTCTTACCAATTAAGTCAATCCAACAAATTTTGATCAGAATTTATTGACGTGGATGTCAGCGGTGCCACATGGCACTGTTGGCACTCACATAGACACTTTTAGAAATATAATAATATTTTTTGAATTTTGAATTATTTTTTTTTCCAATTTTTCTCTCTTTTTTTTTTTTTTTGTTGCCTTTCTTTTCTTTTTGGTCTTCTTCTATTTTGGAAAAAAATTGTTAGTTTTTATTCAATTTTGTCATTGTTGCCTGGATATGCTTTCTCAATAGATGGAAAAGAAAACCGAGTGGCTATAGTTGAATTAAATTGCATACCTTCAAGCTTCAATTTGTTTTCTTTTTCCCCTTTTTGCTAGATAACAATGGTTATATTCATAGCAAAGCTTCCTTGTTTTATTTGGTCCGGGGTCAAAAAAAGAAAAAGCCTATTGTTTTGTCCCTAGAAAAGAAAAGCTACCCAACTTCAATATGCCCACCAGCCTTTCAAATAGGTGGAATTTGGTATATAGGAATTTGGTATATACTTACTCATACCCTATTACTACAGTGTGTATAAGTATTAGATTAGCGGTATAAAATAGTTGAATCTCTAGATTACAGTTTATGCTATGGCATCACATCAGAACAAATGAACGATGTGTACACATCTTTTGTCGCCTCTATGCTTAAAAAAGATCATGGAAAAGATTGCCTTCTACTTTCTAGAAGCCTAACAGAATAATAGCCCCAAGGGCCATGGCCAAAGGATAAGAATAAGGAGACAGAATCGATGAACCATGCGACTGGCTTAATGGTTAAATAATTGACACATAAAGGAGAATTGCGTGTTTGTATTATTCGAATTTTTCATATGACTAGATGCAGATAACTTGGTTATCAATTAGATATTTCAACCAAGTTTTAATCTGTTTCTTAGCTAACTAATTCATAAAAATAGTAGAGTACTCTATGAATTTAGAATTACCTAGGTAAGGTAGCTTTCTCAGGAAAAAAAAACATTTATGTTAGCAAAATATTAATTTTCTATGGAAAATTACTAAAGATAGTATAATTAAGGATAACCTTTTGTGGCTTTTTCTGTGGAAAATTTTGAACTGTTGATGTTTAATGTCGGAATTTTCTTGTTAGCAGAGGCTTCCCAAAAATCTGGCCATTGAAATCACACGGCAGCTTCTAAAGAACTTCTGATTAGCTAATGAACACGTCAAACCTATGACTTAATGGCTCTTTCTCCATTGTGATAAGTCTTTTTTGGGGGAAAAAGAGAGAAGAAATTGTGACAAATTTGTGATAATCTAACGTACAATCATTAATGAGGCCACAAGCATCGTGATTGAAATATACACACGTTGCATTTTCCCGTTTGGAAAATTTTGACAATAAAGTGGATGTCATACAATAATTATGACAATGATATTGTTCTTATCCCAAATTGTTTGGGTGAACTTTTGCAAACTCAGGATCATCCTTATCTTTTCATGTCCCACGGGTCAACTTGTTGTTTTGCTCAAACACAAATAAGGTCCATAGCGCACTTCATGTCTTTAGAGGACAATAATGTTGGCTTCTTGCTTTTCTTTTCCAAAGTAACACTAACGTCGTGGATCATTTGCAAGTAGAAAAAAATATTGCATTTCACATGGACATGCGACATTTGATTGGAAGAACTTTTGTGAACTTAGGGCCATAGTGCACTTCGGACAAGAAGCATCAAAAGTCTCCATAATAAGGTCCACCCTCCACCATAATGTCTGCTTTTCCTTTTGTTGTTTTTCCAAAGTAACACTAATGTTACGAATCCTTTACAGCTAATAAAGGGGCAAAGTTTCGCATGGCCATAAGAATGTTCATAGTTCATACTCCACTACAGGTCCTTTAAGGATAGAATAATAATAATGTCTCCTTCCCCTTTGGCTGTTTTTCCAAAGTAAAGACAATGGGGCGAATCATTTCAACAATGGTGCGTTTCACATGGGGATATGACGTTTCATTGAACGCAAAAAGAAAGAAGAGTAATTGTCTCCTTTTCCTTTTGCGTTTTTCAAAAGTGACACAGTGTCACTAATGGCCATATCGTGATTGATAGGACACAAAAAAATTGAGTACAACCACGGCTTTTCTCAATCAAAATAACCACAACTTGTCTTTTAAAAGAATTATCTTTAGGTTGCTCATAAATCGATTAATAAAAGTTTTATTGTACTGATTTTTCCCCAGAATACGTGGGATCAAATTTTTTTTTTAAATTGATATTTCATTATTAAGTAAAGTTAACATATAAAAAGACTTAATAATTTCCCTCGCTTTCAAAACAACTAGAATTTGACACCATCAATTGAAATATACACCTCAACACATATATCTTGTTTTTGGTAATTTGTTTCGTTATCTATATTATAGTTGCATAAAAATAAAGCAATCAAACAATAATAAATCAATATGCGAAAATGAAAAATCGAACACCATATTACATGGTTCGGTCGATATAATTTTATCCATTGTTAGAGCAACATAAAATTTCATATTTAATTGAACAGTATGGTAGATGTTATAACGGTGCTCGAGTCATTCAAGCACTCTTAGTTTTTCTTATTCCCCTATCACACCTAATAACTCACATAGTTTTCAACATGCACAATTCCTTGCAAAATAATCACTAAATCTTATCAAGATTTTCACAACTATTGAACACAATGATCAATTTTCTCCCAATATAATTCGCAAACTTATGCACAATCTTGCATATTGAAGTCGAAGTATTCACTGAGCTTGTACAAAAAAGCACTCCCAAAACAACCTTCCCTGATCGACCAAAAAAAAAAACAACCTTCCCTGGAAGCATAAAAGGATTGTTGCAAATTGATTGAAGTATCCACTACTCACAACTAGATAATGATGCGACCTACTTCATAGGAACCCGTAGTAACAATATCACGTTTCTCATGTTTTTCACTTAAGGTCCAATGACTTTGCAATTCTAATTAACATGTCGCTATTATCATTCCCTTTTCAAATGATAAAATTGTCCAAAAAGACTTAAACATATTATACAACAATCTAAATCTTTCAATTATGCCAATTTAGTTATAAACTTTTTAAAAATTTGTCAATTTAGTCTAAACATTTCAATTGTGCTAATTAGTTATAAACTTTTTGAAAATTTGTCAATTTAATCCTAAACATTTCTGATAATTTGCCAATGTAGACCTTCCAGCCAATTATCTAAATAATAGGTAGCTTTAGAACTAAATTGACACAATTGAAATGTTTAGGACTAAGTTAGCAAATTCTTAGAAGATTTAGAACTAAATTGGCACAATTGAAAGGGTTTAGAATTATATTGGTTATTGTACAATAGATTTAGGACTTTTTGGACCACTGTCCTCTTCTCATACCATTAGCATGGGATATTGATTGACCAACTTAATGACTTCAAGTCGTGAGGCTTGCGGCTTGGGCCTTCTACCTTAAAAATAGTAACCTCGTTCAATCCACATTCAGATCGGATGCTTTGTTGATTGGTCTACGATTAACTTTCTAATGCTCTAGAGTAGGATAGGTACTTTCTTAAGCTATACACGAATTTATGAAAATAGAATGAACATATATAAGGATTCAGACAAAAAAAGTATTTAATAGTGGTTTTCGTGAGCTGGATTCAACTTTCATCTTAAGTTCGTTACCGTTTCGCGTGTTATTTGGAGTGTCGTTAACTCTCCTGTTTATAATGCTAATATCGTCATCACTGTCAACTCATGTTGGGCAACGACATGTTCTATTCTATGAAAAGCCCCACTTTTTCAATCTTTCATGTCTTGGCGATTATTCCCCGCTTCGTTGGATAGGCTAAAGGCCATTCATTCTATCCCCAAATCACACATCTATCGAAAAGAATTTTGCTAAGATTCAATGGGCCACAACACATTTATTGCTCATGTTTGTGGCATGACTTAGCTTACCATCTGACTGGGAGCTGATTCAAGCAATCTTATTTGTGAGACCTGCAAGGGCTTGAGTTAAAACTATTTAATTTCTATTATGGAAAGAAGAAAAGAAAGGCTTGATCTTGAGGTGACCATATGTATCATGATCCAAGAGATCTTTAAAGTTTTGATTGTAGCTGCTTCCTTCAATACTTGCCTAGCAAAATGCAGAAAGAATAATGACGACGACGACGAAACCATACATGCGGAATTTGGTGTTCAACATCCTATTTGACCCAAGACCACAAGTGTTCAAGCAATACAAATGCATGAAAAACACACCTAATATATAGGCACAACTCCATAGGTGATTATTGCGTAAATTTAATCTACTAGATCAAGATAATCACATTGCAAGAATCTGTAGATCCTACGCTAAATCTTGCTAGTAAACACAGGTTTTTATATAGCTTCTACACTTTAATTCGTTATGTCTATAACATAATTAGTTATGTCTATAACGTTACCCATAGACTAAATCTACATATGTTTTCTATAACTACAACTTCAGGAAGACAGTTCTAAGTTTGTAGTATTTTGACGTTTATCAATCTCATCAACTTTGGATTGATAAACATGATACCATTTAATTATTCGTAACATTTTGGGAAAGACCCATTTGCGTCACCACAATATTAAAATCTTAATTTTCCTCAACAATTTAAACATGCATTTTTTGTAATAAAAAAGGAAAAACAAAATATAATATATTATAATAAAAAAACTAAAGATAAATAAAAAAAAAATGGAAACATAATGATGAAAAATAGAATAGAAAATAAACACAATGAAGCACCAGGTCCATCAAAGCCCATCACTCCAGCCCGATTTGATCACCTTGCTCCAGCCCAGCTCGATCCGACCACAAGCGCAGCAGACCACAAGTCAAGCCCATCAAGCACCTGGCACAATTCGTCTCAGCCCATCAGATCCATAAGAGCAGCCTAGGCAGGTTCTAATGAAGCCCATTAAGCCCAATTCGGTGAAACACATAAAGATTTATATTGAGCCTAGTCCATCTCATTGGAACCGCTCCCTCTCCCCGCTCTCTATCGCTCTAAACGTCGGAAACAAACTCGCGCGCGTTACAATGCTTAAATCGCGTATTGTGTTCGTGACCGAGGGCTTCCTGTTATGAAATTGGCTCATTTATAGTTCGCTTGCATCGCTTTCCTCATTGTATATGAGTTTATGTTTATCGTTTTTGCTGTATAGGCGTTCCTTAAGTATGTTGTCTTGCAATGAGAATCTACACAAGAGCTATGTACTTTGATTTGTTTCTGTCTCGGTCTAGATCTACATTCAGCGTTCTTGTGACATAAATTCAATTTTGAGTATTGCTAGATATGACCAAGAATCTCTTGTATGGAACTGAATTGAATCTGATGTGCTTTTGTTGAGTTCACATGTTGAATTTACTGGAATCACATTTAGATTGCCTCCTACGACCAATGAGGGCTCGGAGACCTTCAACCAATAAAAAAGAAAAGAAAATTTATCATTTTTTTAAAATTGTCCACATTAGCATTAGTTGTGTCACGTATGATGGCAAGTGTCTATGTCAACTATTTCCAGCCAAAATTGGCTTGAAGCACAACCTTGGCAAAACGTCAACTAATTTATAATTAAATTGATCAAATTAAAAGATTTATGATTAAATTGACATTCATACAACATGTTTATGTGAAATCCGTACAAGATATGGGAAAATGTCATGCATATTTTTCAAAAGGAAAATGAAAATTTTAATTAAACTTAAAAACTGAAAAGCTTTAGGAGATTAATGCTCGTTACGTGACAGCTTCACATGTATAGGATAGTACTCTTCACAAATGGCAAATGCAAGTTCACGACCCAAAAGTGAGACAAAATATTTTGTAAATCTTAGTCTCTATGGGGAATTATGAGTAAATTCAACAGAACTTAACATAAGATAATATCTACTTAAGTAAAATTGTATAATGTAGGGAGTAATATACATTCTTTTTTTTGTTCAGGATAATTATTCAAAAAATCTTAAACTTATTGTATGGTGGCCAACTCAATCATAAATTTTTTGATTTTATCAATTCAGTCCTAATTCTTTTGATAATTTGCCAATTTAATCCTAAAACTTTTGATGATTTGTTAATATAGCAATTTTAGCTAATTTTGGCTATGAATTGCTGACATTGTGATCGTACCATGTAGGACGGCCGATATTCACATTAGATATTTCTGGCCAAAATTGGTCATTGCTAGATTAGGCACAAGCATATGATAATGATGATTCGAGTTCTCTTTCTAATGGATTATTGTCTTCGTTTCAATTCACAAAGTACTTCCCTTCAACTACCCTGCGAGGCATCTCCCTGCAACGGCAGAAAACAATGTTGCTGAGAGAAAACAATCTCAGAACTTTCATATCCAAGGAACAAGATATTTGAGAAAGATGGGGACATAATATAACAGGAAAAGCCAGACCATACCATCCATAATCCATTGGCTTTCTGAACCTGTAACCTCCTGTCATACTTGTTGTGGAGAATTCCATCCGACATACCAAAATAAACTGGGTTAGTGTCATGCCCAATGAGCAGAAACTGCTCTTAAATGGGATATGTAGTAGGTAGTGAGGAAGACCTTGAGAGGCTTAGCCAATAAAAAAATAATGAGAAATTTACTCGACATCGTGCACTATTATCACCAATTTTCTCTTGCGGAAAAATAAATACGAGCAATCATCTTGAGTTTTATTTTCGGCATAATTAGGTCTCCTAGATCCACTCGAGCTAAAAGGGCCATTCTCATATCTGACCGGATCACACAAGCATCCTAAATGTGTTTCAGAAATTCCAGGGGAACAGCAGAAAAACTCCGTGCTTTACATGCATGGAGTGTTCTATCATTAGCCAAAAACAACTTCCAACAGCAAGCGATTGACTTATACGCTCAATAATGCGGCCTCAAGTAAAGATGAAAATCGAAATTCTAAGTTACTGTACAAAATGAAGGCGTCCAAGTAGAGCGAGTCCTTTCATTTTGTGAGCAGCTGCCAGACTAGAGCTCAGACGGGAAAAAGAAACAGGAAGCCCTCTAAACTTATGCAATGTCAAAGACTGGAAACATTAGAAGGGTATTCCCCTCCCTCGGATCAAGAATCGTGCTCACAGCAGTTTTTTCACTCTCCTCGAAGTCATGCTGCACCGATGTCATGAGTTGGAGCAGAACTCACTTCCAAAGCGCTGGTAGAGATGAGAAAAGCTGAAATTTTTAATCACCTAGCCCGGATAAAATCATTCAGCAGATCTGAAGAGCTGCACCATGTAGCAATGACTTGGTTCCCTAATTTTAGGTGGAAAACATACTCACCCTCAGCTTTGGTTAAATTACAGAAACGACTCTTTGCATGCGCCCCATCAGAGGCTCAACCAGAAAATGGCATGAAATATACTTTGCCTCTTTTATGTCTTTTCAACTCAAGGGGCCGAAAATGCTGATATTGATGAGCCGGGTCAAGTTAGGAAAGCTAAAACGACATCTCGCACCCCATTTTAGGAAGGAAAGCCTGCCCCAAGTTCAAGCCAACCTGATTTAAGCAGAAACCGAAGGAAGTCATGGATTTGGTCAAGATCAAAGGAGGTCAACTCCATTTCATCTTGGCAACGTTTCTAACCTACGATGTGGCACCACATGTCAGAGGGAACAATGTATATAATTCAAGTTTCCAAATCTAATCTAACTGGGGAGTAAAAGCAATCTATACGGTTGGGATGCCAGAGTGATTTTCCAAAATGCAAAGTTATCGTGGCATTTTAACAAAAACTTCAAGGATGCCTTTGCTCCGGTAATTGATTAAGGAAAGATTTTACATTTTCCTATACAGTCGGCTTATTTCCCATTGCGCTTAATAGATATTTTAAAATAAGAAATATTTTCGTTACAATACTCTTATTAAACATAACTCTGAGGTTAAACATTCTTTTTTTCAAAGTTAATGCGATCAATTTTCAAGGGGAAAGACTTTTGGCAGGCTTCCCCATATATTCTTTGTCACTTACATGTTTCTGATTTGTCCATTTCTTTTGTTTGTTCCTTACCCTCCTCCTCCGTCTCTTTTCAACGTTGATATTCTTTCTGCTCCTGCAAAAAGAAAAAAGAAGTGCTGGCCTCAAATCAAGCCTCTTCCAAGCATATTAATCGAACATTGCCCAAGATTTTGGTTTTAATAAATATATTTATCGACACCTTTCGATGCCCATCTCGTAGTTTTGATATGTGTCCCGATGGTGATGTTTTGCAGCCGTAGCGGATATTAACCTCTGTTTCAATAACTCGAGGATATATCTTCGTAACGTAGGGTACGGTCGATTCACTGAGACTCAATCATGTGGTTGTTCTGCATCGCCTTTTGCCAAGAGCTTCAAATTGTTCTTGCGATTGTTGTCTGTTCTTAGAACTCAGGTTTTCTCTCTACTATTGTCTAGCTGAGTATTCTACGTCACATGGTTTCTCCAAATTGTAAGCTTTTCTGTTTGTCTTGTGCTTTATACCGCTTGCTCACAACCCGTTCGACAGAATGCCCGAGTCAATCGTAGATAGTTCCCGTTTCATTCTGTTTACAAACGTTTTGATATCCAAATTGAAGTTGGGTTGGTTGTGTCTTACTGCGGTTTCCTGTATATAGTTGATTGAAATGTGAAGAAATTTGCGCCTATAGGCATACTCTGTTGCTCGCTGCTTATGGGTGCTTGAATATGTCAAATGCTGGTCATGTCCATTTGTTCGCTTCTCTGGTGTGCGTTTGCTGCGTCAACTGATGTTGAGCTTGCTTTGGAAAATGTACATGGCATAACTCGTCTAAGCTGCTTGACATGAGAAGTTCTGGTTCGGATGGTAGAAATATGATGTTTTATACATAGTCCTTGAGGTGCCCACAAACATGTATAGTTAGATGGACATGTATAATGCTCTGTGGATATTGATATTTAATCAAGATGTCATTGTTTCAAGCCTTGAACATAACGATGGTGCTTGCTTGTTGCTTTTGTTCATTTGTGGAATGTGAGGATTTTGATCTCATTATGATAGTGTTTTAGTCACGTTTTAGTCATGTGAACATATAGAGAGATGCTGCATTGATGTTGCATTTGCTTTCCATCAAATTGGGTCGTTTCAAGGCTTGAAACAAAAATTCTTGATAGGATGATTTGAGTCAAATAAAATTGGTAGCTGTTTGGTATTACTAATTGTTACTTGGACCTCTGCAGCATGTATATCCATGGAAAAAAAGTGACGCTTTGGATTCATATTGATTTCATGTTGGATTATCACATTCTTATGCTCAAAATGGGCTTTAGATGTCCTAGGAGCTTGTTGTCCGTATGTATTTGTGCAGTGAATGAGGATTTTGTGTTTTTTGTTGAATCTTTTTCATGGCTCAATAGATAATTTGATAGGCCAATGATTTTTTTCCGTGTTTCATTATCTCATTTGGATGATAAACTCTGTATTTTCGGTTGGTGGGGTCTTCGTTCTATTGAAGTAGCTACTGGCGCTTCTTGTTGGGTCTCCTACCATAGTGTGACCGTAAATCAATTTCCCAAGAGCTGCCCTAAAACAAACCCATCCTTCACATGGCTGAAATGGAGCAGCTAAAAGTTTTGGAAATGTCGTGTGTAAATATCAAAGATAAAGCCAGAACGTAAATAACAGTCGCCTCACCAGAAGTCACCCACTTTAATACCGATCAGCTTTTCATTCAGAGATGCTAATTTACTAGCAAATTGCTTGAAAACAGCAACCTGCAAATGCAATAAGAAACCAAGCTCGGAATTCTGAACATTTATCCCACGTCTTCGTCAAGAAACAACATATCCTAGAAGTAAAATGATGCATTGGACAATCAATTGCTCGAAGCATAAGCAATTAAATCACTTGAAACTCAGATAAATTGCCTATCCGTTGCTAGAATTTTATAATTATCGTAAGTGAAAGACCGCTCAAGGCAAAGAGAGAACTTTTTCATGTAGCATGCATAGAAATTACCAATTCTATCAATTAATGCGATAAATTTTAAATAATCATAAGATTGGAAGATTCCAATGCGGTCGGGTAGCTGTACTTGATCAACACCTATTACTCTGCGTGAATGCTCTAACAGTAAATAAGTTGGATTTCTTGTCAAAGACATAGGGCTGCTTCTTGGAAGAGGTCTTCATTGGCAAACTTACTTTTAAAAAAAAGCCCAAGCACGCACACCACCGCCATTCCAAATAATTTCTTCATTGAAGTGATGATGATATTATGGCGAATAACTAGAAGAAAATGTCCGAATTTCAAACGACCATTCCTACGGCTGTGATTGAGTGAAATTACCATAAATGCACAAAAAAGAAAAGAGCAATATGATGTAATGTCTCTTTTTATATCTTGAAGTCAATAAATTATTCTCTTTTTAAGCTTATAACAAATCCATTGCGCTTCTTCCTCCAATAACTATTTAGAGAAATGCAGAGGTGAATAAATGGACCACATAAAAATTGGACCCGAAAAGAAGAGGGTTGAAATTGACATCTATCTACCATCACGAGCATTGAGATGACACAGAGCATAATGAGCAATTTTTCGAGCCAAAACACCAACAATAAGCATAACCTCAAACAAGTCTTACCTAGCTAGACAATTTTCACAAACTTAGGTTCCAGGCAAGACAAAACCTATGATGCTTGTCAGTGCCAATCTTATTTTGAGACCAAGGTAACTCTGAAAACTATGCTCGACAGAGAACTCAATAAAGTTGATACATTAAACATTGAGAATTAGATGACAGCAAGATTGGTTGATTAATTTGACAGAAGTACGACCTTCCTCCGTGCTTCATCAGAGAAACTACACAAAAAATTTAGATGGGAGCAAAATTCAAAACTTAGATTACAGAGCAAGCAGAGAGATCTTGTATTCCCAACAGACCAACTGTTAATCCTCTTAAAGCAGGGATTTTATCATGTAATACTAACCAAGAATGAATTGAAGCCAAATCTTGGCACATTAGGGGAGCACCACACAAGTTTATGCCAGTCAACATCAGCATTCTGACAATTTCCCCAGCAAAAAAAAAAAAGAGTCAAAGCAACTATTTAAAGATTCTGTGCATAAAATCTTGTCTGCAGCTGAGGAATTAGAAAAAACCACACCACAAACTGCAGTCTAGATGAAGACCAACTCTTCAGACCTAGCGGCAAGCCATTTCCAATGAGAGTTACGAGTTGCAGCAGATCCTTTGGCCTGCAGAGGAAGAGCAGAATCATAAGATATTCTCCTTGAGAAATAATTCCCGCAAGATCCCAGCATGATGCCACAAGTCATACCAAAGAGAAATATTATCTCCATTACCCACTATATAAATAATATCGAGTTCCAAAATTTTCCCAACTCTTCCAACCATTTCAATTACTTTCTTGGGCAACAAAAAGAGTTGACACTAATAGATAACCAGACCATCAATAACAGATTTAACAGTCCAATCTTTAAACCTTGTTGTAAATTGATGATTTTATGAGAGGCATATAATCCTTGTCTGAAACTCTTCCAGACCATAAAAAATTACTGGAAGAAAGAACCAAACAAGAACATAGGGTTGGTTGATTGGTCATGCTGTTTGATTTGATTGCTGCATGTTAGACAAATGCACTTGTTAAAAGCTTAACCTGACACAAGAGTATATCTAACGCATAACTTAGCGCGCCCCTTGTGTAGAACTGATCCCTTGCGCACAACAGAATGTGGACATAATCATGTCAATGAGATAATTAGGGAAATGATGACGAACAACATAACAGACGAGAATGCAAACAATACGCTAATTGTTCAGAAGAGAATCTTTCTAGATTCTGATTGTACCCCATGATCATTACCCGTGTCTTTCAAACAGCCTGTCAAAAGAAATAGCAGATACAAATCTACCCACCCTTTAAACTTTGCCGACCAGCGACTGCAGGGCATGCATCTTTGATTCCACGAAGAAGAATATGAATAATTACCAAAATGAACAATGGACAAAGATTTCATTGAGTGCTACCCAGGATGCAAAATGCCTTCATCTGTGTCTTTACTCAAACTGACTAACCCATTCCTGAATCTTGGGATGGTAGTAAAATGCTGGAATGGAAGGGTTGAGGCGCAGTAAATCTGTTTCCCCCATAGATCTCGATGTGCGACACAATATGCTCAGAAATGAGAGGATTGCGTGTGTGGAATAAGTGCTTTGTATCAGTACATGCAGACAGAAAGTTAATACCGAGTTCCTTCCTCTTCTGGTGAATGCTGCAAAAGTAATTTTCACATATCAGAGTCAGAGATATAAGGGAAACTAGTCAGGTACATTCCACAACTTAGTAAATGTATTTGAATGGAGTTTCCAGACTAAAACAGGAAAGAGGATTTAAAGCACTTAACAGCCATTGACATGACATGAACTTGCTCTATCCATCTGAAGTCCTGAGCTACACTTTTTCGATATGATGCAACTTTCAAACATTTTCAAACTAATCTTTGCTATCTATTTATCAAATTAATTATGTCCAGACTTTACATTCATCTAGTGGATTGAAACACCAGGGGAAAAACAGACACTTATTGAACAGGGGAAGAGAACATATATACATACCTCTATCCCCATGAGTAATTTGAGAACCAACTATCATGGAAAGTTTCCACAAAAAGTCAACATCTTAACAAGAAAGCCTCCAGTCGCATGTCCCTTCATCTCTACAATGAGGAGCAGTCTCACATCCAGGGTCCCCCCCTTCAGCATCTTCTCCTAGACTTAATGCTAGAGAGGCGATGGTGAAGGAAGGGTACACAGACCTTTCCATAGGTCGCCGGGTCCTACCAACAAACTTCACTGATGTAAGTCCAATAAAATCTGCAAGGTAAACAAGATTGAGAGAATCTTGGAGGATGAGACTGAGCATAGTGAGAACAAAAGAATTGGATGAGTGCAGAAAACCGCTAGAATGCAAAAATAAGCTGAGAATCCAAGGTCAAAAGCAAGAGAGCGTTAATAGCATCCCAGATTTATGACCTTTTTGCTGGATTGATGAATTCATGTAAAGCATTTAAATGGATAGGGGAACTGATGCCAAATCTGTGAAGGGAAGTGACTACGAGTAGAAGAGCAGAATAGGAATAGTAAATGGGAAGATCATACTTGATTTTAATGAAAAGTATTGAGGCATAGAAATCTTCATGAGATCACATGTACGAACGAAAGTTTATTGTTATTCTGATGGACTTGACAAATTTTATCCACAAAGGCACAAACCAAAGGAGGGTGAACGAGGGAATGTACCAACCCTTCAGGAGGGATCCTGTTCTAAATTCCAATGAATACTCCATAACCATAAAATCTGAATACTCCATAACCATAAAATCTGAACTGACAGCAAGAAGAATAAAGAAAGCAGTTGAAGATCATCACCTGGCCCATACAAATTTAAGTATTCATATCGTTACAAAAAAACAAGCCACCAAACACAATAATAAACAAAATTAATAAATCAAACACGGAACACTACAACCACCCAAGTTACTCAAATACTCTTAATGTTACCCAGCCTCCAAAAACACCAATAACTCGCACAATAATCAGCCCTCACAGTCTCTTGCAAAGCAATCTCTCAATCTCACAATAGAATTCACAAATCTTATTAGAAAATTTATTGGCTCCGAAACACTCATAATGTAATTGACAAACATGCTGCCACACAATATGTGAAACAGTGAAATTGATGCTTTTGGACTAGTGTGAAGTAAAGGAATGAGAAGAACTGTAAAACGTGAACAGATAATTGAATTATGACACTTACTCATACAAAAGGATAGTAAGGCCAGCTTGCTACTACTGGAAATGTGAAACTCAAACTGGGTCTCTCACCCACATTTGCTGCGTGGCACCGAGTACCGCTGGTGCTGGGCTGCCCCCGGCGGCACTGGCATCCTCATCCTCCAATCCTCATTGAACGCCTCCGGTCAAGCCTAATTGGGGCTCCAATCCTCGTTGAATGCGAGAGAAGACAATCTCTCGGAAATTCAGCTCGACGTTCTGGAATGCGAACCATCGAGTCCGATTCCGAGAAGTTCAGGACTTCCTTCAAGTCGAGGACCAAATCCTGCCTATTTTGCTTGAGTCTCAAATCTGCACCAGCAAAAGCAAACAAAAACCGGGTCAAGCGAAAAAGAAGAAGTCGAATCCTTAACAATGTAGGAAGATAGACTAACGAACCCAACAAAAATAAAGAAAAACCAAGTCCGAGGATGAATGGATTTACCCAACAAAAACAATGTAGGCTATAAGTCTTGGACATGTCATGTATATATATCCAAGACAAAGCGAACTTAAATAACATTCGCCTCACCAGAAATTGTCTGCTGTGATACCAATCAGCTTTTCACTCAGAGATGATAATTTACTTGCAGATTGCTTGAATACAGTAACCTGCAAATGCAAAAAGAAACCTAGCCATGAATTCTGAACATCTGTCCTGAGTCTTCATCAAAGGGGGAAGGAATAACGTATCCTAGAAGTACAATGATGCATAAGACAATCAATTCCTCAAACCATAAGCAGTTAAATCACAATGCTCAATCATATATTTTGAAGCTAGAGACTTCGCCCATCCATTGGCAGGGATTTTATAATTATCGAAAGTGAGAGGGCTCAAGGCAAAGTGAGAACTTTTTCACGTAGCATGCATAGGAAGTACTAATTCTATCAATTAATGACAATCTGCATATGTTTTGAATAATCATAAGACTGGAAGATTCCAAGTCACGTAGCCAAAATTGATTAACATCTATTACTCTGCATATATACTCTAAGTTCACAAAAGTCCATAGAATGTGTATAAAACTCCCTCAAAAACGACCATCTTCTATATGGGATCCAAAAATAGTATGTAGAGATTGACAGTGATTTTTTTTTTTTTTGTCAGTCCTACTCTATTTTTACTCTATACTCACTCTCAGACTTTTGCGCTGCCTCTTGCAGGGCGTGAGAGTCGAAACCCACTTCTGAAACTTACGCGTCCCCACCCCATCCCCCTGAGAAGGTGGGGATTTGAACCCCTCACCTCCCCCTTCCATGTTGGAAGAGTGGCCACTGGGGTGAATCCCAGTGGTTGATTGACAGTGATTTAAAAGACCTTGTTTTGCTCTGCCCAGTCTTTTGACTATGATGAGTATGAAACAGGATGCCAAACATATGCAGACATGCCTTCAGGAAATTTAATCACTGATATAAAGGAACAGATGAAGGTTCCAATACATTAACAGCCACAGCACCTCCAGGCTTTAAAAGTCAAAAACATGTAAATATCCGCATCGCTCAAAACAGTCAACTTTCCCTTCAATGGTCCTGAATAAATAGGCAAAGGAGAAAAAGCTTCATAAGTTGGATTTTCTTGTCAAAGATGTAGGGCTACTTCTTGGAAGAGGTCTTCGTTGGCAAACTTGCTTTTTAAAAGTAACCCAAGCACAAATACCACCGGTCATCCCAAATAAATTCTTTATTGGAATGCTGGTATCATGGCGAATAACTAAAAGAAATTTGGAGGAGAAATGATTAAGTGACTGTTCTTAATCTACTATGAGATTAACAGACTGTTTTTGCCCACCAAAAAAAAAAAAAAAACAAACAAACAAACAAATAATTGTAAATTGTTGTAAGATATACTTCTTCAAGAATTTGTAACTCATAACATGCCGTTACTTTGGTGGTAGTCCAAAGACTATTATGCTAGCAAAGCCCAATTTGGAGGTGATATTTCCTACGAACATAACTAAGCGAAATTACCATGAATGCTCGAAATATATATATATATATATATGTGGGATAGTTTTTGCAAAGTTCTGTTCCAAGCAAGACATAACCTACAATGCTTATAAGTGCCAATCTTGTTTTAAAGACCAAGACGACTCTCAAAATTATGCTTAAAAAAGAACCTAATAATTTTGATTACGTTAAACTTTTAGAATAAGATGACAGTGAGATTCAATGATTTAGTTTGACAGAACAAAGCTGCACTACCTTGCTCCACAGTTGATTAGAGAAACTACACTTAAAAAAGAGATGACACCAAGATATAGTGCTTAGATTACAGAACCAGCAAAAAAATCTAGTATTCCCAACAGACCAACTGTTAATCCTCTGAAAAGTGGGAAGTTTATCATGTATTACCAACCAAGAAATAAGGCCAAACTTGGCATATTAGGGGAGCGCTCTTGTTTCTGACAATTTCTTGAGCAACGAAAAGGCAACCATTTGAAGAAGCTGTGCATACAACTCTTTCTGCAGCTAAGGAAATAAGAAAAATCACACCGCAAACTGCAGCTTAGGTAGAAACCAACTCTTCAGACCTAGCAGCTGGCCACTTCCAATGAGAGTTACGAATTACAGCACATCCTTTGGCCTGCAGAGGAAGAGAAGAGTCATGAATCATTCTCCTTGAGAAATGATTCCGGCAAGGTCCCAGCATGATACCCCGAATCAAACCAAGAGATATCATCTCCATTACCCACCATGTATCTAATGTGTTCCAAGCATAAGTAGCATCTGGTTAACAATCAAGATGATAGCTATAGAGCCAGGCAAAACATAGAGATCCACACCTCAACAAAATACTCCACAGACTGTTCAAAACACAAGCAAGATTTTACAAATCCAGTCTTCCAATGCCAAGGCCGTCAAACTGCTTAGGAAGACAAACAGTGTCCCATCTAAGTTTTGCTCCCTCTTTAGTATCAGGATCTCCCTTCCAAAAGAAAGCTCTACACATTTAGTAAACCGTATTAATAACTTTCTTGGGCAACAAAAGAGTTGATACTAATAGTTAA
The DNA here is from genome assembly GCA_017140255.1 of Eucalyptus paniculata subsp. matutina. Lineage (NCBI taxonomy): Eukaryota > Viridiplantae > Streptophyta > Magnoliopsida > Myrtales > Myrtaceae > Eucalyptus > Eucalyptus paniculata. The sequence continues at coordinate 41,340,879 of CM029440.1, forward strand.
CGAGACTGAACAACAAATTTAATAAGCCATAGTCAAAAGAAATAGCGAAAACAATTCTACTCACCCTTTAAACTTTGCCAACCAGCGACTCCAGAGTCCAGGGCTAATCTTGGATGGTGAGTAAAATGCTGGAATGGAAGGGTTGAGCCACAATAAATCCGTTTCCCCCATAGATTCCAACGTGCATCACAGTATGCTCAGAAATGAGAAGATTGCATGTGTGGGAATAAGTACTTTGTATTGGTAAATGCAGACAGAGAGTTAATACCGAGTTCCTCCCACTTTTGGTGAATGCTGTAAAAGTAATTTTCGCATATCAGTATCAGAGATACAGGGGAAATTAGTCAGGTGCATTCCACATACTTAGTAAATGTGTTCAAATTGAGTCTCCAGCCTAAAACAGGAAAGAGGAAGCACCTAAACTGCCATTAAGATGACATGAATTTTCTCTATCCATCCGAAGTTCTGAACCACTCTTTTTTTATGCGATGCAAGTTTCAAACATTTTCAAACTTGTCCTTGCTATCTATTTATCATATAAATTATGTCCATACTATAGATTCGTCTAGCGGATTGAAACATTAGGAGGAAAATGGACACTTAATGAACAGGGGAAGAGAACAGATATACATACCTCTATCCCCCGTGAGTAATCCGAGAACCAACTCTAATCACGGGAAAGAGTTTCCACAAAAAGGTCAAAGATGTTAAGAACAACAGAGCCTGCAGTGGCATCTCCCCTCTTTGTCTCTACAATGAGGAGCAATCTCACATCAGGGGTCCCCCCTTCAACAGCATCTTCTCCTCCTAGTCTTAGTACCGGGGAACTTCACCGATGGGAATTCCAATGTAATTTGAAAGGCGAGCAAGATTGAAAGAATCTTGGAGAATGAGGCGGAGCACACCGAGAACGAAAGAATCGGAGGAAAAGCGATGCCAAATCTGAGAAAGACTACGAGTATTGAAGAGTAGTGATCGGAAAGATCGATTACCAAGACTACGAGTATTGAAGAGTAGTGATCAGAAAGATCGATTACCTGTTTTAATTGAAATATATTCAGGAGATGGAGATGGAGGTGAGGACGACGACGGAGGGGAAAGCCTAAGCAGCGGTGGCGATGGAGGTGCACACAACAACGGGGGAAGGACACAGATGATGAAAGATCAATACCTGTTTTCAAGTAATTGACTCCAATCTGACTTCTGGGATTTCGCGGATGAGGGGCCAATAGTAGCCGGTCCCTTTCCTGCATCGCTCCTGCAGAATCCCACATCCTCTGATCCAGAGTAGTTCTAGGGAGGGAGGGATGCCATCCTGGGGCAACTCCCTCAGCTTCGGGCACTCGGAGATCCATAAGGTACGGAGAGAGGGAGGGAGATTGCTGGACAGTCTTTCCACTTTCCCCATACGTAAGATGTTGAGATAGAGCAGAGAGGAAGGGAGCGGAAGCACAAGATCCTCCTCCTCTCCCACCCCTTCCACGCTGCCGTCGATCGACATATCTTGAAGGGAGGTGAGAGGGGTGAGCCACTCCCTTATCGGCTGCTTCATATTCTTGCATTTACTTACCTCAAGTTTCTTTAGCTGGGGCGGCAATCCTCCCTCAGGGAAGCGCGTCAATCCCTCACACTTCCAAATAAATAGACATCGAAGACTCGTGAGTCGATGCAACTGATTAGGTAACGATTTTATCTTCGGACAATCATAAAGCCTAAAATTTGAGATGCCGGAAGGAAGAGGAGGGAAGCACTCCAGCTCCAGTGCAGGACACTCCTCCAAATGCAAGTAAGTGAGCTGAGACAGCTTGTGTAGACCCTGGGGTAAGCTTATCAAATTCTCAAAACCCTGAATTTCAATCTGTTGAATAGACTGAAGAGGTTCTAGATTGATCTCCGCAAGTGACTCCACTCCCCTGCAGTAGCCAATGTCAAGTATCTTGAGGGTCGTGGGTAAAAACATACCCTCGCTGAATGGAGAGGATGGCAAAGAATTGCATCCAGAGATTCTTAAGTATTGTAGACAAGATATAATGTCATTGCTGGTATTGCTACTGCTGCTGCTAGGTTGATCTAGATGAGCACTTAATCCTCTGGGTAAAGATTGCAACATCTCGCAGCCCTCGATGTTTAATGATGTCAGAGATGTTTTTTTTTTTTTTTTTTGGTAAAAGGTAAGAATATATATTAAACTTTGGAGAAATGAACAAGAATTCGGCACCGTAACTCACACTTTAGCTGTGGGGCAGGGAGAGTGTGAGGGTGCCGAAACAAAAAGAAACAGAGAGAAGGAAACAAAGCAGCAACTACTCGGCTGAACTACAATTAACAAAAAACAGACTAAAGACCCTCAGGCACCCCTCCAAAGATTGAAGAGATGGAGGAGAGCTAGGAAGAGGACGCCGAGCTGAAGATGGACGGATCGAACCCCCAACTTCTCTGGAGTCGCTTGTTTCTTGGAGTAGGCGGAACATTAGAGAACAAAAGAGCCTTGTCCTTTACAACCTTAATCAAGTGATTCTTCATGGCCGGAATTGCCAAAGAATCACCTCGAAAGATTATAGAATTCCTTTTTTTCCATATGAAGTGGCATAAAGCCCCAAAGGAGAAACGGGCAATACTGTGAAAGAAGTCTTTGCCGGATAGGAATTTGAGAGCCCAAGAGAGGTTGTCATTCCAAACTCTGTTCTTCCAAGGTAAATTACATCTAGAAGCCCAAAAGAACGCAAGAGTCGCAGACGTTGTGCACTGAAAGAACAAGTGGTCCACGGAGTCGGGAACGGAGCAGCAAAAAGCACAAACAGAGAACTCAATCCTCCCATAAGAGAGAAGGAGAGTCTGAGTTGGCAGCCTATTTTTTGCGAGCAACCACAAATGAAATTGAAATCTGGGTGCAAGGTCATTGTCCCAAATAAGAGGAGCCCAAGACACTCGATTCTTTTTAACCCTGATGTATTTCCAGGCAGAGGCAACAGAAAACGAACCTGATGGATCTTCTTGCCAGGTGAAGCGGTCAGAATCAGTAGAAAGAATGGGTATAGTAATTCCCATATTTGCAAGGGATTCTCTCAAAGAAGCACCCACGGGAGAATAAAGGTCCGCCACTACAGAAGAGCTTGGAAGGCGACAGCTCTCCACAAGGTCCGGTGGGATAAGTAAGATAAGCGGGCCACACTCCAGCCAATTGTCGTGCCATAAAGAAACAGAGGAGCCTTGGCCAATCTTCCAAAAGAAAGAGAGCCTAAAGTGTCTTCGAAGTTGAAGGATTTTTTTCCACGCCCATGAACACGTAGTGGGTGTGGAGGAGTTCCAAAAGTTGTCCTTCTTTAAAAAATAAGAATGGATCCAACGACACCAGAGAGATTCTCTATCGGTGAAGAGAAACCAGATGTACTTAAGCAAGGAAGCGTATTGCGCCTCTCAATTTACGAATACCCAAGCCACCTTCGCTTTTGGTAGGCAAATGTCATCCCAAGATACTTTGGCACCGCCTCGGCCAAGCGAGGTACCCTTCCACGTAAAACTTGTCTTAGCGGTTGTTCAATTCTATCAAGAACGAGATAGGCGAGAGAAAACACACTAGCCCAAAAGGCTTGGATAGAATGCGACCGACCTTATAAGTTGGAGTCTTCCGGCAAATGATAAAAAGCGGTGAGCCCACGATTGAATTCTTGCGGTAATACGATCAATCAACGAAGCACAATCAGCTTTCCCAAGTCTTGAAGTAATGATGGGCACCCCTAAGTACCGGACTGGGAGTCGACCTTCCCCGAAAGCCAAATGCAAGTCGAATATTCTCTCCGATGGAAACGGGGCCTCCGAGAGAAACACCTCGCTCTTGTTTTTGTTCGGACTCGATCCACTCCAAGATGAGAATATATCAAGACTTCTCTTGAGGATCGTGGCGGAAACCCAATCGGCTTGACAAAAGAGAAAGACATCGTCGGCAAAGAAAAGATGGGTCAACTTTACCTTCTTGCACCTCCAAAAGTATTTGAATCCTTTCACCGAAGTACGGGCATTTAAAATCCCGAGAACACATCCATAACAAGGGTAAAGAGGTACGGCGACAAAGGGTCCCCCGGCGAAGGCCTCGACCTCCGAAAAGAAGCCATGAAGTTCGCCATTAATAGAAACGAAAACTTGGGTGTTCTCACACACACCATTATCAAATGGATGATCCATTCCGGAATCGAAAGCTTGCAGAGTGAGTTCCAAAAAATCCCAATCTACGGTATCATACGCCTTTTGAAAGTCTACCTTAACAAAGACATTTCGGAAGGTAAGGATCTAAGTGAAAACCGAGAGAACAATTCCGAACAAAAAGAATGTTATCTCTAATTCTCCTTCCTTTAACAAATGCATTTTGAGATGATCCAACCAAAACATTCAAAACAAAGTAGCCACACGATTAGCTAGAATTTTTGTAATAACCTTGTAGATGGTATTACAACATGCGATAGGTCTAAAGTCTCGTGACTAACGGTAGCATTCTGAACTTTGGGAATCAACGTTAGGATAGTATTGTTTACCTCTTTTAGGAGGAAGCCCGAAGCAAAGAAATCCTGAACAACTTCAATAACCAATGGCCCGACAAGATCCCAGTTGGTCTTGTAAAATTCAACCGAAAAGCCATCAGGACCCGGAGCTTTTCCTCTTGCTAAAGAGAAAAGAGTATCCTTGATCTCCGAATCTGTGACCAGGCAAGAGATGGAGCTGCATTGAGTATCCGAGAGAGGTTGATGAATGAGCTCCTTCATCTCATGAAGAGACGGTTTTGAGAGGCACGCCTGAGGTGATGATGTCAGAGATGTTGGTATACCTATTTCGAGGAAGGATATGAGTTTTGGACAGCCACTAACCGTCAAGTCCTTAAGAGAGGAGAGGGTGTACATCTTGCTTGGGAGCTTCTCTAAATTGATGCAATTTTCTAATTCAATAGTCTCAAGATTGCTAGGCAGCTTTATATCATTTTCTCCGGCCACAAAATATATGAACTCCGAACAACTATGCACAACTAATCTCTTCAGACAATTGAGATTCCGAATTACATCTCTGTCTTGCCATAGATATATTAACTTTGCACATTTTTCAATCTCCAACTTCTCTAGCTTGATCAAGGAGCTTGTAAACTTATGATTTAAGCAAGTGAGTTCAGCAACATCATTTATGTTTAGGGCAGTAAGAGATGCCAGGTTTACCAAACTATGCAGCACCCTTTCATTACAACCTTCAAATTTTAATTCACTGAGAGATGGACGGCTATTGAAAGATGGCAAGGCTTCCATACGCGGACATGAGTCAATTGTGAGCTGTACAAGGGAGCTTAGTTGACTAGGCAATCTTCCGATCAGCATAGGGCAATCCTGAATGACAAGATGCTCAAGGCAAGGGAATACAACTCCAACTTCTTCAATGTCGATGCAATGAGACCAATACTCCCACAACGGCATGCCCCTGAATTCCAAAGTTAACAAGGATGGAAAATGACTTTTACTTCCATAAAATTCAGACCCTACCATGCATATTGCGTTTAAATCTTCGATGTACAATTCTTTCAGCAAAGGTAGCTGCCCAAGCGATGGTAATGCTTTGACCCTCTAACATCCATGTAAACATAAATACACTATTTTATCATGAGAAGGACTTCCTAACCATGATGGGAATTCTAGGCCACAATAATAGGATATTGTGAGATTTTCAAGGTTTTGGTGAGGGCGAAGAAAGTTAACGACCTCTTCTTCAAGCCCTTCATTTCGGAAATTTTCAAAATCCATACCCCACTGCATGGCCAATCGACATATTCCCTTCTTCGCGCATAAATTGGCATCGTTGGCATCCTCGACTTCTTCAACCTTATGCAAATCAGAGATGCACAATTCCCCTCTAAGGTTTTCCAGATTTTTTAACTCCTTCAACCTCGACCCATTTCCTATTCCTACTATAAACTTCCACAACATCTCAAGACCCACCAAATTACCTACATGCAGGGGCATCGCTTTTAGGCTCGGAGTGTCAATAATGTCAAGAAATCTCAAATTGATCAGTTTCTCTATACCTTTTGGTAATTCTAAAAGGCCATAACACCCCCGCAACATCAAAGCCTCTAGATTGTACAATGCAACAATTGACTTTGGAAGCGTTTCAATATGAGTATACGATAGATTGAGGTGCCTTAGGTGCCTTAGTTTGCTAATGGATTCTGGTACCTCTGTGATTTGGTATTGACTTAATGAAAGCACCCTCAAGTACTTCAATTCCGACAACAAGTCACATAGCACCTTTTGGGACACAAAGGCCAACTTGTAATTTCTAGATGTTTCATTCAACGATATGAAGCTCCTAAGTCCCTTCATACCATGATATATCTTGAATTTTTCTGACAGAATGAATCGGCTATGAATGAATGAGGCATGATGAGCTAAAGATGCATTATTGTGATCAACCTTAGGCTCCCCGAAGTCAAAATAAGTTGCACCTGCAACTTGTTTTGCCAAGTCATTCACAAGATCATGCATAAAAAATTGTGACTCATCGTTAGTCGACTTTTGAAATAACGATCTAGATACTAGCTCGTTGAAACAACTCAAACCTGCATTCCAATGGCTCTCTTGTTTTTCTCCCTCCAAAAAGCCTTCCGCAGACCACCAATGAATCAACTCGTCCCGTTGGATTTCATAGTCCTTGGGAAATATAGCACAGTAAGCAAAACATCTCCTTAGATTGCAAGGGAGATGAAGGTAGCTAAGTTTCAAAGCTGGAAGAAGGTCATCATTTTCTTTTGGTAGGTCCCAAATTTTGTTGTTCAATACAGCTTCCCATTCATGAGGACTCACTTTAGAGCTTAGTAGCCCCCCAATGTCGTTGCAGCTAATGGCAACCCTTTGCATTTTTCTGCAATTTTCCAACCTAGTGCTTCAAAATCTCGATGATGATCGAAATTTCCGACTCCAAGAGCATGAAATGCCAACAAAGACATACAAGCATCTCGTGACAACTCTTTGAGAGGATACTCTTTAGCACGAGTTATTTTAGCAATGCCGAGAATCGCGGGTCGTGATAATGATTTTGCTTCCCTTTGCTCCCGATATAAAAGGCTTCAAGAATTTATTCCACTTTCCAGGGTTCTTGTTCCAAATATCATCTAAAACGACAAGAAAGTTCTTCCCTAAAAGGTTTTCCTTGAGCTTATTGTCACGGGCCGAAAGATGAACGACCCGAGAGGTTCCCCAGAGTCGACTCCAGCTCGCCCGTGGAGCTCCTGCTCTCACTCGGATTCCCACCAAGCCTTCTCTCCGACTTACAAGGACGGGCGAAGATGTCATTAAGCTAGATTACGGTATTCCGTTCCGTTATTTATGTTGGTAGACGGTAGTTGGCACTTATGCCGGTAGTTGAGGCGGTACGATCTCGTCCGCCGATAGAATTATAGATCAATGGATGTAAACTGAGGCCCTCAACTATAAAAGGGGTGTCCTCCTTCAGTTGTAATCATCCACTACTTCCGCAATACAAAGCAAGTCTTCTTTCCAAAGCTCTTCTCTCTAGATTCTTTCTCTCTCTACGATCCGGGTAAGGCGAGCGAGTGAGCGTTCGACTGTGAAAGGCTTGGCTTAGGTGCTTCGGCGATCCATCCCGATCCTAAAGTGCCCGAGTCGCCGCACGGTCACGATCCCAATCGATCGGCCCGTGACATTATCCTGTAGCCAATCAAAGTCCTTACCTTCACATGACAAAGTGAAGTTGGTTTTCTGTAGAATACTCTTTGTAATAGCGAGCATATCAAAATCATCGGAAATGCAAGCCCATGCTTTCACATCGAAATAGTTGGCAACTCTAGCATCATTGTAGACTTTCTGTGCGAGAGCAGTCTTCCCAATACCCCCCATCCCTACGATGGCAATCACTTCTAGATACACACATGTTCTACCGTCTTCTTGCTGGGTAAGCAATTTGAGGATCTCCCTTTTGTCATCCTCCCTACTAACGAACCAACGCTCAGGCAAATTTGTAGTGGGAATCGGCTTATCCAGGTGGCGGTATGCTGATTGCTTCCCCTTGTTCTCACTCAGGTTCAGACCATTTTTACGAGCTATGATCTTCTGTAATCTGTCATCCATCTTCTCTATCTTGGATCTCATTTTGTGGTCGAGCATCAATGCTCTTGGGCTCAATCCAAAGCAACAACTGGGAAGAAGGGAACGCGCCTTGCTAGTGCTAGGTTCTGCTTGGGACTTGCTTTCAGCAGATTCTGTGGTGAACTCATCAAGTAAGTCTTCGATGTCGTAGGCCAAGTTCCTAAGATCTTCCAGCCACAAATTCACCTCGACATGACCGGTGAGTTGTTTGTCCTCTGCATCATCCAGCACCTCCTTGATACTCACAAGTATCTTCTCCCATTCCTTCAACCGCGTAACGATCCCCTCGCGCCGTGCAAAGTTGAGCAGCTCGCGGGAGGCCAACCTATCAAACAATAGCTGAAGAAAGGCACCAAGAAATAGCTCTGTTATGGGCATGGCTTGGTTCGTGAGTAGCAAAGGACTAAACAGGAGTGCCCAGAAAGGTCGAAACGAAGTGTACAAAGCGGAGAGGGAATAGAAGTTCTTCCGTCCAAGACAACAGCATCAAATGATGGAGCTAATCAAAAGACTTTATAAGCACTACAGTGCTTTTTCTTTCTCGGAAGAAGCTGCCGTTGCATTTCATCGCTTCTCATCTAATTTTATTTCATTTCTGTTGCCTTAATTTCTCGGAAGCAAGTTGGTCGGAAATGGGACAAAAGTCTTGGCATCATTAAAGCCACCAAGGTTCAGATGGTAAAGAAGTGGGGCTGTATCCATCCCCACCTTGAAACTTCTGCTATATTATTGTTCATCGGTTCTCTCTAACCACTCCTATCATGCAATTCCCAAAAACACCCATTTGCCATCATCATGCATCGAATAGCTCATATGGCATCGTGATTTCATTAATACAGGGTCATGAACCCTATCCCGTTGTCAAATAATGGAGCAGTTGTTACATAAACTTAATTTATGTAAATGTATTGTCATTAAACACTGATGATATGGGTCCCATCGCTATTTTACGCATCACGAGAGTGAGAGTGCGATCCATTGAAAGCTGCAAAATTTTCATATATGAATTCTCAACAAGTGTCCAAAAACAGTTGATAACAAATTCTTTTTTAAATGATGGCCCAAAAGAAAAAAAAATTGTTAATTTTTCTTCAATTCTGTCATTTTCACCTTGATATGCTCTCTTAAGAATATATAATCAATTCAGATTAGATTAGATGAAAAAGAAAACCAGGTGGCTATGGTCTAATTAAATTGCAAACCTCCAAGCTTCAATTTCTTTCTTCTTTTTTTCCTTTTTCGCTGGGCAACAATGATTGTATTCACAGTAAAACTTCCTTGTTTTGTTTGGTCCACGTGGTAAAAAATATATATGTTTATCATTTTATTCCAAGAAGAGAGGAGCTACCTAACTTTAATATGCCCACCCGCCAATAGGTGGAATTTAATATAGACTTATTCATACCCTAGTATTATAGCGTGCATAAAAGTTACATATGGCCATCCATCTCCGTACATATATTGTCTTGGCAACCAGCAATAGTCTTCGTTTAATATTTAGTTGCGACTAGCGATCATTCAGAGCAATCTGTTTGCAAGGTTTTTGGGTTCCCAAGAAATGGATTGGTGTCTAGTTAAGGCCTTAACTAAGGTTAGGCTACAGAGTTCCATAGTCCATACGCATCTCCTCTTTTCTCCCACGTCGTTTGGGTTTTTATTAAGGTTCTAAATTGTTGGATTATTTGTGCTAAATCTCAACGGTTGATGATGAAATATTCCAGTGAAACGATGCTGGTGTGTCTTTCTCCATCTCAACGGTTGATGATGAAATATTCCAGTAAAAAGATGCTGGTGTGTCTTTCTCCATTGATTGCTCTTCGAGGCTCTCCCTCCTTCATCCTTTTTGGCGCTCAAACCTGTTTTGATTTTCGTCATGCCATATATAGATAAATTTTTGCCCATCAAGCTATAATAAGAATTGAGGAAGTAGAGATGATTTACATAAAGAGACAAAATGGATGAACAAAACAACCTCTTCTTCCTCTCCAGTGGTGCATGGAGATGTTTTTTTGTAGGGTAGAGAGGTTTGTTTAAATTATTTCGTTCATTAATATTTATAATTTTATCCTGTATTACTTGTTTTATTATAGAAATTGAATGTCAAAGCTACATATGGAATATATACTCTTTTAGCTACAATTTCTATTATGTGTACAACAGCATGAAAAAAAAAAAAAAAAAAAAAGCTTCCATTCCGAGGCCACAATATTGATGCGTACATGATGACTAAATTTTGGATTACATGGATAGTATGTTTTAACATCGATTAAAGCCATTTTTATTACCGAATTAAGAGGTTGTATTTTTTAGAATATTTGTTGTTGTTATTTACAAGGAAATTTGTACAGATTTGGGGCTCTATATATTTATAGTTGTGCACACGCGTATATCCTGACAAAAAATGGTGGGTTCTTCCACCCAAGCCTCCATTGCAACGGGTCCTCCATCTGCCCTTTGGAAACAAGGTCTCTCCGAATCCTTCTCAATACTGGCGTTCGAATTTATGAAGTTTAATTCTTGGCCTGCCTGTACATAGAGTCGTACCGCCCTCTGCAGCAGTGACGTCAACATGACGCGAAGCTTTAATAATGGCTACGCGACCGATGAAGGGCCAGCAAGCAACTTGACTCTACCACTCGAGAAAACCATGGTTAACTAATGCTAAGCCTGCCTCTTGCCATTCATTCTTTAAGAGTTTTTATCTCAGGCAAAGCTGTCAAAAATTGAATGGACGTAGCAGTGGTATCGCTAGTCGCTACGAGACTGAAGGGCCAAAAAGCAACTTGACTCTACCATGATTAACTATTGCCAGGCCTGTCCTGATGTACTAACGTGGAAGCAATCCTGCCATCCCTTCTTTAAGAGTGTTTGTCTCAGGCCAAGCGGTCAAAAGTTGAATAGACGCGGCAGAGGCATGAACAGCTCCACGTGATTGACAGGAAGCATCCGAAGGAGCTTTGACGACTTGTCGGCGATCGAGAAAAAGTAAAAACTGCCGGTGAAGGATTTGAGGACCAGTGATGGACGGGAATTAGGGGACGTACACCAGTGATGTGCAGCGGCCGAGGACGATGCTAAGGGAGCTTTCCTCCTCCTCCTCCTCTGCGTTTTAGATAGGGAGAGAGAGAGAGAGGACATATGCTTTTGGTGAGAAATGATGGTTTAAGGACATAATGAAGCCCTTCTATTGTCATCAAGAAACCCTTTATGAGAGAGGGTTGATGGATACTTGAATCATAAAAAAAATCTTAACAATTGATTGAAGAAAGTTTCTAAGTTTGTTTGATATGACAATCTCATGTTAATATTACAGTAAAGTCTACTTCGTACGATTGTAGTATGGCGTAAAAATAAACTAACCTAAGTCTCTTCTTTTTTTAGGGACTTTCATTAGTTATCGTATTTCGAAAGAGAACAATTCCAGATCGCCACAGTAATATGCCAACCCTAAACTTGCTAAACATTATTTAATCTTCACTAACTCATCTCCAAAACATTTATTAACCATCCGTAGATGCCGATACATTACTTCTCTATTTTCATTGCTCTTTTGCACAAATATTTTATTAATTTCTCCCTCTCTCTTTCTCCATGTATATTACTTTTCAATTTCTTTGCACTTTACTCCGGCTAGGACAACAGCATCGAATAATGGAGCGAATCAAAAGACTTTTTAAGCACTAAAGGGCTCTTTCTTTCTCGGAAGAAGCTGCCGTTGCATTTCATCATCATGGCCCTTTTAATTTAATATCGTTTTTGTTGCCTCAATTTCTCTGAAGGAAGTTGGTCGGAAATGGGACCAAAGTCTTGGAATTATTAAAGCCACCAAAGGTTCAGAAGGTAAAGAAGTGGGCCCGTATCCAACCCAACCCCGAAACTTCTGCTTTATCAGTGTTCATCAGTTTTCCCTCACCACCCCCATAACACTATTCCCAAATGCACCCATCCACCATCATCATGCATCACCTAAATCATATGGCATCATATTTTCTAAAACAGCCTCATGAACCCCATCCCGTTATCAAATAATGGGACGGTTGCTACATATATTTAATCTATGTAAATGTATCATCATAAGCACCGGTCAAATGGGTCCTAACCCAACCACTATTCTATGTAACAAGAAAATCCCATGCATTGAAAGCTACAAAATTTTTGTTGTCAATTTCTCAATATATGTCAAAAAACATTCGATAACAAAATCATTTTTAAATGATGATCAGAAAGAAAAGGAAAATTGCTACTTTTTCTTCAATTATGTGATTGTCACCTAGATAAGCTCTCTCAAGAATACATTATCGGATTATATTATATGAAAAAAAGCAGGTAGCTATTGGTCGAATTAACTTGCAAACCTTCAAGCTTCAATGCCCCCCCCCCCCTTTCTTTTTTGCCAAGCAATAATGATTATATTTTTAACAAAGCTTCCTTGTTTTATTTGGTCAACAGGGTCAATAAAAAATATGCTTATTGTTTTGTCCTAGGAAGAGAGGAGCTATTCAGCTTTGGTATGCCCACCAGCCATTCAAATAGGTGGAAGTTTATATATACTTGTTCATACCCTATTACTATAGTGTACATAAATGTTGCATTAGCAATGCAAAATAGCTAAATCCTATATTACAGTTTATGTTATGGCATCGGATCTGAACAAATGATCGATGTGTGCACAGATCTTCATCGTCTCTACGATTGAAAAAGATCATGGGAAAGATTTCCTTTTCCTTTTAGAAGCCTAACAGGATAACAACACCAAGGGGCAAGACAAAAGAGCAAGAACAAAGAGACAGAATTGATTAACTGTGCGATTAGCTCAATGGTTGAATAATTGACACGTAAGGGAGAATTGCGTCTGTATTATTGGAGTTTTTCATACGACTAGATGCAAATAACTTGGTTATCAATTAGATATTTTAACCAAGTTATAATCCGCTTATTACCTAATTCATAAAAATGGTAGGGTGCTCTATGAAATTAGAATTACCTAGATAAGGTAGCTTTCTCGTTGTCAAAAGAAAAAAAAAACATTTATGTTAGCAAAATATTTTTTTTTTCTTATGGAAAATTACTAAAGATAAGTATAATTAAGGACAACTTTTTGTGGCTTTTTCTGTGGATAATTGTGAACTGTTGTTGTTTAATGCCCGAATTTTCTTGTTAGGAGAAGCTTCCCAGAAATGTGGCAATTGAAATCACATAGCAACTTCTGAAGAACTTCCTGAGTAGCTACATGTCTATGACTTAACAGCCCTTTCTCCACTGTAATCAGTCTTTTGGGGGAAAAGGGAGAAGAAATTGTGTTACATCTATGAACCATTTGTGACAGTCCAATGTACAATCATTAATGAGGCCATGAGCATCGTAGTTGAGATATACATATATAATATTTTCCCGTTTGAAAAATTTTAGCGCTAAAATGGATGCTGTATAATAGTTATGATAGCAATACTGTTCTTATCCCAAATTGTTTGGGTGAACTTTTGCAAACTTAGGATCATCCTTCTATTTTCATGTCTCACATGTCCATCTATTGTTTTATTTAGATACAAATAAGGTTCCCAATGCACTTCAGGTCCTTAAGGAGAATAATGTTTGTTTCTTGCTTTTCTTTTTCAAGTAACACTAATGTCGTGAATTATTTGCAACTAGAAAATGTAATGTGTTTCACATGGATATGCAAAGTTTGATTGGATGGACTTCTGTGAAATTAGGACTATTTTGGTCTTTTCATGTTTCTCGCGACATCCATTGTTTTATTCGGACACGAAGCATCAAAAGTCTCCATAATAAGGTCCAACCTCCATCATAATGTCGGCTTTTCCTTTTGCTATTTTTTCAAAGTAACAATAATGTCACGAATCCTTTACGGCTAATAAAGTGGCAACACTTCACATGGCGATAAGAAGGTTCAGAGTTCATACTCCACTATAGGTCCATAAAGGACAGGATAATAATGCCCCCTTCCTCTTTTGCTGTTTTTCCAAAAGTGAAAACGTGGGGGCGGATAATTTGCAGCTAAAACAATGGCGCATTTCACATGGCAATCGAACACCTAAAAAAGAGAGCAATGGTACTAATGAGGTCCACCCTCCACTACTAGTCCTTAGAGCCTTAGAGGACTATAATGTCTAGGGGTGAGCAGCGGTCTAGGGTCGACCCTGGACCGACCCTGGACCGGCCCAACCCTGTCGGTCTTGGTCCGGTTCCCAAGGGGACTGGGTTGGTCCTCGGTCCTGAAATTCCATGACCAACACTGTGCGGGTTGGTCCTCGGTCCTAAGAGTTTTGGGTCGGTCCAACCCTGGACCAACCCCCGTATATTATATTATATTATATATAATTCTTTTATATATTCAAACCTAAGTAAAATGTCTGTTATATTATACTATATTGAAATGTTCTATCAATAACACTAATATTAATTTCAATTTAAAACTTTTGTTGAGTATTAATTATGCGTCGTTTGTTTTGTTTTTAGGTGTTTAGAAGTTCAAGTGAATTAACAAGATGTGAAGTTATATATTCATGATTTATATTAAGTATTTTGAACTTTTTATAGTTTAATTGTATTTTACTAATGAATTTCAACCGCACTTTACTTTTCAATTGTGTCAAATGGTAGAAGTTTTTGAAGAGTAGAGTAATATTGCATTTGCTATGGTGATTTGCTAGTCAAGTGGTGTGAAGCTCATTTTTTGGTTGAGTGGACTCTACATGCCCAGAAATGTTCTCATCCTTTATGGGAAAACCCTGAGTTCTTTGTTCGAAAAACTTTTGCATATGGTGTTATGAATATTAAAGATGGATGATTACAATAACTTTCCATCTTGTCTCATATCTCGATGAACGGTTAGTAAGTACGAAATTTCTATTGTGTCATCTTAAATTTGCTAAATATGTATTGATATTTATAATTTAGTTGCACAATGCCGCATTATCAATAGATGTGTAATTTGAATTTGTAGGTTTGCTTTTTTAGGGAGTATAAAAAATAAGACGAAAAAAATTATCAATCGGTTCCAGGTTGATCTTGGAACCGGACCGAACCCATTGGGTCGGTCCGGTCCTTGGTCCCAGGCTCAATAGGGTGGTCGATCCGGTCCTAAAAATTAAGGACCGACACTGTACGGGTTGGTCCTAGGGTTAGGGGGTGGCCCGGACCAACCCAGACCATGCTCACCCCTAATAATGTCTCCCTTTGCTTTTGCTTTTTCCAAAAGTGACGCTAGTGTCACTAATGGCCATACCATGTTTGATTGGACACGAAAAAGTTAGGGTAACCATGGCTTTTCTCAATCAAAACAATCACGATTCATATTCTAAAATAATCATCTTTAGGATGCATACGAATTGATTAATACTTATTTTATCGTACTGATATTTCCCCAAAATATATGTAGGATCAATTTTTTGAAAATGGATATTTTGTTATTAAGTAAAATGATCATGTTGATGGACGAAATGATTTCCCTCAGTTTCAAAACAAATAAAATTTGACCTGTGCGGTTGCACAAGATTGATTAAAATTTACACCTCAACACTCACATTTTGGTTTCTGGAATTTGTTTCATTATTGTATAAAAGATCATTTCCAAATATTTAAATATGTCACAAATTTCACGGCGAATTAGTAAATACTAGATAGACAAAAATAATCGGCCATTGCGACAAAATATGTATAAGTCAAACTTGAAAGAAAGAATCTCCATGGCATAACATTTATCTATATTTTAGTTGCATAATAAGACAATCAAACAATAGTAAACTAGAATACAAAAATGTAAATCATACATTGTATCACGTGGTTCATTCAGTATGAGTTTATCCATGGAGAGATCAATATAAAATTTTATTATTGATCAAATGATACAATGATGATTATAATCATGCTTGAGTAATTCAAGTACTCTCAGTTTTTCTCGGTCTTAATTACATTGAACAACTCACGCAATATTTAATATGCACAATTCCTTACCAGACAATCACTAATTTTATCAAGAGTTTCACAACAATCAAACACTCTCCCAATATAATGCACAATTCCTTACCAGACAATCACTAATTTTATCAAGAGTTTCACAACAATCAAACACTCTCCCAATATAATGCACAATCTTAGGCACAGCCTTGCATATCGAAGTCAAGGTGCACCCTCCTGCTCCAGAAGCTTTGAAAATTAACATGGACGCTGCCGTCGATACGAATTCTACGGAAGGAGCCGTCGCTTGCATTTAGAGACTCCATGGGTCGATTGGTGGAAGGTTTTGCGAAGAGTGTTCATGCGACCTCGGCTGTACGAGAGGAATTGCTGGCTGTGGTGGAAACCTTAACTTTGTTCTCTGTGCGAAACGACGAAAGACTGCTAAGATTCAAACAACGAAGAAGCTATTGAAGCCTTACTGAGTATAGATTAGTTCAACTGAGAGTTAGACGCGCTTATTGCTAGAGGGCCGTTCAGTCCATCCCCAAATCACAAGTCTATCAAAAAGAGTCTTGCTAAGATTCAATGTGCCATGACACATTTATTATTAATGTCTGTAGCATGACTAGGCTTACCATCCGACCGGGAGATAACTCAAGCAATCTTACTTGTGAGAGCTGCAAAGGCTTGACTTGAATTATTTAATTGCCATCATAGAAAGAAGAAAAGAAAGGCTCGATACTGAGGTGACCACATGAATCAATATCCAAGAGATCTTTTAAGTTTTGATTGCAGCTGCTTCCTTCAATACTTGCCTAGCAAAATGTAGTAAGAGAGTAAGAATAACGATGACGACCACATTGACCATACAAGTGCAATTTGATGTTTAACATCCTTTTAGTCCCAAGATAGCAAGTGTTCAACCAGTACAACTACATTAAAAACACACCTACCATATAGAAATAACTACAGAAGTATTGCATAAATTAAATATATTCAACCGGTACAACTACATTTTAAGAATCTCTTGATCCTACGCTGAAATTTACTAATAAACATAGGCTTTCATATAGTTTCTACACTTTAATTAGTTTTGTCTATGACATTAACCGTAGACTAAATCAATGCATGTTTTCTGTAACCGCCAACTCTTGGAAAAGAGTTCTAAGTTTGTAGCATTTTGATGCTAGTCAAGCTCATTGAATTTGGATTGATAAATATAATACCATATAATTTTATTATTTGTAATATTTTGGGAAAGGCCCATTTGCGTCACAAGGGTATTAGCATCTAAATTTTCGCCGACAAATCAAACGTGCATTTTTTTGTAATATATAAATAGAAAATAAAAATTAAATAATGAAAACATAATGATGAAAAATAAACGAGAAATAAAAATAATAAAGCATCGGGACCATCAAAGCCCTGTTTGGTCACCTTCTTCCAGCCCAGCTTGGTCACACCACAAGCGCAGCCCATACAACAAGTCAAGCCCATCAAGCACCTGGCCCGATTCGCCTCAGCCTATCAGATCTACAAGAGCAGCCCAGGCCACACCAGGCCCATCAAGTTCTAATAAAACCCATTAAGCCCAATTCGGTGAAACCCATAAACATTGCTGAATAGGCGTTCCCTAAGTTTTGTTGTCTTGCATTGAGAATTAATCTAGGAGCTATGCACTTCCATTCATTTCTGTCTCGGTTTACATGTAAGTTCAGTGTTCTCATGACATACATATGATTCTGAGTATTGTTGGATTCGACTAAAAAGCTCTTGTATGGAACTTAATTGAATCTCATGTGTTTTTTTGCCAAATTCACATGTTAAATTTGTTGGAATCACACTTAGATAGTCCTTGTGGTCGGCTAGAGCTTGCAAGCCTTCGGCCAGTTGCTGTCACTAGCCACAATGAAAAAAAAGAAGAAAAAAAGTTATAAACTATTCGGATTTTTTTTTTTTAAAATTATTCACATTAGTATTGGTTATGAGACGTAGAATAGTTGGCGTATACATTAAAAATTTCCTATCAAAATTGAATGAAACTTACATTGGCAAATCGTCAAAATGTCTATAACTAAAATTGATCAAATTGAAATGTTTAGAATTAAATTGACATTTGTATAATAGGTTTATATGTGGCATATGTACATATGTTTATGATTTTTTAAATAAATGTCACGCACAATTTCCAATAGGATAATAAATTTTTTAATTGAATTTAAAAACTAAAAAGCTTTAAGAAACTAATGCTTGTTATATGACGACTTAATGTACAGGAAAATAACACTTCACAATGGCAGATCAACAATCACAACCCAAAAGGCGAGACAAAATATTTCATTTTTTCTTACTCTCTACGGGGAAATATGAGAAAATTCAATGAAACTTAACGAAAGATAATATCTATTCAAGTAAAATTGTATAATGTTGGGAGTAATATACATTTTTTATCTGGGATAATTCTCCAAAAAATCTTAAACTTATTATACGGTGGCCAACTCAATAATAAATCTTTTGATTTTGTCAATTTGGTCATAAATCTTTTGATGATTTCCCAATTAGTTTTAAAACTTTTGATGATTTACCATTATAGTCTCTTTGGTTAATTTGCTATAAATTGCCGGCATGGTAGTCAAGCCATGTAAAATGACTGGCGTCCACATTAGAGATTTCCGATCAAAATTAATCGCTGCTGGGTTAGGCACAAGTATATAGTATTCATGATTCAAGTTCTCCTTTCTAATGGACTATTGTCTTCGTTTCAGTTGACAAAGTCCTTCATGCCAACTACCTAAGAGGCCTAGATTTGGTAAATTTTTCTAAATTAGTCTCAGCTAGGGGTGAGCATGGTTCTCGATTCTAGGGAGGGAGGTTCTAGTTCCAGGTTCCTATAGGAACTGGAATTGAAATCGAGAATAGGAACCGGAATGGAAACCCGAATGGAATCTTATTGGGATTCCTAAACCTAAATTATTTATGCCTTTTTCTTTTCTTTTGCGGCGTTTTGTTTCTTATGGGATTTCCATAATCGAATTCACGAAACATAACACTAATGGACTACATCCATATGTTTAATTGAGTCGTGCACATTTGTGGGTCAATTGAAGGAGCTCTTTGCCAAGACAAACGAGAGATGAATTTGAGTTCATTTCTAATGATTTGTTGTGTAAGTTAATGAGATACCCCTCGAGTTAAGGAGAAAAATTTGTTTTGTATTTCCCGTTGCTTTTATCATTCTTCCCTAAGCAAGTATTTTCTAAATAAGATATTTGGATGATTTACAAGGACCTAGATTCATCTCTATTCTCTTTCTTTTGCTTTTTCATGATTATCACTGCAACCTACTTATGGTTTCTCTTAAAAAAATGTGGGGTGAATGAAATAACCATGGAGAACTCATAAATGAATGAGTATCCAAATGCTAACAAAATTTGAAGTTGATAGTAAATAGAGTTTTTGTATGTTTCTTTTAAGAAGTTCTTTCACCGCTCTTCCGTCATTTTTAAGAAGCCAAATATGTCTAAGCTTGTTCATTATTATTGTGTTCATTTTCATTTTGTTTAAATAAAAATGAAACCAAAGGAAAAAGAAGAAGAATTTGTTGGACTCCAGAACTGACCTTGAAACCTAGGACGGGGTAGGTTCCGAGTTCTAGATTTCAACAGGTAGGTTTCAAATTCTAAAAGATTAAAAACCTATATCTGGGGTAGGTTTTAAGTTTCAAGTGGAACCTATAAGAAATTTAAACCCACTCACCCCTAGTCTTGACCAGTGGTGTACTGTAATCACTGCTCCTTAGCATCTTCCTGTGGCAGCAAAAAACAATGTTGTTGAGAGAAAACAATCTCAGAACTTTCATATCCAAGGAACAAGATATTTGAGAAAGATGGGGACAAAAAATAACAAGAAAAGCTAGATCATGCCATCCATAGTCCATTGGTTTTTTGAAAAGCCCGCCTATAACCTCCTATTATACTTGTTATGGGGAATTCCATATGACATACCAAAATAAGCTGGATTGGTGTGTCGATGAGCAGAAATTGCTGTCAAATGGGATATGTGGTAGGTTGTGAGGAAGACTTTGAGAGGTTTATCCAATAAAAAAGTAATGAGAAATCTACTCGACAATGAGCACTATTATCACCAATTTTCCTTTATATAAAATAAGGGTTAATATAACAAAAAACCTCTAATTGATACATTTGTGATAAATTTACTCAAAATTATATTTTTTTTACCATAAAAATCAAACGGGCATATTTGTAACAAATTTACTACAGTACCACAAAAAACCACAAACTAGTATACTTGTAGCAAATAGAGGGTAAAATCGCAAACTCAACCATCACATGTCATCGAAGAAAAATGCTTGGTAAAACAGCAAATTAGCTTAGGTATCCATCCTCTCGCATTTGCGAGCTCTCTCTCTACCCTATGGTAGCGCACTCCCATTTTCCAACCAAACCCTAATCCATTGCCCCTGAGTGTTCGTTTGCGATTTCAGGTCCTTCCCCTGCGATCGTTTCCCCTAGAATCCGAGAAAGAGTAAAAAAAAAAAAAAATAAACAAAAAACGAAGCTACGTATGAAGAATCCGGAGCCTCGTGATCCCTTCAGACAGGAGGAATGGATTGGCTGCATCCTTTAGGTGTAGTGCCGATTCACTGATCTAAGTACTGATCTAAGCAGAATTTCCACAAATCTGTGAGTCTTTCAGTCTTGTCTTGCCTGGGTGTCGAAACTGGAGAGGTAGAAGATAGAATCCAGGCAAACTTGTAGCCGGGTGGAATCGAGAATGTTGATAGTCTGAGCATCACAGAAGAGTTTGCTAGTTAGTGATTATGGAGAGTAAAGAAGAGAATGAGATGAGACTGGCTGTATTATGCAAAAGTCTAGGGCACCTGTGGTCGGAGGAAGACGTAGTCGAAGTATCTGATGAAATACCTCAACAAAAAAGGGAGGAATGCAGGCGCACTCTATTCGGCAAACTGTTTTCCAAACCAAATGTGAACTATCCGGCATTTATCACCACAATGACAAAAGCATGGAAGGCAGAAGGAGTCATATGCTCGCAGAAGGAACCAGGGCTATTCACTTTCATATTTCCAACGGAGGAGGAAAAACAGCGAATATTAAGGAACTCACCTTGGTCATACTCAACCAATTTGCTAGTGCTGCAGCAGTGTCTTCCCGAAATCCCAGAGCATTGTTATGAATTCTCAAAGGCTGCTTTCTGGATTTGTATTGGAGGAATTCCCCCTGGTTGGAGAATAGAAAAAGTTTTCAATGACCTGGGGAAAAGGTTGGGAAAGGTCATCGAAGTTCAACTCGACTCAACAAATCATGCTCAGAACAAAGGAGGTAGGGTTAGAGTTGAGATCGACTTGACATTACCGTTGAAAGCAGGAGCTGTTCTGGATATTGGCAACAAATGCCTCTGGGTGGAGTTTAAATACGAGCGTCTCCCACACTATTGCTTCTCTTGTGGAAGGATCGGACACTATGCCACTGATTGCCTCGAAATTCCATATGCAACATCACCCTGGGCATTGAACAAAAAAGGGTCATATGGACCATGGTTGAAGGCAGAAACTAGCGATCACAGCCCTTATTGGGATGCTTTCTACGGGAAAATAGAGGAGTTCGTAGTGGAAGATACTATACCTGATCCATCAACTGAACCGAGGGAGAGGAACTACACTGAGCAAGAGCCGCCAACTGATATGCAACTTGTAGTATGCAGCAAAAAGAGATCAGAAAGTAGCTCAGAATCGATAATAAATCTAGCAAAAGCTCCTACTGCAGCAGAAGATAGAGAACGAGGAAAACAGGTAATGAGCCTTGAAACTCAAAATCCACTGGTATTAAAAGTTGGCAAAAGCAGCAAGAAGACAATGAAAGTGCAAAAGGCAAAAAAACAGAAATTCATGCCAGAGATATCATCTCTCATCCCAGATGATGTAGAACTTCTGGAGACCCCAGTGAATCTGATACAGGAAGGACAAGATTGGGCTTTGGTGGCTAGCCTTAATAAGCCACCACAAAAGCCATGAAAATTGTGAGTTGGAATTGTCAGGGGCTGGGTACCCCCCTGACAATTCAGGAGTTAAGAGCTATGATCGCTCTTGAAAGGCCCAATCTAGTTTTTCTTATGGAGACGAAAAATAAAACAACCAGGGTGGAAAAGATTTGTAAAAAGCTCCAGTTCCAGCAACTTTACTTAGTTGATCCAACAGGAATAGCAGGGGGATTGGCAATTATGTGGCATGAGGAACTCAGTTTAAAGGTGCAACACAGTTCACAACACTTCATTGATGTACAGTGCACATATCCTGAAAGTAAAAAGATAATGCAGATTACCTTTATCCACGCATCTATTGACTTTGGAGAGCGGATGGTATTATGGCAACAATTGGGAACCCTTAAACCTTCAGTTTCCACTCCCTGGATTTGCATGGGAGATTTCAATGAGATTCTATACATATGGGAGAAAGTTGGGAAAAAGGAGGTAGACAATCGAAGAATTGCAGCTTTCAGAAATATGATTAATGATTTATCCCTGATGGATGTAGAAAGCCACGGATGCACATTTACATGGGCTAATAACAGGGAGGGAGCCGAGTTGGTAAAAAAGAGACTCGATAGAGTACTATGTAATATAGAGTGGAGAGTTACCTTTCATGAAGCAGAAGTCCAGGCCCTTCCAGCTATTGGATCAGACCACAGTCCCCTCATCCTTCGCCTATATCCTATAGTACATAAAAGGAAAAAACAGTTCAAATTGGAAACTTTCTGGATTGAACATGCAGAATATCAGGAAGTCATTAAGCAAGTCTGGGAAGATATTTCATCTCCACAGCTTCTATTTGCAGAAAAATTAGGGAGGACATCGAAAGAATTAACGAAGTGGAGCAAAGAGAAGTTTGCAAATGCTTATTCTCAGGTCAAAGAGCTTAATCAAGCTTTACAAGCAATCACTAATCAAAAAGATTAGCACACAAGTAGACAGTAGGTGCAGCATATTATCAGCCAAATAGCCACATTGAGAAGACAGGAAGAACAATTCTGGGGAATGAGGTCACGCATTAAATGGCTACATTGGGGAGACCAAAATACCAGATTTTTTCATGCCACGACAATCCAAAGGCGACACCAAAATCGTATTACAATGCTGCAATTAGAGGATAATAGGTGGTGCAGAGAACCATCAACGATACAACAACATATTAAAGCTTTCTATGAGAACTTGTATAGCTCTGAGGGTCCATGACACTACCAACCGATCCTAGACCAATGCCCATCACCAATTACAGAGAGGATTAATGCAGATCTGGTGGCAATACCTCTATTGGAAGAAATCAAGGAAGCAGTTTTCCAATTGGGAGCTCTCAAGGCTCCAGGCCCAGATGGCTTTAATGGAGCTTTCTATCAAAAATCATGGGAAACTATAAAAACTGACCTGCTGCAGCTTGTACAGGAGTTTTTTAAGACAGGTGTTCTTGAACACAGGCTAAACCAGACACATATTGTGTTGATCCCGAAAGGAAAAAGCCCTGAAACAATCAGTCAATACAGACTCATTAGTCTGTGTAACTTCAGCTACAAAGTTATCTAAAAAATATTAGCAAACAGACTCAAAAAGTGGTTGCCACTTATCATTGAACCAGAGTAGGGAGCTTTCGTCTTGGGGAGGCAAATCCAGGACAACATATTCATAGTCCAGGAAGTTCTGCACCAGCTACGCATAACTAAAAAGAAGACAAAACATCAGGCCATTGTAAAGCTTGATATGCAGAAAGCATACGATCGCATAGAATGGGATTTCGTGAGAGATCTAATGCTGCATATGGGGTTTGATGCAAAATGGGTCTTCCTAATTATGCAATGCATAACAACAGTTACTTTCAGTTTAAAGATCAATGGAGAACCTACCTCTTTTTTCCATCCCTCGAGGGGCCTCAGACAAGGCGATCCCCTCTCACCCTATATCTTCATCCTGATATCCAATGTCTTAACCTGGATGTTGCAGAAAGCATTAGCAGAAGGTACACTCAAAGGCATACAGGTAAATAAACATTGTCCTCAGTTATCACACCTGATGTTTGCCGATGATGTGATATGTTTTCTAGATGGAACCATTACAGAATGCCAGAACCTTGCCCTCATATTGACCCAATACTGCTATGCAACGGGACAAACAGTCAATTTGAATAAATCAGGGGTTTATTTCAGTGGGCATTGCCCAGCAGTATTGAAACACAATCTGGCCACGAAATCAAGAGTCCCTATTCTACAGAAAACAGGAAAATACTTGGGCATACCTACTGAGTGGGGACAATCCAAAAAAGAGATGTTTGCGTGGATCCTGGCCAGAGTAAACTCCAAGTTAGCTGGATGGAAAGAAAAAATGCTTACAAAGGCTGGTAAGGAAGTGCTAATAAAAAGTGTTGTGCAATCCCTACCTACCTATGCCATGTCCATATTCAAGCTGCCTGTTTCGATTTTTCGAGCTATAGAACAACGTATTGCGTCGTTTTGGTGGCAGAATGGTGATGCTAAAAGAGGCCTGCATTGGAAAAGCTGGGAAATGTTAAAAACTCGAAAAGATACAGGGGGTATGGGCTTTAAGGATATGATTACCTTCAATCGAGCCATGTTAGGCAAACAGGCTTGGCGTCTAGCTTCCTCTCCTTCAGCCCTATGGAGTAGAGTGCTGAAAGGGATTTATTTTCCTCATGGAGATCTATGGAATGCTTCCAAGGGATGTCGACCATCATGGGGCTGGCACAGCTTAATGCTTGGCAGAGACACCATAAAAAGCAATATCAAATGGTCAGTAGGGGATGGGACATCTATTTGCATAAGAGAAGACAGGTGGCTATCACAAGGTATAATAGGTGGGACAACAAACCACACAGAGCCTAAATTTGTGTCTGAACTGATCATTCCAGAAGCTAGTGAATGGAAACAACAACTTATCTACCACCTTTATGAAGAAAAGTTTGCAAACGAGATCGTAGCAATTCCCCTAAACCAGCAACCAAAGCAAGATACGCTTATATGGACAGGTAACAGATCTGGACAATATTTTGTCAAGAGCGGATATAATGAAGCAAGAAAATCCACCAGCAATACAGATCAGAACCGACCTTCCTGTTCTTTTCAACCACCACGTACCTTGTGGACACAAATATGGAGTCTTGATGTGCCTCCAAAGGTTCGCTCCTTCCTCTGGAGCCTCTGCCAAAATGCCCTCCCGACGAAGGAAAACCTATTTAGAAGGAAAATCGTAAGTGACCCACGATGCCCGGTATGCTGTTCGAGTATTGAAACTACAGAGCATTTGATGTTTCTTTGTAAGTGGACAAAGAGAGTCTGGCAAGATGCGATTTTTGAGACGATCAGGCCAAATAACAGCATCAAACGCATGGATCAGTGGATTATAAACGCTTTCCGAAGAGATCAGAACTCACCTAACCGAGAACTGATTAGTCTGATCCTGTGGAATATCTGGAAGGCGAGAAACAACCGGGTCTTTCGTGCAAAGGAACCCCAACCAGCAGATCTGTTGATAATAGCAAAGGAACAACAATATTCGTTCAACAAGGGTAGATAAAAAAAAAATGAGCGATCTCTCAACCAAAACCAACCTGGTCACTGGAGGCCTCTGGAAGGGCAAAATCTGAAACTGAATGTAGACGCATCGTGGAGACCCGGCGACTTCCTCTGCTCTGTCGCCGGTATTGTACGAGACGCAGCTGGAAGGGTTCTCGACGGTTTCGCGACCACAGCTAGGGTTTCCTCGGCAGGTGAAGCGGAAACTCAAGCACTTTCACACGGGATTTCGTTTATGCACGAACTCAAGACGAATCACGTGCGGGACTTTGGAAGCCGAACTGGAAGATGTTACATCGAAAGTGATTGTTATGCGGCGGTAGAAATGGTCATGGGCCGGGCCGCACCTCCATGGGATCTTAAAGAAATCGTTCGAAGGTGTACGCATGGGCTTCAGCAGAACAACAATTTCACGGTGATTTATAGCCCACGCCAAACTAACGCAGCGGCGGATTGGATTGCACGTCACCATCGACTAAACACCCTTCCACGTAATTGGGTGTCTTCCCCCCCTTTTCCCCTATGGAATATTTTATGCGCAGATCTTTCCCCTTTTGTGGTTTGTAAGACTCCTATTTAATCAAGTAATAGTCACTTCTATTTTGACAAAAAAAAACCATCACATGTCATCTAATTCAACAATTTGACAATAAAATTTAATAAAAATTAAATGATAGTAAATTTATCACAAGTGTACCTGTTTGAGATTTTTGGTGGTTAAAAGATTAATTTGAGATAAATTGGTTACAAATGTATCAATTTGATATTTTTCGTAATATTAATCCTAAAAATAAATATGAGCAATCATTGTGCAGTTTAATTTTTCGCATAATTTTAAGTCTCCTAAGTCCACTTGAGCTAAGAGGGCCATTTTCATGTCTGACCGGATGACACAAGCATCCTAAACGTGTATCGGAAATTCCAGCAGAACAGCGGGAACTTTGCGGTTTACATGCATAGAGCGTTCTATCATTAGCCAAAGACACTTCCAATAGCAAAATTTGACATATAAGCTCAATAAAGCGGGCTCAAGTAAAGATGAAAATCGAAAGCCTAAGTTACAGAACAAGCTGAAGGCGTCCAAGTTGAGCAAATCCATTCATTTTGTGAGCAACTGCCAGACTAGAGCTCAGAAGGGAAAAGGAAACAATAAGCCCTCTAAACTTACGCAATGTGAGAGACTGAAAACATTAAAAGGATATTCCCTTCGTTCGGATCAAGAATCTGTGCTCACAGCAGTTTTCCCACTCTCCTCGAAGAGACGCTGCAGCGATACCGTGAGTCGGCACAGAACCCACTTCCAACGTGCTGGTAGAGATGAGAAAAGCTGAATCCATTCATCATCTAGCCCGGAGAAAATCATTCGGCAGACAAGAAGAACTGCGCCATGTAGCAATGACTTCGTTCCCTAATTTTAGGTGGAAAATATACTCACCTTCAGCTTTGGTTAAATTACAGAAACGACTCTTTGCATTCGCCCGATCAGAGGCTCAACCAGAAAATGGCATGAAATGTACTCTGCCCCCTTTGTGTCTTTTCAACTCAAGGGGCCGAAAATGCAGATACCAATGAACCGGGTCAGGTTAGGAGAGTTAAAACGACATTTCGCACCTCATTATAGGCAGGAAAGCCTGGCCCAAGTTCAAACCAACCTGATATGAGCAGAAACCGAAGGAAGTCATGGATTTTGTCAAGATCAAAGGTGGTCAACTCCATTTCATCTTGGCAAGCTTTCTAACCTACGATGTAGCACCACATGTCGGTGGGAACAATGCATATTATTTTAGTTTCTAGATCAAATCTAATTGGGGAGTAAAAACCGTGTATGGTTGGGATGTCAGAGTGATTTTCGAAAATGCAAAGTTACGATGATATTTTAAGAAAATCTTCAAGTGTGCATTTGCTCCGGTAATTGATTGAGTAATTATCTTACATTTTCTGATATAGTCGGCTTATTTCATGTTGCCTGTAATAGATATTTTAAAATGAGAAATATTTTCGGTACAATCTTCTTATTAAACATAACTCTAAGATGAAATATTCTTTTTCAAGGTTAATGCGATTATTTTTCAAGGGAAAGACTTTTTGCAGGCTTCACAGTTCCCCATATATTCTTTGCCACTTAGATGTTTCTGATTTGTCCATTCCTTTTGTTTGTTCCTTACCTTCCTCCTCCATCTCTTTTCGACCTGGATATTCTTTCTGCTCCTGCAAAAAGAAAAAAACAGTGCTGGCCTCAAATCAAGCCTCTTCCAAGCATATTAATTGAACATTGCCCAAAATTTTAGTTTTAATAAATATATTTATCGACACCTTTCGATGCCCATCTCGTAGTTTTGATATGTGTCCCGATGGTGATGTTTTGCGGCCGTAGCAGATATTAACCTCTGTTTCAATAACTCGAGGATATATTTTCGTAATGCAGGGTACGGTCGATTCACCGAGACTCAATCATGTGGTTGTTCTGCCAAATCTGTGAAGAGAAGTGACTACGAGTAGAAGAGTAGAATATGAGTAGTAAATGGGAAGATCATACTTGATTTTAATGAAAAATTTTGAGGTATAGAAATCTTCATGAGATCACATGTATGAACGAGAGTTTATTGTTATTCTGACAGACTTTGACAAATTTTATCCATGAAGGCACAAACCAAAGGAGGATGAACGAGGGAATGTACCAACCCTTCAGGAGATACCTGTTCTAAATTCCAATGAATACTTCATAACCATAAAATCTGAACTGACAGCAAGAAGAATAACGAAAGCAGTTGAAGATCATCACCTGGCCCATACAAATTTAAGTATTCGTATCATTGCGAAAAAACAAGCCACCAAACACAATAATAAACAAAATTAATAAATCAAACACCGGACATTACAACCACCAAGTCACTCAAATACTCTTAATGTTACCCAGCCTTCAAAATCACCAATAACTCACACAATATTTAGCCCTCACAGTCTCTTGCAAAGCGATCTCTCAATCTCACAATAGAATTCACAAATCTTATCAGAAAATTTATTGGCTCCGAAACACTCATAATGTAATTGACAAACATGCTGCCACACAATATGTGAATCAGTGAAATTGATGCTCTTGGACCAGTGTGAAGTAAAGGACTGAGAAGAACTGTAAAATATGGACAGATAATTGAATTATCACACCTACTCATACAAAAGGATAGTAAGGCCTGCTTGCTACTACTGGAAGTGTGAAACTCAATCTGGGTGTCTCTCACCCACATTTGCTATTCCCATATCCGTTGCCATCGGAGCCCGTGACCCAACCGTGGGCAGCACTGAGCACAGCTGGTGCTGGGCTGCTCCTGGCGGCACTGGCATCCTCATCGTCCAATCGTTAATGAACGCCTCCGATCAAGCCTAATCGGGGCTTTAATCCTAGTCGAACGCGAGAAAAGACAATCTCTCGGAAATTCAGCTCGAAGTTCTGGAATGCGAACCGTCGAGTCCGATTCCGAGAAGTTCAGGACTTCCTTCAAGTCGAGGACCAAATCCTGCCTATTTTGCTTGATTCTCAAACCTGCACCAGCAAAAGCAAACAAAAACCGGGTCACGCGGAAAAGCAGAAGTCGAATCCTTAACAATGTAGGAAGATAGACTAACGAACCCAACAAAAATAAAGAAAAACAGAGTCCGAGGATGAATGGCTTTACCTGAAAACTGATGCAAGATCCAAACCCAAAGCAGAACATGAGTTTAAACACACGGACATTCAGGAAAAGAGAAAAATTGCATGATTCATCGTTCATGAATCGTCTTCCCCCGCCCACCTGAAGCGCTAGAAGAAAGCACCCAGATACTGATATCTACGGCTTTGTCGAGCTCCACTGGAGGCAAGCCTCAGATCTCGGCTTGTTGTTGTCGCCACTTGTCCTTGTCGACGAGGGAAGGCTCTGGTCGTGTGAAGACGGAGAGATGCATCTCAAGGGCGCTGTCATAGGTGATTAAGGGCCTGTTTGGTTTGGCTTTTGGGAATGCATTTGCCAAAATACAAATAATTTGGGTGAATAGAATTTTTCGAAATGTAAATATCATTTGGTAAAATTTGCATTAAAATATAACTTTGGCCAAAATATCGTTTGGTAAAATTTGCATTTGTAAATGACTTTTATTAAATTAAAAAAAATAAAAAAAATTTCTATGTTCTTTTTTGAAGTCGACCACCAAACCGCCGGATAGCCAGATTTGGCCGCCTGGGTCACCCGACCTCAGGCGACGGCACCCCGGCGACCGTCGCCTGGGTCACGCGATTCAGGCGACGGCCGCCTGGGTCGCACAACCCAGGCGTCGCCTAAGGTCCGGCGACGATCGCCGGGGTCAGGCAACCCTTGGCCCGCGGTCACTGATGCGTCGCCGGCGAGCGCGACCCCTTGGCTGGCAGTCGTTGGCCTTCGAGCGGCTTCTCTCCGGTAGAGATGAATAGTGATGAACAGTGGAAGTTGCATTCCAAAAATGCAACTTCCCAATGGACCTCTCCCCCTCCATTCTCCCAAAGGCCTTTCAACCCCCTTGAAGATGCAATTGCATCTCCCCAAAGTCCGCAAAAAAATGAACCAAACACCACAACATTTGGCCAAATCCTTTTAGAGTCAAAATGAGCATTCTAAATATTGAACCAAACGGGCCTAAGGTGCAGACAACAAGTGGAAGGAGATGACGATGAAGCAGTATTTACACCCCTAGTTAGGCCCAAAAGCTTCAGCTTGCCTAACCTGCTCAAATTATAAAACGCTGTTTAAGTTTATAATTCCTAGGTCTAAAATCCGAACCTTTGTCAAAGAGCCGGCTCAGATATTATGCCATTTAATATAACTTCAGGAATTTCGTGAATGAGGTGCCAACTGCCAATAGCAGCCGGTCAGTTTTGTGCATCACTCCTTGAGAATCCCACATTCTACCGTGCTGAGTAGCTCCAGGGAAGGAGGGAGGCCATCCGAGGGCAATTCCCTTAGCTTCGGGCATCGTACGATCCATAAGGTCCGGAGAGAGGGAGGGAAACTGCTAGACAGTCTTTCCTCCTCCTCTCTCACGCCTCCAGCGATATCGTCGATCCCCAAATATTGAACGGAGGTGAGGGGGGTAAGCCACTTCCTCACCAGCTGCTTCACATTCCTGCATCCCCATATCCTCGAGTTCCTGTAGCTGTGACGGCAATCCTCTATTGGGGAGGTGCGTAATACTCTCACATTCAGAAATTTTCAAATCTCAGAGACATGAAAGTCAATGGAACTCATTAGGTAATGATTTTATCTTCAGACATCCCAAAGACAAACTTTCAAGATGCCGAGTGGAAGAGAAGGAAAGCACTCCAGCTCTAGAGCAGGTAACCATCCAATATTGAGGAAGTGAGTTGAGATAGTGTGTAAGCACTAGGTAAACTGCTCACATTCTTACAACCACTAATTTCAATCTCTTGAAGCGATTGAAAATGGTCAACATTTATCTCCGCAAGTGACTCCACTCTCCTCCAATTCCAAATTGCAAGTCTCTTGAGGGTCGGGGGTAAAAATCTACCCTTGCTAAATGGCAGATAATTGCATCCAGAAATTGTTAATTCTTGTACACAATACATCATGTTACCATGGGTATGACTGCTGCTGCTAGCTTCATCTAGATGAACAATTAATCCTACGAGTAAAGATCATAACACCTTGTAGTATATTGGTATGCCTATTTCGGGAATGGACATGAGTTTTGGATAGTTATTGACTGTCATACGTCTAAGAGAGGAAAATGTGTGCATCTTGCTTAGAAGCTTCTCTAAATTGATGCAATTTGTCAATTTGATAGTCTCAAGGTTACTTAGTAGCTCTATATCTCCTTCTCCAGCCACAAAATATACGAATTCCAAATAATTGTTGACGACTACACTCTTCAAACAAGTGAGATCATGAATTACATCTTTGTTTTGCCGCAAGTGTATTAACTTTGTACACCTTACGATCTTCAATTTCTCAAGCTTGACCATCATCATCATGCATCACATAGATCATGACATAACATCTCACTTATGCAAGCCTCGTGAACTCCGTCAAATTATCAAAATAAGAATAAATTAATATCTAATTTAGTTTATGCAGACCATATCGTTATATGATTGTCTAAATTTTATGACATGTCAAGTGTAATTGGTCTCTACTTTTATTTTCGATTTAACGGTCACGTGGTATCTCGATCAATAATGTTGCAACTCAATGAAGGGTGACAATCTTCACTGAGCTCAAAGCAAGCGTCTCTCTCTCCTCGTCAGACCTAACTATGAACGCTGGCTTTTTCTCTCATACGGTTTTCGTTTTCGTTTTTCCATATTTTTTCTTCCGTCAGAATTTAATATCTGTCATGCGTTGATGTAGAATGCCACATCATTGTTTTTATACATAGTCTAATCTCAGGACCAACATGACTAAAAAGAATATGTATGTATGTATGTATGTATGTATGTATGTATGTATAATTTTAATTGGCCAAAAAGAGTTAAAAAACTTGCATTGATTATTTGGCAATATTTATGTATATAACCTTTAAATTGTACCCATTCTAATTGTTGAAGAATCTCTTCCAAATTTCTGTTACGTATTGATTGCAAATCAATAAAAGAAGTATTACGAAAAGATATTTTAAACACTGCACCAACACATATTTTTGCAAGATGGCAACCATCCTATTAGTTTTTGATCTTGATATCCAATTCACAAATGGTTCTTCAAACTCTTTACCTGATTTCCTTATAAGAGAATTTCTACAGGGTTACAGTCATGCCACCAAAACTATCCCGAAGACAAGAAAGGACTTGTCTATTAGATCCATTACAAATAAACGGTTCCATCAAGCGACAGAGACAAGCCGACCACTCGTTCCTGTGTTCGATTATGGCAACCGGAATAGATAACATCCAAAACCAATGGCTAAAAATGCTCCTTACGCTGTAAAACCACAAAAATTGGGACGTTAAAAGAATAATAATATACATAATCTAATCATTTGCACAATACTAAACACCTATTGGAAACAAAACTTGATGCAAAGCCGACTTTTTATATAAACTTTAGATTTCCAAAGAGTGTCATGCACAATTTCCAAAGAGATAATTACCAAAAAAGTTCTATACTTATTGTACGGATGTTAATTCAGCCTTAAACCTTTCAATTTGATCAGATTATTTCTAAACATTTTGACAATTTGCCAATGTGATCATTTTAGCCAATTTTGATTAGAAATCTCTAATGGGGATGTCTATCATCTTATGTGATATAATAAGCATCAATATAGACAATTTCTGTAAGTTTTTTTTTTTTTATCTCTGAAATTTTTTAATTTTTTTTTTATTTTCTTATTTTTTTGCATTGCAGGCCTTCGCCTAGTGGCTGTCGCCAACCACAATGAACAAAAGAAAGAAAATTTATAAAAAATTCAAATTTTTTTAATTGCAAAATTCGTTTTTATCAGTGCCAATCGTGTTATGTAGAATGGCTAGTATTCACGTCAATTATTTTGGACCAAAATTGGCCAGAAGGATTAAATTAACAAATTGTCAAAATGTTTAGAACTAAATTGATAACTTAAAAGGATTATGACTAAATTGGCATTCATACAATAGGTTTATATGGCATATGTGCATTATGTTTTTTGGCAAAATGTCATGCACAATTTGCATAATGAAAATGAAAATTTTAATTGAATTTAAGAACTAAAAAGTCATAGGAATCTTTGCTAAGTGATGACTTCAAATATATAGGGATTATACACTTCACAATGACAAATGAAGATCCACAGCCGAAAAAGCAAGACAGATTATATTGCAAATCGGCTCCATTCATTTCCCTGAAAATATAGTGTTTTCTAGAAAAATGTAATTATTTTCCGGTATTCAAATTTAAAACTTGAAAATGAAATGGAAAATATTTTCATTGTTCGGTAAGGAAAATCTTTTTCTTTATGCAATTTTTTTCAATAACTTTGATTTTATTATTTTTAAAAATTGATTTTAAAAAATTAATAAATTTTAATTGTCTTTTATTTTTGTTTTTTGTTTTTTTTTTTTTTTTCCTTTTTCCTTTCCTTTCTTTTTTGTCTTCTTCTTTGGCTAGTCGCTAGCCACAGCTACTATCAGCAACCAATCAAAGGCAAGCTTCTGCTAGTTTGCCAACCTTAGGCTAAGCTAGAGGCTCACGCTTGCTATTGGCTCACCAATTTGGTGAGTAGTGAGCCAGAGGTTCATGCTCATCGTTGGCTCATAGATCTTGCGAGTGTGAGGGCGAGCCAAGTGAGGCCCGAGGCTCGCTTGTGGCCAATCACCGGCCATAGCTGTGTCGATGACCAACTACAGAAGAAGGTGAAAAAAAATAAAAGGAAAAAGAAAAGAAAAAGAGAAAAAAGAAAAAAAGAAGAAAAAGAAAAAAAAGAATTAAAATTCATTTTTTTTTAAAAAAAAAAGAAGGAAGGGGGGCTAGTAGAGTATGAGACAATAGAGAGTGAGTAAGGAAAATGTTTTCCCTAAAATGTTTTCCCTAACTTAAAAAGTGAAAAACATTTTGTCCTCTTTTAGAAGATTTTTTTTTTCTTTCGTGGAAAATGTTTGCTATAACTAGTTCATTTTTTGTGAAACAAACACCGGAAAATCAAGAAAATGTTTTCCAAGAAATTGTTTTTCATGAAAGGAACGAAGCCTTAGTCTCTCGCGGGAAATATGAGAAAATTCAACTTAACAAAATATAATATTTATTCAAGTGAAATTTCATAATTTAGGGAGTAATATATGTTTTTGATTCGGATAACTGTCCAAAAGATTTTAAACCTAATGTACGATGATCAATTTAATCCTAAATTTTTCGATTTTGCCAATTCAGTTCTAAATCTTTTATTAATTTGCAATTTTAGTCCTAAACCTTTTGACAACTTGTCAATATAATCATTCTAGCTAATTTTGGCTAGAAATCACCGATGTGGCAATTGCCATGTAGGACAGTTGGTGTCCATGACAAAGATTTTCGGCCAAAATTGGTCGTTACTAGGTTAGGTACAGGGATATGATGTTGATGATTCAAGTTCTCCTTTCTTCTTTTCTTTTTCCCTCATATTCTCAGACTTATTAAATGTGAAGCATGTATTGTATACTTACCTAGCCTAGAACTGCTGAATCAGGTTTGCAAAGGGAGGTCTTTGTATGAGTAATGATTTGTCGTATGAGCTCATAGGATGACGAGTTTTGTTCAATGGTTTGCTGTCGTCTATAGAGCATCAGTGAATGATATGAAGAAGAGGAAGGAGGAAGGAGGATTAAGATGAAAAATTGCAGAATTTGAAGGAAGATTATTGCTTATGGAAGATAAGCACCATAGGACAGGGAGAGGTTGAAATGTGATGGTTTTGCTTATTCGTAAGTGCAGGAGTTGTCTTTTTCTTTGAGTTTAGAGAAAGTATAAAAAGGCTATATAAAGGTCATGTGCAGGCAATCGAAAACTGGAGAAAGCTAGATCTCATGCGGACCTGCCCGTGAAAGTTGAAGAATTAAATCCTTGTGTTAATGGGATTTTATCATAAAGCGAGCGTGCGTTATGAGCGAAATACGTATCTATCAGCACGTGAAGTCTGAGATGCTTTTAGCTTATCATATCAGTGAAATAATTAGTGTTGAAACGGATTAGCATACTGTTCTGATTCTTTAACTGGGGCACATCATTCCGTTTTTGGTGGTCTTACTTTTAGATTTGCCATTATTAATCAATCCCATTTACCTTGTCGTGAACTCCATGAAATTAGGTTGGATCGAGATGATTCAGCTGTTGTTGGCTCATGTTAGAACATTTATTCGGCGTTCTTTGACCTGAAGGCTTTTGGAATCAAAACCAATAAGTCGGCCACGTATAGTTATGGCTGTAATTGATTGAAAATATTCATTGTCACGGTGGAATTCATTATCTAAACGGATGGAAGCATTGATTGTTGTTGACACCTCAATTTTTTATCGAAAAATCCAACGTGCAGTTATCGAGTTCGACACCAGCATTGACAGAGTTCTCACGAATGATTCGGTCAAGCTTAGAGATCATTCACTCTTCCTCCATAGCAGCTCCCAAAAAGCCCCGTCACCAGCTCTTCAGCTCGCAGGAGGATCTTCGCCGGATACCTCGGAGGTGAAGAAGAATTCAGAAGCGATTTCATCTTCCTCGCTGCTTTTCAATGAAATCAACAGTCCTCAGACTCAGTGAGTCAGGAACGGGCAAAGTTGGATTCGGCACATTGAAACTTGGATTCTCACCACCAGCGTGGACGATCGAGACTCCTAATCTCCGAACATCTCCGTCAAATTTTCCCTGGGAAGCACGCAATGCAGAGGAAATGATTAGGAAGAAGCTGAAACCGGAGGGAAAGTGGAGCCGTGAACAGGGGAGTCGCTCGCCATTATCCCCCGCAGCGATTGTGAGTTCAGGCGACCATGAAATCCGACTAACGGCTGCCGTACTTACAAAATTCAACCGTCAAATTTCAATGCTAAAGAAAATGTTGGAGAGAGGCCCATTAGAAAGTTAGAACAGCTCATAAGCCTGCCGTCCGAGAATGGCGAAATTCATAAACTACCTTTCCTACCATTCGCAACAAAGCCTATAAATAAAGCACTCCAGTTATCCTCCTTTGAGAAATGATCCAGCACAGCGCCACTCTTATTTTGAACCGTTGACACGTGCTTTGATACCATGCTAGAAATGAACAAATAGGATGTGGACAATTTGTTGGAAAATGTGGGCAATTTGCTAATCCTTCGAAAGAGATTCTTTCTAGATTCTGATTATACCCATGACCATGAGCCGTGTCTTTTGTACATCCTGTCGAAAAATACAGCAAAAACAAATCTACCCACCCTTTAAACTTAGCCAACCAGCGACTGCAGGGCGATGTTTCTCTGATTCCATGAAGCGGAACATGGATAGTTATCGAAACGAGCAAATGTTTCATTGATTCATATCTAGGATACGAAAAGCCTTCATTTATGTCTGTACTCAAACCAACTAAACCATTCTTTAATCTTGGATGGTGAGTAAAATGATGGAATGAGGGTTGAGGCACAATAATCCATTTCCTACATATATTTCGATGTACCGCAGGGTGTGCTCAGAAATGAAGATCACGTTTGTGGGAATATGTACGTTGTATCTGTAAATGCCGACCAAAAGTCAATACAGAGTTTCTTCCACTTCTGGTGAATGCTGCAAAAAGTAATTTTTCCATATCAGAATTCTAGATATAAAAAGAGTAATCGGGCACTTTTCACGCTTAGTAAATGTGTTGAAGTTTCCAGTCTAAGACAGGACAGACAATTCAAAGCACCTAATGGCCATTAACATGGCATGAGCTTGCTCTATCAATCTGAAGTTCTGAACTACAGTTTCTAGATGTGATGCGGCTTTTCAAGCTTGTCTTTGCTATTTGGGTATCGTGTAAATTATATCCAGACTCAGACTCATCTAGTGGATTGCACATCGAGGAAAAACAGGCACTTCTTGAATGGGAAAAGATATGCATATCTATCCTCTTGAGAAATTCACGAACCAACTAATCGTGGAAAAGTTTCCACAAAAGTCAAGGTCTTAACGAGAAAGGCTGCAGTGGCATGGTCGGATGTCCCCCTTAGCATCTTCTCCTAGACTCAATACTGGTGAGGCAACGGTGAAGGAGAGCTATATAGACCTTTACATGGGTAACTGGGTCGTGCCCACAAACTTCACCAATGGAATTCCAATGCGATCTGCAGGGGAAGCAAGATTGAGAGAATCTTGGTGAACGAGACAGAGCCAAACATTGACAAAAGAGTGGGATGAGGGAATGCAACAAACAGCTAGAATGCAAAACTAAGCTGAGAAATCCAAATTCCAACGAGACACTCCGTTAATGACATCCCAGATTTATTGGCATTTTCCCTGGTGTGTTGACATCTGACGAAGCATTCAAATGACGGGGGAACTGATGACGAATCTGAGTAGAGAAATGACTACGAGTAGAAGAGTTAAAGAGTAGGAGTTAGTAAATGGCAAGATCATACCCGAGTTTGATGATATGAATCGAGGCATGGAAGTCTTCTTGGGAGCAAATGCACGTCCTGATTCAAGGGGCGAGGATGACTTGGAAGAAGGCATTCAAACAATTCCAATGCCATCACCGCATGAACTGTAGAGGGATCATTGCACCTACCGCAATCACAGCTACTAAGCAGAGAATAGAAACGAGAAGCTGTAGCTGACAGGTTATTCTGATGGAGTTGACAAATCTTATCTGCAAAGCAACGGAGGGTGAATGTTAGAATTTAACAACCCTTCAGAACGGATCCTGTTCTAAATTCCAATCATACTCCATAACCATAAACTCTCGTCCTTCAAAGTGACAGCAAGAAGAATAGCAAGAAAGCAGTTGAAGATCATCACCTGATCGAAAAGAGAAATTTAAAATGCAGACATTTTAAATTTGGAAAATAACCACGCATTGCATCACTTCCTAGCCTGATGAACGATCTAGCACTTAAATCTCATCGTCATAGGCTCGACAAAAAGAGAAAAAGAGACAAGTCCCACCCACACACCAATTAATCTGCCTTGGTAGATTTATACTTGTCCCAGCAATTCACAACATGAGTACAATCCCTCAAGAAGAATAGGGCTTTGGTTTTCTTCGCCGTTACGGATATTTGATTGCAGCACGTCTCTTTGATTTTTGAGGAATTAATGAAAAACTAAATCGAGGTGAAAATATGCCAATCCTCTATGCATCAGCAAGATTTGTAAAGTGGGATGGATGGGAGTCTGGGGGAAAGAGGAGCTGAAAATGCCGAAAGAGAAGAGGCCATGTTTTGTGTAAAGTGAAGAGTATTATTGTCTGTTTAGATTAAATGGTTGTGGCAGCAGTTATTTTAGCTGTGGAAATAGCCTTGGCCTATATACACAAAATTTTTGGGTCCAAAAGGCCCTTTTATTTAATCGACTTAGATTCAAAAGTCGATTCAAAGTACCTGGATGTGACTTGCGGGATTTCACGGATGAGGTGCCAATAGCAGCCGGTTAGTGTCGAGCATCGCTCCTTGAGAATCCTACATCTTTCAATCCAGAGTTCTCCTAGGGTGGGAGAGAGGCCATCCTGGGGCAATTCCCTCAACTTCGGGCAATCATAGATCAGTAAGGTCTGAAGAGAGGGAGGGAGTTTGCTGGACAGTCTTTCCACGTTCAGCATATCTTTAATTTCGAGATGGAGTAGAGAAGGAGGGAGCGGAAGCAGAAGATCCTTCTCCTCCCCCACTCCTCCAACGCTACCGTCGATCCTGAGATATTGAAGGGAGGTGAGGGGGGTGAGCCACCCCCTTACTGGCTGTTTCATATTCCTGCATCCCCATATCTTAAGTGTCTGTAACTGGGGTGGTAATCCTCCATGGGGAAAGCTTGTAATATTCTCACACCATGAAATTATTAGAACATGGAGATATGTAAGTTGATGCAATTGATTAGGTAAGGATTTTATTTTTGGACACCAAGAAAACCACAAGCTCGAGATGCTGGGAGGAAGAGGAGGGAAGCACTGGAGCTCTAGAGCAGGACATCTGTCCAATACCAAGGAAGTGAGATGGGATAGCGTGTGCAAGCCCTGGGGTAAGCTTCTCAAATTCTTGCAATCCAAAATTTTGGTCACCTCAAGTGAAGGAAGATGGTCTAGGTTTATCTCCATGAGCGACTCGACTTCCTTGCAATTTCCAATAGTTAGTCTCCTAAGGGACCCAAGTGAAAATCTACCCTCGCCAAATGGAGAGGTTGGCAGAGAATCACATCCAAAGATCCTCAACTCTTGCAGACAAGGCATCATGCCACTGTGATTACCGCTACTATTGCTACTTAGTTCATCCAGTTGAATACTTAATCCTCTAGGTAAAAATTGCAACATCTTGCAATGATTTATATCTAATGACATCAATGATGTCGGTATACCTATATTAGGGAAGGAAACAAGTTTTGGACACTTTTTAATGGCCAAGCCCTTAAGAGAGGAGAGGACGTGCATCTTGCTTGGGAGGGTCTCTAAATTGAAGCAATTCCTCAAATCGATAGTCTCAAGGTTGCTGGGCATCTCTACATCTCCTTCTTTAGCCACAAAAGATATCAACCTAGGACAACTATTGACAAGTAAGCTCTTCAGAGAAACGAGATTTCGAGTTACGTCTCTGTCTTGCCATAAGTGTATCAACTTTTCACAACTACTAATCTCCAACTTCTCCAGCCTGATCAAGGAGCTTGTAAACTCATGATTTAAGCAAGTCAATTCAGCCACATCTTCTATGACAAGAGCAGTCAGAGATGTTAGGTTAGCCAAACTCTTTAGCAATCCTTCATTACAACTTCCAAAGTATAATTCATTGAGGGATGGAAGGCTCATGATAGAGGACGAGGTATCCATACGTGAACATGACTTAATTTTGAGTTTTATAAGGGAACTTAGTTGACTAGGCAATTTTCCGATCAACAGAGGACAATCCTGAATGATGAGATGCTCGAGACGTGGGAAGAAAACTTCTACTTCGGTACCAATGCAATGAGACCAGTCCTCCCATAAAGGCATGTCCTTGAATTTTAATGTTATTAAGGATGGAAAAGGACTTTTAGTTCCATAAAATTTAGGCCCTACGGTGCATATTGCATTTAGACCTTTGATGTACACTTCTTTTAGCGAAGATAGCTGCCCAAGTGATGGTAATGCCTTGGCCCTACGACAATCATGTAAATACAAATGAACTATGTTAACATATGAGAGACTTCCTAACCATGACGGGAATTCTAGGCCACTGTAGTAGGATATTGTGAGACTTTTGAGGTTTTGGTGAGGGTGAAGAAAGTCGAGGACCTTTGCTTCAAGCTCTTCATTCCAGAAATTTTCAAAATCTTCACTCCATTGCATGGTCAACCAGCATATTCCCTCCTTCTTGGGTAAGTTAGCATCCTTGGCATCTTCGGCTTCTCGAACCTTATGCAAATTAAAGATACACAATTCCCCGCCAAGGTTCTTTAGGTTTTTTAACTCCTTCAACCTCGACCCATTTTCTGTTCCCACTACAAACTTAGACAACATCTCAAGACCAACCAAATTACCTATATACAATGGCATTGCTTAGGCTCCAAGTGTTGGTGATGTCAAGAAATCTTAAATTGACAAGTTTCTCCATACTGTTAGGTAATTCAATAAGGTATTGACAATTGCGCAACATCAAAGCCTCTAGGTTGTACAATGTGACAATTGACTTCGGAAGCCTTTCAATATCAGTGTACGATAGATTGAGATGCCTTAGGTGCATTAGTTTGTCGATGCAATCCGGTACCTCTCTAATGTTATAGTGACTTAATGAAAGCACCCTCAAGTACTTCAATCCCGACAACAAGTCACATAGCACTTTCTAGGACACAAAGGAAGTACAATATTGCTTCTCTAATGATATGAAGCTCCTAAGTCCCTCCATTCCATGATATATCTTCAATCTTTCCGACACAACAAGATCGCTGGGAATGAATGAGGCGTGACGAGCTAAAGATGAATTGTTTTGGTCACCCTCAAACTCCAACTCCCCTAAGCTAAAATAGGTTACACCCGCAACTAGCTTTGCCAAGTCATTCACAAGATCATGCATCAAGAATCGTGATATATTGTTGCTTGACTTTTGAAATAATGATCTAGATACTAGCTCATTGAAATAATCCAAACCTTCATTCCAACAGTTTTTTCCTTCTTTTGCCTTCACCAAGCCCTCTGCAATCCACCAGTGAATTAACTCATCCCATTTGATTTCGTAATCCTTGGGAAATATAGCACAATAAGCGAAACATCTTCTCAACTTGGAAGGGAGATTAAGATAGCTAAGTTTCAAAGCTGGAAGGATCTCATTTCTTTCTTTCGGTAGGTCCCAAATTTTGGTGTTCAA
Organism: Eucalyptus paniculata subsp. matutina; assembly: GCA_017140255.1. Taxonomy (NCBI): domain Eukaryota; kingdom Viridiplantae; phylum Streptophyta; class Magnoliopsida; order Myrtales; family Myrtaceae; genus Eucalyptus; species Eucalyptus paniculata. The sequence goes on from CM029440.1 coordinate 41,382,509, forward strand.
TATAGTTCTCCATTTATGGGGACTAACTTCAGTGCGTAATATCCCAGCTAATGTCTTCACGGCTAATGGCAATCCTTTGCATTTTTCCACTATCTTCTGACCTAATTCATGAAGATCGGGATGACGATCGAAATTTCTGACTCCTAGAGCATGAAATGTGAACAAAGTCATAGAAGCATCTAGTGACAACTCTTTAAGAATTTTCGGGGGAGCACCAGCTATTGAAGCAACATGGAGGTTACGAGTCGTGATGATGATCTTGCTTTCCTTTGCTCCCGATTGAAGAGGCTTCAAGAGGGTAGTCCACTTTCCATATTTCTCGTTCCAAACATCATCTAACACGACAAGAAACTTCTTCCCAAAAAGGTTGTCCTTGAGCTTATCTTGAAGCCAATTCAGGTCCTTACATTCACAAGATGAATGGTCATTGGTTGCCTCAAAGATTCTCTTTGTAACAGCAAGCACATCAAACTCATCAGAAACACAAACCCATGCTTTCACCTCAAAATAGTTGGTGACTCTAGCATCATTGTAGACTTGTTGGGCTAGGGCTGTCTTCCCAACACCCCCCATCCCTACTATGGGAATCACATTTATATATGCATACGTTCTATCATGTTCTTCTGTGATTAGTAATTTGACGATCTCCATTTTTTCTACCTCCCTACTAACAAAACAAGGCTCGGGCAAATGTGTAGTGGGTAGGGGCTTATCCAGTGGGCTGTGTGCTGATCGCTGCCCATTATTTTCTCTCAAGCTAAGACTATCTTTCCGAGTTATGATATCCCGTAATCTGTCATCCATATCTTCTATATTGGATCTCATTTTGTGGTCAAGCATAAACGCTCTTGGGCTCAATTTGAAGCAACAACTCGGAAGAAGGGAACTCACCTTTTTAGTGCCGGATTCTGCCTTAAACCTCCTTTCAACGGATTTTGTGGCGAGCTCATCAAGTAAGTCTTCGATGTCATAGGTCAAGTTCCTAAGATCTTCAAGCCATGACTTCACTCCGAGATGTCCACTCAGTTGCCTGTCCTCTGCATCATCCAGCACCTCGTGGATTTCGATCAGCATCTTTTCCCATTTCTTCAACCGTGTATCAATCCCCTCGTGCCGTGCAAAGTTGAGCAGATTGTGAGAGGCCAACCTATCAAACAGCAATTGAAGAAAGGCACCAAGAAAGAGTTCTGTGATGGGCATGGCTTGGTTCTGAGTGTCAAAGGATTGAATAAGAGTGCCTAGATGGTTTGAAGCAAAGTGTACTGATGCATAATAAAAGGTGTGAACAAGAGACGGTTATTATGCCCGGGAGAACAACATCAAATGGTGGTGTGAATCGAAGACTTTTAAGTTCTGAAGTATTCTAGTTAGATCGAGATGGCTTTTGTCTTGATGTGCATCGCTTAAATCCGATCAAGATGAAAAGTGGACTTTGAGGCAACAATCCGTATAATTTGATTGGTCCAAATATAAATTGTTGCATCTACCTAATATACGTAGAAATGAATTCGAACCTTTAATAAAGGTTGACACACGTGAGTCTTACAAGGTTTGACAACCCAAATCCAATTTAATATGTGTACTAGATTTCACTAAATAATTGCTCATATCCAATATATGGTGATAGAGGGTCGGAGTAAATTTTTCCAATGTTAGCAAGCATCTTGGGGTACTTGCTAAGCATATGTAATTTCAAAATAAATTTTTAAGCATTAATTCCACATAACATGAGAACTCAATACATTGGAAAGTGCAAAATCACCCAAATTGATTGCTTAACAAGTGTTCAGAAGCACTTGCTTGTAACACTCCTTTTCAAATGATGGCCAAAGAAATTGTTACTTTCTCTTTCATTCTGATCTTTCTCAATCTTCTGAGCTCTCCGGTATATGTCATTATAAGGCTTCAGATCCAGAAGGACTAAGGCACTTCTCAAATCCTGTCTGAATCCATTTCTGAATCTCCTTGCTCGATTCACAGGGTTCTCGATTAACTCAGGGGCATATCGCGAAAGTTCGGCGAACTTCGCCTCATACTCATCAACAGATAAGGAACCTTGGCGAAGACGTTGAAATTCAGCCATCTTCACCTCTCTGGCAATCTCAGAGAAAAACTTATCATTGAAGGCTTCGCGGAAAGTGTTCCAGTCCTGTACAGCACCTTCCGGAAAGATCATTTCTCGAGTTGTCATCCACCAAGTGTCAGCAACTCCCTCCAGCTGGTAAGTTGCTAACATTACCTTCTCAGCCTCGTTGCACATCAGTAGTGCAAATGCTTTCTCGAGCTTCTGAATCCATGAAGAAGCAGCTTCGGGGTCTCCAGACCCAGTAAACAACGACGGATTTAACCTTAGGAAATGTTCCACCAACTTATGGATTGGTTTTGCAGCGACCACTATCTCCGGCGGATTTTCAACATTCACTGCGGCTGGAGCAACGGCAGGTGCGACTGCAGGCGCGGCAGCAGGTGCGGCTGCAGGGGCAACTCCGGTGGCGGCGACAGCGGCAGTAGTTGCAGCGGCCTGAGCAGCGGCTTCAACAGCAGCGGCTTGCTAATCCATTCTATTACCCATCGCTTCCAGAACACGCAAGATCCCATCCACCCTGGGATCATTAGGGGCTACTACCCCGACATCTACGACAGGTGGATTCACTCCACTCGCGCTAGCCTGTGCTGGCGCTCGACCACGTCCGTCTCGAGTTCCGACACGAGTCGGAGCTCTACCCCGAATAACGGCCATACTGGTCCTCTTTGCAGGAGTTCTCGGCTCCTGATCGCTCATGGTGTAGCTTTACTCAACTAACACCTGTTTCCAATTCAACACCGAATTAGAAACAGAGCGATCCAAACAACAAACAATTTTTGCACTCAGCTAACACAGACATGCACCAGCATGAATTTAAAGGCCTTTCCTACTAACTATCCCATGGTCATCACTCCTTATCACTCCAATCTTCAACCTCGCTCTGATACCACTTAAACTGGATGTCACGCCCCGATCCTCAGGCACGCACACATCCGTCTCTCTTGGTCGATTTTATAATGCGATATCCCGGACAATGTATCGCCGACCTTTCATTTTTAAGCACGTATGCGGAGCGATTAAAATTCCCGGACAATAAAACGATGGGATAAAAAACAGGGCCATATTTTTCATATTGAAATTTATAACCAAACTTTTATACAAACCACAAACCCTTTCATAACTATTCAAATCAAAACGGAGATCTCAAAAGAAGACAAAAACTTAGATGAACTAGGCCGTACTCAAGGCCCCTCTTAGAATTGTCTTCTTCTTCCAAAAATCCTTTTCTTCATATCTCACCTCCGAGTTCTCCTTCTCGGATTCCTCCTCCTCAGCTCTTCAGTGGGGTCCTGAAATGGTTTTCCCCAAATTGGGATGAGACTACGTCTCAGCGAGTTCTACCCCACTAAGCCCGATTAATAAACCATTATACTAAAGGCTGCCTAAACACGCGGGCAGGGACTTACCTTGGCCTCACGATCCCACCCGCAAGTCGGACAATTCACAATAGGCACCCATTTACTTCAAACAAATCGAACCAAGTCGATTACGTGTCATATAACTCAATCCCCACTATGGGATATTTAAAAGCTGTGCCACATGCATTCTCTTCTAGGACGACCTTCCAAGTCTCCGAGTTCACGTGCCTCGACTCGGGGCCACGTGCATTATCTAAGGCGACTCTTCTTCGCAAAGTGATCATCAAGTCACCGAGCCCACATGCCCTTTTAGATGCTATTCTCAAATACTGGACCCACGCATTTTCTAAGGCACTCAATTGCCAATGTGACGATCAGATCACCGGTACCACGTGTCCTTTTTACGATGCCCGCCCACGCTGCATTCTCTTCTAGGTGCTTTATCTCACCAAAGTGATGCATCAATTCACCGCCCACATCGATGCCCTTTTTAGATGCTAAACTCTGTCATCACCGAGCCCACGTGCATTCTCCAGGAGGAGACATACCGAAGCTCCGTGCGTCGTTCTCTCGCAAAACCTTTTCGCCATGCGAGTGACATATTCAACCACTGAACTCACGTGATTCTCCAGGTGACATTCCAATTCACCGGTAGCCACGCGTCGCTTTCAGTGGTTCTGCTTACCAATCTACTTTCAATATCGACAACCAATGCCAACGATTTCTCAATCAAATAATTAAATCAACTCAACAAAGCATTATAAATATTGAATAACATACTTGGCCATTTACTGATCAACAATTCAATCTCAATCAATTCCAATCAATTTAGGGTAAATCCCTAAAATATCACAATTTATTCAATTTCAAATACAACGTGGTTTCAAATAAATAAAACGGATCACGACGATCAGCGAGATTTCGGTCGTCGGCCATCAAAATCTTAATTTCCGAAAATAAATAATTAATTTATTAATTTCGAAAATTAAATTATTATTATTAAAAATTCAATTTAGCTCAAAATAAAGCCCGATTAAATAAACGTACTTCACCACGCTCATCAGCATAATTTTCCGGTTCCAGGCCATCTTAGTTGATTTTTCGGAAAATAAATAATTATTTAATTTAATTCCGAAAATTAATATTTAAATGCTAAAAAATTCCACTTAGGCCAAAAAGCCTAATTGGAGCCCACTAAGGGTCGGGAAAAATCCCGAGGCACTTCCAATAATTAGTAGACCGCGTCTACTTGCTAATTACACATTCAATTTATCTAATTCGCATCACAATTGGCTAATAATTGCTAATTTAATCTAATCTAACAACCTAAACATACTTAATTAAATCTAAACCAACATTAAGCATAAATTAGTCACTAATCCTGGATTAGTGAGATTACTCGCCAAATCACGCGCAAATCGGATCAATCCGACGGCGGCGACGCGAGGAACGATTGTTCCCAAAGCACGGCTCGGGTTCGGGGCCGGGAAACGGCCCAAAAGCGGACCCGAAGATGCTGAAACCCACTCCGTGGGTCTGCTGGACGGAGCCGATCGGGGCTGCTCCGGCGGCTAGGGCGGCGAGGGGAAGTCGGCGGAGGGCGAGGGGGTCACGGGGGAGGTCCGGCGGGGTTGGGCGGTGGCCGGAGGAGGCCGGACGGTGGCTGGTCGGTGCGGAACAGAGGTGAAACAGGGCTGGTTCGCGTGGCCTGGGCATGCGCGGACGGCGGGACGACGGCGGGCGCGCAGGCGCGGCGCGGGTGCGGGCGGCGGTGCGACGGTGCGGCGGCGGGACGAGCGGCGAGCGGCTGAGGGGCGAGCTGCTGTCCTTCCTCCGTTTCTGGTTTCCGCGAAGAAGAAAGAAGAAAGGAGGGGTTCGGTCGCGTGGGGGAAGAAAGAAGAGAGAGGAGAGAGAAGAGAGAGAGAGAGAGAAGGGAGGGATATGCATTGACCGGTCAAAGAAGAGAGAGAGAGGGAATGGGCGGTGGGGAATTCGCACGAGGGGGAAAGGGAGAGGAGAGAGGAGAGAGAAAGAAAAGAGAGAAAAAAGAAAGAAAAGAAAAGAGAGGGGGAGAGAAAGAAAAGAGAGAAAAAGAAAAATAAAATGCATACTTTTATTATGCAAATTTTCCTTTTCTCTTTCTATTTTATTTTGGTCTTCAATTTTCTTCCGATAATTTTTTTATTGAAATTTCGAATTAGACTCCAATAAATTGACGAAATACGATGAACGAGATCCTAAAAATAAAAATTATGACGCGCTTAAAATTCGATTAAATCAAGTTCATTTCGTGGTTAAAAATCGATCGAACGTGATTTTAAACAATCCAACCAATTAGGTAGCTTTTAGGGATTTTACAGCTGATACATCCCTTAACGAACTTCACCTATAAGTTAGTTAACTCGTGAGTGATCATTTCGAAAAAAAGCGCCATAAAGACGCCGACGAAATCCCATTTCACTTTATCGAAACGGGATCGAATTTCGAGATGTCACAAATCTAATCTAAGTCAACTAAGAGCTCATTTGATAACATATCAAATAGTGCCTGATTTTATCTTTTTTGTTCTTGGGAACAAAAAAAAGAATAGAAATCCGTTTGATAACATTTTTATTATCGAAAACAAATTTGTTTGAAACAAAATCAAACAATAAAAACAAAGAAAGTTGTTTTTTTCTTGGGAGCCACTCCAGAATCAAGCCCAAACAAATTTTCTCTTTTCTCTTTTTTTTTCTTTCTTTTTATCTTCCTCTTCTTCTTCCTCTAGCTAGTCACGAGCCATGGCGATGGCCAATGACTAGCCAAACAAGGTCTGGCGAGCCTCACCTTGGCCAAGCAAGGCTTCGCCTTGCAAGATATGGCGAGGCCAACCACTGCGAGGGTCGAAGAAGAAGAAGAAGAAGAAAAAAAAAGAAACAAATATATATATATATATATATATATATATATATATATATATATATATATGTGTGTGTGTGTGTGTGTGTGTGTGTGTGTGTGTGTGTGTGTGTGTGTGTAAATAATATTATATAAAAAATAGAAGGAAAAAAGAAACAAATCTATATAATATTATATAAAAAATAGAATAAATTCTAAGTCACAAGAAAATTTAAGGATCATATTAAACACATTTCTATTCCAAGAATAGAAAGTTTTTGCAATTACCAAATGTTTTCGAATGCTCAAAAACTCTTCAAGAAACAGAATAAAAAAAAAAAAACTATTTTTGAGTAAAAATTGTTCCTAGAAAATGATTATCAAACACACCCTAAACGTCTATACATTAATTCGCACTCCGATTCTCTTATTTATATTCCCTTGGTAGACATACACCAATTAATGGACTATTCACAAATGATTCATGAACATACCACATGAAATCCCGTAGCCGCGTTGTCGAAGCAACCGGAAGAGAAGAGCAACCATGTGAAGGTCACTGTGGTCATGATCACCATCATTAAGTTCGAAATAGCTCTCTTGAATTTGTTCTAGTTGCTCCTCTATCACACCTTGAAAATGGTAGGCGATTCCCAGCCGTTGGATTTGATCGATCAACTCCAGTTTCTGCGAAGTCGGCACGATAGCGGCCACCATCTTATTCACCTCCTCTTTCAACTCCTCGATTTGTTCTTCTACGCCGTGGAAGTTCTGATGAAATGCATGAACCACACACCGCGCACGAGTTACGAGTTTTTCGCCTTTTTATTGTTCCAAAGTAGACAAATGCACGAATGGCTCTTAGCATTAGGCACCTCTGAATAATGCCAGTCATCGCCGGACTCGAGGGTCCATAAAATAAAGCAAAACGTTGAAGTAGAAAAGCCAATAGCTGGAATTATGGTAACCAAGGAAAAATTATTCTTGATGCGCCATGCGAATGCTACCACTATTCACACGAAACGCGAGGGCTCTGTTATCGCAGAAGCAACATGGTTGATTTAAGCAAATTAGTAAAGTTGCTACCATGGAGCATGAGTCGGAAGCATATCTGAGGAAGTAGTCCCCCCATATGCTAGGATGATAACTCGCTGACCGGCGTTCGGCCACAGGGCTGGCTGCTTTAGCAGAAGGACAAGATGGGATTGCTGAGATCTGAAGAGACATTTCTTTTCCCTGGTACTGGATTTAGGTGTCTGACCAAAAGATGGAGAGCACTAGAGGGTGGAGGCCTCTTCTGGGAGAGTCAAAACCTTGTTTAAGGGTATATATAGGCCATGGCATCTTATAAAGCTCGAGAGAACAAGGAACACGAACACGTTTTTTCTTTCTCCGAAACGCGTTCTCTACGGTTCTCGGACTAGTTTTGTGGATAAAATTTAATTTCGAGGTCTGATTGACATATTATTCACATGACTGTGGTGGTGCCTATTGTCGGAGCTAATGCATGGCAGTGATTGCTCCCTCCCCCACGCGTTTTGGCAAGAATAACGTTCGAAAGCTCGAAAGAACAAGGAACAGGAACGCGCTTTTTTTCTCCGAAACGTGTTCTCTACGGTTCTCGGACTAGTTTTGTGGATAAAATTTAATTTCGAGGTCTGACTGACATATTATTCACATGACTGTGGTGGTGCCTATTGTCGGAGCTAATGCGTGGCAGTGATTGCTCCGTCGCCCACCCGTTTTGGCAAGAAGCGGCTCGGTCTGCTTCCGTTTGTTTTAAGGAAGACATTTGTTTCGCACGTTGATTGTGTGCACGGACTGATGACATTTCTGTTGCGCCGGGGGTGCACATTACCGTCAGTTTATCACTAACGGTCCCACCATTGAGGCGCGAGTGGTGGGCAGAGTTTTGGATACAATCCTCCCATATGCTTCGATGAGAATTTGCCAAGCGGCGACGCGGCTAGGGATTTTGAGTGGAATACTTTAGGCGGGGAACTTGCAGAAACCTGGGGAGACGTTCGTTTCCTTTTTGGTTTCCCCTTTCTTGAGATACTAACCAAAGCGAGTGAACATACGAAGAGGAAGAAGAAGACGATGTGGCTTCGCTACCATTCTTGTTTTCTTTTTTGCAAGGGAAAAGATAGAGCTATGAGTGGTAATTTATAGACATTAGATTGGAAGAATTACCAAAAAAGTTATAAATCTATTGTATTTATGACTAATTCAGTCATAAACATTTCAATTACGTTAATTTAGACATGGACATTTTCACGTTTTGTTAATAAAGTCCATCCAACCAATATTGGCTAAAAATTGCTGATGTAGATGTTAGCTATTTTGGTAGTACCGTTGATACTAACATGGACAAAATTTATTAATTATTTAATTTTTTTAACCTTTTTATATTTTCTTTTCTTTCTTTTTTTCTTTTTTTTCTCCCTTTGTTAGTCGCCGGGCCTCGGCGATGGCCGACAACTAGCCAAATGCAACTACCGACAAGGGTCATGCGCGTTGAAGGCCGATGAGGCTCAAACTCTCCGGTCATAGCTTGTCATTGGTTGCCAGCCATGATCGAAGCCCGAGGAGCAACAAAAGAAGAAAGGAAAAAGGAAAAAAAGAATATAAATATGGAAGTTTAGGTTAATATTGTTCCCAAATAAAAGAAAATCAATAACTTCAAAAAAAAAATATGAATGTTGATATCTATTATGCTTTGAACTTCTAATTTTTTAGGATTTTATAATCAGTTAGCACAAAATTGTGAAAAGAATACCACAATAAAGTTCTATCCTAATGATACTGAAAGCATCCAGATAAAGAATCCAATCGAAGGGAAGAAAGTGGATTTACCATGGGAAAATCGATTCAAGAATCCAATTGAAAACCACCCACTAAAAAGCATTTAGAAAGCTAGATTTATGTAAAATGCATCACATATACATTGTTGTTAACTTATTATTGTCTAGGTTGATATTAGATCCAATGCACTTTAATTTAGAACTTAAGAAACTTTGTCACTAATGATAACACGACGTAATTTTCCCATCTATTTTCAGCTTGATAGTAGTTTGCTAAATTAGTACATCTGGACTTCATTTGTAGAAGAATAGAGCCCTGATCACTCGACACGCGGTATGGTAGAATTCTTTGGAAATAAATGTCTTACTGCTTACCGGTTGAATTGACGAATACAAGGACCGAGTGCAATTGTATAAGGAATTTCACTGATCGAAAGATACGAATTATTTCAGAACCTCTGTGCGTCAACTTACATCCTGCTCATTCCGGATGTCCTGAACCCGATAATTACGATGTACAAAACCAAAAACCTTTCTCTACACTTGCCGCAAGCTTGGTCGAATATGTTCTCATATACAACTGCGAGTTTGATCAGCTCATTCTGGTTGAGTTTGTAATATTAGGGGGGAAAACAGAAGAAACAACTCATTGAAGTATATAATCCAGCAGGAAACAATGAGTTCTTCTGACAATAGAACTTCATCACTTTGCACATCATTTGAAATTGCGCCTCCTTGCGATAAAACCTAATTATGGAATTAATGAAACTCATTTATACAACGATGTATACTGTGAAGTAAAGTAGATCCAAAATATCACACAGGAACAACAGGTAGCTAAACTAAAGAATGAACAAACAGAAAAGATACAATAGCCATCTGGAAGTTAGAACATGAATACACCAGGGCAAGCTATTGGATCACATGGTGAGGACGATCTGCGACTCCATACTATGTAAATCCAATAACTCCTATTACTACCGAAAGATGTTCAGTTTTCCAGTTTTTCTCCATGAATATTCAAACTCTGGCCCATTCTCAGTACCATGCAGAAGCAGATACCAGGAATCTGTCTTTCCAGCCCAGAAGCATCCCACCATCCTTCTCTACCAACGTATAATTCTCGGAGTAGTACCTCAGCAGGTTCCTTATGACTGAATTAACGTAACTACTTAGAGGGTATTGCCTAAACCCTGCCATCGTCAATCTAGACTTCCACTTACCAAACAGCTCATGCCGCTCCACCCTCTCCTTTCCCTCGCATGCGACGATGTTCACAATGTCCCTTGCCAAACAGTGCTGCTCCACGTTTATCCTCTCCTTCCTGTCTCTGGGCAGGGTCACATCAATGGACTCGAACATTGCACCAGTAGCGGCACCTTCGACCCCTCTTCTTCCTCCTCCTCCTCCGCCCTCGCCTCCTATTCTTTTTGCCACTTCTTGCATAAGCAACAATCTCATTCTCTCCTTGCTCACTAGGTTGAGCATCTACAATGGTGGCCGAGCGACGATGGCCGAGCGTTGGCGGGCGAACAACGGTGGCTGAGCAGCGAGGAAGAAACCCTAACCCTAATTTCAATCCACGTATGAGCTAAACGGCCTCGTTTTTGCAAGGATGTCCACATATAAGGGCAAAACAACATCGTTTCTTAAAGAAGATGGAAAACAACGTCATTTAAAAGCCAAGCAATTTTATTTTTTAAATATAAATGCCACGTAATCATTTTGGCCGGAATTTATGGCCGTTGACACCAAAGTGATCGTTTTTTCTCGGATTTGGCACTTAAGTGATCCGATGGAAACTTTTGGCACCAATAGTGTACTTATCCCCAGAAAAAACCCTACCATCGGGGTGAGAGAGAGAGAGAGAGGAGAGAGAGGAGGGAGACGGTCCGCAGAGGAGAGAGCGTCAGTGTGTGCAGAGAGGTGCGTTAGGTCTACAGGAGAGAGACCAGAGGAGTGGGAAGAGCAAATTTCGAATCACTGACGCCAGTTACAAGTGGCTCCACGTGTCGACTTTTGAATGGTTTTACATTTCACCAAGTGTAAAACCCACCCAATATTTTCTCTGCCTTGTTCAGCTCGAGAAATGGGAGCATAATGTAAAGATAGCAAATCATTATATCGGGATAGAAGGGAAATCTACGCAAATAATCTAGTACTATAAAAAATCTCGAATCAATGCATTCACAACATAATAACAAAAACTCTCAAATAAACTAGTGCCATATATATCTTCTAAACTAGTATATAGATATCATATTTACCATAAATTGATATGTTTATGTCATATTTATCCCAAATTATGATAAGTCATACATTTTCTAGAGTAAATGTGACATGTGTATTCTAATTTAGAATAAATGTAACACAAACATATCAATTTAAATTTTTTTATATAAAATTTAATTTATGATAAATTTAACATGAGTCCACCAATTTATGATAAATGTGACATGGATGTATCAATTCTGAGGCTTTTGTGGTGCAAAAATTAAGTTGGGATAAATATAGTGTAAATATATCAGTTTGAGAATTTTGGCAAATATGAACCCGCATTCAATTATAGAAGGAAATGTAGGAAAACTCTCGAATTGTGGAGGAAGTATGCCTTGGTTCACCGAAAGGGAGGGTAATTTCCATGATCGTTCTTCATGTGAGTTTATTTTGTTTGTTGCAATTACACCCAAGCAATTTATCCAATAATTTAAATTTTAAGTTAAGATTTATGTAATTCCTTTAGTATCACAACCTACCCCTTAGTATGGAGGGAAGTAGATTTAGAGGTATTGTTTAAAAAACAGACCTATGGCCTTAGCTTTAAACTGGGCTCTTTCAAGCCCATATCCCACGCAACATTGGGTATTCAAATAACACTATTAGAATTTTATGATGAAGAGTCGCCACTAACTTATTGACTCAATTAGAAACTAAGTGAAGTAGGGGAGCCTACTTTACCTTTTACACAATTAGAGAATCTAGGGACAAGACTTAATTACAGTAATTAACTAACTAGTATTTGTTCGGTACCTAACATTGTTCATTTTAAAAATATGTCTATTAGGCAGTTCGGATCGACTTTAAACCTATCTATGCAATCATGTGGGTGCACAGTCATTAAAATTACAATCAGCAACCAAGGAAGCATTAAATATATGACAAAGCAAAGCGAGAGTTTAACGCTAAGAAATAAGAAATCTACAGCTCCTAACTAGGCTAAAGGGAAACTAAAATTAATATACTGAGAGTGCACAATCAATTGGTAATTGAAATAAAAATGAGCAAACAATGATCTAACATATGTTTCTAAGGACATTCAAATCTTATGGTAAAACCCTCATAGCTTATTCAATTTTAAGCATAATTTTTGTTAAGGATCTTTGCACATTTTAAGATAAAACTATTCAAAAACTAATTTTTAAGATTTTTCATGACTTTTAGAATAAAAATAAAAAATTTAGGAATTTGTAAATTTTTTAATAATTTTTTTTAAAAATATATTTTATTATAAATATTAATTGATAATCCGAAAATAGGGACTTAGGCTGGCCGTCCGGTCCGGTCCGAACATGGGCTGCTATGGACTCTTGTGAGCCTGGACTGGGAGCATAAATTGGGCTCTATAACACCAAGCATCCCTTTTAGTAATAAACTTCCAAAGACCCACTTGCTATATAATTGAATTTAGAACCGATATTACTATTTTTTCATGGTAGAAGTAAAACAATATGAAGTTTTTTTTTTTTCCTTTTGTGCCTGTCTTTTTTCATTTCGATATGATCTAAACATACACGTTTAAGATCTTGTCATATTTCTAACAATTAACCTTTTTTGACATTTTGATCAATATTTTGTCCATATGTAATCAAGATCAACTAGATAATTAGATTAAAATTTAGATTTCAACTTTGAAAAATAGCTTCACTCAAACTGTTTAACAAAAAAAAAGGCAATTAAATATGTGTTCGTAAGCCATCATAATAGAAATTTTTAATCTTCTAAGGGTCCGTTCGTTTCACGAAAAATGGGCCATCTCCGGAAAACATTTTCCCAGAAGTCATTTTCCAGGAAAATTGCTATATTTTCCGGTGTTCGGGTGAAACTTAAATTTTGAGTGGAAAACATTTTCCACCGTTCGTTAATGACTCCTAACATTTTATTTTTTATTTTTTTTTATTTTTATTTTTTCCTTTTCTTTTCCTTCTCCTTCCTCCTTCCTCCTCCTCCTTCTTCCTCCTTCCTCCTTCCTCCGCCGCCGCACGCCTGACGATGGCTGACTACCCAACGGCCGACCAAGATCCGGTGAGCTCGAGGCTTGGCTAATCTCGCCCGAGCTCGCCGGAGGTTCGTTGGGCTCTAGCGAGCCGCGAGCTCGCCAGATCTGGCGGCGGAGCTCGGGCTCCCGATCTAGGCGAGCTCGGGCGAGGCCCGAGCCTCGCCCAGCTCGTTGGATCTGGCGAGGCCAGAGCTCCGCCCCAAGCCGACGAGGCCCGAGCTCCGCCCTAAGCCGACGAGGCCCGAGCTCGGGCGAGCTTGGCTTCCACAGATCGGGCTAGGCGGAGCCTTGCCGGCCTAGGGCGGAGCTCGAGCTAGCTCGCGGCCGTGGTCGGTCGTCGGTCGCCGGCCACCGGCCAAGCTAAGGAAGAAAGATGAAAAGGAAAGAAAGAAAAGAAAAGAAAAGAAAACAAAAATGTGTTAGTAAAAGGATATAAGGTGGAAGAAATTGTGGAAAATGTTTTCCACTTTTCAAAAGTGGAAAACATTTTCCTTATCTTTGAAGGTAGTATTTTCCATTGATGGAAATATTTTCCTTGAGTAATTGATTTTCCGTGAAACGAACACTGGAAAATTTGGAAAATATTTTCCTGGAAGTTATTTTCCGTGAAACGAACGGAGCATAAATAGCTTTTGCGATTAAAAAAACAAGACATTAAATAAAAATTCACAACTTTCTCTAGGCAAAGCACGATGCATGATAAGATGAAGTTTTGTTGGGTGTAATGGGCATTTATATTGTGAAACCGATGAGAAGGATGATGAAATTAAAGTTAACTTTGTTAGTTTGTCTGATTTAGAAAAAAAAAAAAACAAACAAACAAATTGGAGAGAGAGAGAGAGAGAGAGAGAGAGAAGGGTATTCAGGACAGTTAATTGAAAAAAGATGAGTACCTGTGCGTTTGGGAGAAGCTTTTCAAGGAGCTTTGGGCATCAAAAGCCCTTGGGTCAAAATAAGGGTGTTTGGGAAAAAACTTTGGAAGTCTCTTCATGGGAAATGCTGGGGTTCATTTAAAGGAAAATTTCATTTCGCCTTTTTTGCCCTCACAAATTTATTAAATTCCAACTTTGACCCTTTTGAAAACCCTAGATTTTCATTGCCGCAAGAGAGAGAGGTCGAGAGAGAGCGTGGCAGAGAGAGTGAGACTCGAGAGCGAGAAGGAGTTCTCTAGCGGATTGGCCTCGCTTGAACCCTCTCCGACGACCTCTGGCCGACGCCCTCAAGCACACAATCTTTCACTCCCCAAATCTCCGCACCGCCAGTGAGTTTCTTTATTTGGTTTGAACCTCCCTTGCCCAAGGATCCTGGCTCAAAGACACCAAGGCGGCAAACCATAGCCCGATTTGTCACGAGCTGGCCCGCTTGCAACCGTCTCCGAGTCAAGTAGGGAACTCCACGATTAGATAGTCGTTTTCTTGAATCCCTGTTACTTCATGCTATTTTGACCCAAGCAAAGCTAAGACTCGATCTCCTTAAGCACAAACACATGCTGGGTTTAAGCTGTCTCGTGATGATTTCTTTTGAGTCCAAACTTGAGTTCGGGTTTTAAAAGCGGTCGATATTTTCCTCTCACTCCGTGCTGTTTTGCTGAAATGTTTACCACTACAAGAGGATATATCACACCTCTCTTGGAAAAAGAGTTAGTTTTCCTGCTCTTCCCGATTCATGTCAGTTGGTGTCCTTATAGCGCATAGATCTTCCTATTTATCTGTGTTTAGTCTGCTTTGAAATCTTGCTTGTATGTCAAAACTTGTTTATTTTCGATTATGCTCTTGATGAGGTGATTTCACTATATTGGCCTGAGCAATTGATGTCTTTACCAAGTCAGATGGGGAGTTATCTGTTGGTGATTTTGCTGATGATCATCGATATGTTTCTGTGGAGCTAGAGAAAAGCAATATACTGTTACTTCCGCCGTGGTTTTAAGGACAGGGAAGACATTGCTGGAAAATACGCTAACTCGCGTTGTGAGTGTCCCATTTGTAATTGCAGATGCCACGACATTGACAGAGCCAAGTAATCCTCCTCCTTGATCTCAGTGAAAAGTTCTTCATGCTGTTGGACAGTGTCGAACAATCTAACATCAGCATGGTAGTACATGTAGAGATTATGATGTCTCAAATGATGTGCGGTATTCAAAAATCTAACAAGATTTGAGATCATTGAGTCTATAGGAAAGTGCTCTGCCTTCTTATCGTGGATAAGAGAGGCAATTTTTTTGAGGTGACTAGGATAGCTTAACATCACGATGTTTTTGTTATAGGCATGTAATCTTATGTAGGGCTGAGGCTCAATTTCTTAATAGATCGTGGAGAAACTATGGATCATGACTCTCAAGAAGCATATCAAATTTTGGATATCATTTGAACATCAGCTCTTAGTTGCAAATACCTAAGCAGTTCTCATATACTTTTTATTTAAATAATAAAAAACCTCTATAATTATCTCTACGCACTATACATCGCGTATATTTGAACAAGAAATTGCCAATTATGATTATAAGCATAAGTATAATTGAGAAAATTATGATCAAAAGCAACCGTGGCAAAGAAAAATAAATAAATAGGAAATGAAACTGTTTAACTGACTCGATCAATTTCCCTTGAAAATTGAGAGGTGCAAGAATGGTGGCTCTACATTGGAGCAACAACAATCCGTATCTACTTGTTGGTAAGTGAGTTCTAATACTAGTGTCATGTGGTTTTTGACCTTTCTTATCCCAAAATTAGCTCTCTATATATAAACTGAACATTAGCCTCTTTGAATTAATCCTAACATATCGTCACTGCCCTGAAAAATGACGGCACGGCCGTCCGCCTCTCATTTTCCTATTCATATGTGATGCCTACTGTCAATCGCTAATGCCTGCTTATGATCGCTTCTCCCCAATTTCTGGCTCTCTTTATCATTTTTTGCCTTCAGTGCTGTCAACTAATAAATTATTTAGTGGTATCGTAAGTGCTCTACCAACAAATTTTCCCCCGAAGTAAAAGTGCAAGTGTTAAATGCAGTATTAATAAATGGCAGAATACCAACAAAAAAATCTTAAATTATGTCTACCATGATATTAATGGCTCAAACATTTTTTAAGCCACAAATAACTACAAACTTATATTAATGTGACAAAAACACCATATGGACGTTAAAAATCTAATGTGGTGGCTTATATGGATAAAACTGGTAAACGTAATTGGAAAATTCCACCAAAGCCTAAGCTTTGTCCACTATGACATCATTACTCCAATATTTGCCATCTTGAATAGCATTCTCGTGCCATACCATCTTGATAACTGTTACACGATTCATATCCATTCTAATCCCTACATCTCATTGTGATTCGATTCCTTTTTCCGTTTGACATCAAAATCAAAATCAGAAGAGATTAGTGAATTTCTTTTTCAAACTCCGAAAAAGTTGAAAGTTTGCAAATCAAATTATTATATGGATGATTGATATTTAATTTTCTTCTCACATTAAATTGTAAATATATCATACACGTCATTTTTTACCAACTTCTACCATCTAAAACATTGACAGAGTTAACTCAGATACGTGTAAATCCAACAGCCTTTGCACACGATGCATCTCACATTAACAAAATTTTGCAATTTTGATTTAGTTTGCATTATCACTATCGATGTCTGTCTATGTTATACATTTTATATATGAATTGAATTTCCTTAATTTTTTTTTTCTGGTTTCGTCGTTATGTTAGCTTTTTATTTAGGATTGCGATAGAAAATGCTCTGATGTCTATAACAAACATCTTTATTTCTGGAGGATTGTTCTTTCCCTTTATTAGTGTTTAATCACTATCTAGGAGCTAATCAATCAATTTCTTACCCATTGTTCTCGCATGGTACAAAGCAATGATCCATGGCGTTTCAGTCAAGTTTGTAGATAAGACATCTTTCCAATTCAGCAAAAAGAGAACATTTTTTGTAATAGAATTATCTATCATCCATTCCCATAAAATTACCTACTAATGAAAATGGTATATTCACTTAAAGAATTGTTCCCCCGACGTATTCTTCCCCAATTAGTTTCCCATTCTCTTATGAAATGCAACAACTGAAACGATATTTTTCTTTTCCTTTTCAACTTGACATGTGCCCCGTTTCTACGAGGAAATTATAATTCTATTGCAGCACGTATCCCCCTCAAAATGGAATAGAAACAATTGATGGAAATGACGGTTCGGGTCTCGTGAAAAAATTGGTGTGAGATCAGATTTTTTTTTGTTAAAATGCTGCTTTTCACGGATAACATTTGTGAGCGTTCATTGGATTTGAAATAGATTATTGTATTTCTATTCTTTGAACGAATTTCTGAGTAAAAATACACATTCGATAATGACATAGAATTTCATTTCCCGGAATATGAATTCTTTTAATAACAACAAAAAAATTTCTCTCTCCCCGGTGGGCGGTTGTTTAATAGCGAGGGCGAGCAATGAAAATGTTTTTATTTCTCATTTTTATTTCAGAAATAAAAAAAATGCAAAAATTTTTATTTCTCATTTATATTCTAAATTTAGTTCAAAACTTACGATTTGTTTTAGAAATAGAAAAATGAAATCACATTACTAAACAGATTCCGTTCCAAACTTGTTTCCGAAAATAAATAAATAAATAATTAGATATTGTCAAAAATAGAATGGTTATCATGTGCACTTTAAGGAATCTTGTGATCCCTATCATGCAATAGAACATGCTTTTCTTTTCCTCAAAGAGCTGACGCCGGAGAGCGCAAGACAGGGATGGTAAAGGAATTCGATATACGAAGCTAGGGTTGACGTCTTGAATCTTGACAGTTTGCACAGATAGTGTCGTTGGACGAAGAAACACTTCGTTAATGTCCTTCCATTCATCGACAATCTGCTTATGGAGTTCTTCCTTAGACTTTGGTTCCGAAACACCAAGTTTTCTGACGAAACGCTCTACCTCCGAGTCCGCATGCCCTTTTTTGTTTTTTGCGTTTTTAGCTGAAACTTGACGTTGCGAACAAGCCATATTAGTGGACGGAATACACATAAATGTGTACTCTTTTTGTTCGTGCAGGGGAAATGACGTTTCTCTTCCATCACTTTTTCCATAAAATGCTAATCCCCACGAGAAAAGTAAAGCTACTGTAATTTCTTATGCAGTATTGAGGGTATCTTCTCCATCAACCATGAATGGATAGGTTCCCCATAAACTTAACAATCTTGTAACCTCAATCGAGTCAAATTCACGTAAGCTTTCATCAAACGGTCTTTAAACTAATACAAGATGCCTACCTAGTACATAAACTACCAGCCACTAGGTTGTTGATGGAGTGATATTTGTGCCATTCGATAACCTTGACCATGATCTTGGATCGATGCATTTTACGTCTATACCCATGAGAATCAATATGACATCCTAGATTTTCAGTCTTGGTTTCTATTGAATAAATCGGGCATTTCATTGATGCGTCTATAGGGTTGTTCTCAGAGCTGATCACTCTCGAGATAACTAGACTATCTGGAGAAGCCATTAAGAATTTTAAGGCAATAGACTTGAGAATTCGATCAGTGAATCGATTACCATTGATGTTTTGCATCATCTGAATGAGACCATTACTGGCACGAGATATAAATCGATTTGAGATCAGATACAGGTTGGTTCGATTGAGATGTGTGGCTAATCGTGAGTGACACCACTAAATTGGAAAATTCTCGTCGACCAACACTAGACTGATTTTCTTATCGTTTTGGTACCCTGTGTCCGTACTTGAATTCTCAAGATTTTCACGACAATCGAAAGTCGCCAATGAGTCGAGTGGGTTCATAGTGACTCAAAGAAAATCGACCACGAGTCATTTGCACTGAAAAGTTCTGAAAGTTACCCGGTAGTCTAGGTCACGCTAAAAACGCGTCGAATGGAAATTAACCGTGAATTCGAACCCGATTTCAGAAATTGAAAGTTCTGTGGTGTCACAAGCTATTTTAGGAATGTTGACTCAATCTCAGAAGATTTTTCGGAGATTCCGGGACTTTTACGGAAAATCGTTGTGGACACCGTGGAAAATCAACAAAAAGTTGGATAGGCCAAATTAAAGGAAATTTGGATTTCCAGGCCAAGCCTTTGAGTGTCAGGGACTTGTAGAAGATTGTACGGATTTTCCTTCGAGAAATTGACCTCAATTTAGAGAGATTGGAATTGAAATTTAGTTCAACTTAGTTAAAATCGAATCTTAAGATGGAGGTGTGCAACATTGGTATCAATTTGGATTTTTAGTGGATTCTTGAGTAAGGAAAAATGCGCAGATGATCAATGAGTGATCAATTGAATTTGTGAGAATCAATTGAGATGAAATCGAAGGGATTTGGAACCAATTGGTACCATCTCTCTCGATTTCGTAACCCCCTTTAGCAAAGAAATCGGAGAGTTGTGAGAGGTGTTGGTGTGGCTGCAATGAAAGTAACGGTTAATCTTTGCTTTAGAATGAACCTCAAGATATTTCTTGTGGAAAAATTGGCATTGGTGGAGCCCAACTCTCACTTATCTCCATCTCATTTCCCTCACACCCCCTCAACCGGACAGCTATCTCTCTCCCTCCCCACTTCGTGCGACGCCAACACCTACGGAAAACAAGAAATCCAGCTTCTTCGGTCAGTCTTCAGCAACCGAAACCTCACGCCCGCCTGCTCGTCACTCTGCTCAGTCCGCGTTCCGCGAAGCTGCTCCATCTTCCACGCTCTACGTCCGCATAGCCACGACGTCCAGAGAAGCCAGACGCCCTCTCCACGCGTCCACGGCCTGCAACTCCACGGTCAACAACAGCAGTTTCTCTCCACCTTGTTGACCACCGAGTGAAGCCAGCCTCGTTCGCTCCATCATCCAACGTCCAACCTTCTTCAACGCCATTCCACGCGCCCATCTCCACTAACGTTGGTCTCCCTCGGTCAAAACACTCTC
Source organism: Eucalyptus paniculata subsp. matutina (assembly GCA_017140255.1). NCBI lineage: Eukaryota > Viridiplantae > Streptophyta > Magnoliopsida > Myrtales > Myrtaceae > Eucalyptus > Eucalyptus paniculata. The sequence goes on from CM029440.1 coordinate 41,402,851, forward strand.
GCTGGCTTTGATGTTTGACTGAGCAGCATCCACGAAACCTTGGCCAACTCCAGCAGCTTCGGCCATTTGTCCACGTGCTCCCATCTTCCGTAACAACACACGCCAACCCACTTCTCGCTTCTACGAGACGTCCCCAAACAGCTCGAGCAAAACCGGCGTCGTCCGCTGCTCGATGCCAGCAAATCCAACGCCTGCAGCTTCAGCGTCTTCATCTCTTTCTTCGCCAGCTCGTGGATCGGCCCTGCAATTGAAGCCACGGCAACTCCAGTCCACGAAGCAGGCCCGTGAATCCAGTCAGTCTGCGGCCCATGTGAGACTCTGCCCAGCTCCTTCGTGAGTTCAGCCGCAAGCCCATTGGAAGCCCATGATTTCAGCAGTCTTCGGCCCAGCAGATTCTTTTCTGGTTCAAGCCCATTCACAGCAAGCTTCAGTCCATTTGAAGCCCATGTTCAGTCTTGATTCAAGCCCAGTCCAGTGAAGTCCAGCAAGTTCTTTTGAAGCCCAAGCCCGCGAGGCAAGATTTTTGGGCCCGGCCCGAGTGTTCGTTGACGCCGCCGAAAGTTCGGATTTCGGCTGCCGTCGCGTCGCCGTCGTGTCGCCATCGCGGTGATTCGGTCTCCGCTTTTGTTAAGTGAGTTTTACTCACTAAAGCCTTTCTTAGTTTTAATTATACTTAAGGTTGGTTAGATTTAATTAAATGCGCATTAGGTGGTTAGATTAGTTTAGATCAATTAAATTAGAGACTTAATGATCATGTTAGGTGGTTAGAAATGACGTTAGCAGTAGACATGCCATGTTATTTATGGACGCAGCCTCGTAATTTTTCGATTGCAAATCGGCGTCCAATTCGACATTATGAGCCTAAATTGGATTTTTATAATTATTTATTTATTTTTCGAAATTAATTATTTAATTATTTATTTTTCCGAAATTCAACCTAAGGATGGTAGGTGAAATAATTTTATCTGATTGTGGTGGTGCAAATAGTTTATTTAATTGAAACTTTATTTTGTGCGGAATTGATTTATTTTTGAATTTAGGATTTATTCCCTAATTTAAATAATCTTGGAAAATTAATTGGAAATTAATATTCGTGTATATAATATTCGTGGGTAAATTAACAAAAAGTCTAAACCTATCGATTGTCAAAATTAAAACTTTTTATTTTTACCGATTTAATCTAAACCTTTTATAATTGTCTGCAATTCAGCTTCAGCGCATACGACGTGGACACTAGTCTTCCAAAAACGCTGACGTGGATTTTTTAAAAATATTTTTAAATATTTAAATATTTTTTTGAATTTTTTAATTCTTTTTTAAATGATTTTCTTAATTTCTTTTATTCTTTCCCCTTTGCGTTCTTCCTTGTTTTGTCTTTTTCCCCTGCACCTTCTTCTTCAACCTTGCGCCTTCTTCTTCCCCGAATCTCTCTATTCCTTCTGCAACTTAATCGAACCAGAATTTTTGGTGACAAATCAACCTCTATATGCGTCGTATCCAGCATACACATCGCCACCGAACCAACACCAACCGGCGGTCACCTGCTCCAATCGACGGTCACCAAATCCGGACGCTTACTTTGGCAATCGCAACAATCAACGGAAAATCTTTACACGAGATTAATTTCTTCCATGCTTGGCTTTCTAGCAAGCATATAATCACCAGTGAACTACAAATCACAGAGACGAACTGACTAGGGTGGCCTTGAACCGCATGGCACGCCGGCGGGGGGAAGATTTCCGGCGGAGAGGAGGATTTACGGCCGAGGATTGAACCTGAGAGAACGTTCTTCGGGGCGGCCGCACTGAGAGTAGTGAGAGATGGGAAGAAGGATGGAGATGGTCGAGGTGGCTTGGTCGAGTCTATCTGAGAAGAAGGAGCGGCGCTCCCAGAAAAAGAAAAGCCCCCGCTCTCTTTCTTTCCTTTCGCCTCTCCCCTTCTCCCTCTGAAATCTCTCTTCCTCAAAGCGTTCCTCTCTCTCCCCCTTGCGATATGGTTTCAGCCAAGAAAGAAAAGATGCCCCACCCGTCTCTGTGTGAGGAGAGCTTCCAAAGAACCCCAGAACGTTTTGATGCAGCCTTCTGCGATTCCCCAAAAAACCAGTGAGCCTCCTTTTGCTTTCCCTCAGTGAGCGCTCCCTGTATTTCCTTCAAGCTTTCCCTCTTCTGTGGAAGTTCCAGGCGGTGCAAGCAAGAAGAATGTTCTACTCTCACCAGCTTCTCACCCCCAAAGGTCTCCTCGGCCAGATATCATCATCCTCTCGTTTGTCTCCGGTTTCTCTCAGCAAGCAACCTCTCTCTCTCTCTCCAATGGCCAACCGGGGAAGGAGAAGATGGAAAAAAAAAAAAAAATAAAAAATTCGAAAAAATAAAAAATTATATTTAAAAAACGCCACGTCAGCGTTCGTCAGACAGATTCAGATCCACATCAACAGCCAATAATAATTTTAGGATGACAAATTAAGACAATCAAAAGGTTTAGACTAAATTGGCCAAAAAATTTAAGACTGAATTTCACAATCGAATAGGTTTAAGACTTTTTTGGTAATTCTTCCAATATTTGTGATGACCGTCGTGTGCAGAGGACATTAGAATATGTCTCGAATTTCTGATCGTGGGATGAAACCGATCTGACAATAATTATGAACGCAAGACTACCGGTCAAGATTTGTGGGCGGAAATGCAATGGTGGCCTGTCAATTGCCATGACCATGACGCCACTCCATCATGTGTAACTAGACTATGGAAAGAAAATAAGGAGAGACCGTGATGGTCTTGACTAAAAGAGACATAGCTTCGTTCAGCTGAAGAAAGGGAACATAGATGTAAGGGGACCGAACCCACACCAAGACCAAACCGTGACGCAATGACGCCACTCCATGATGTGTAACTCCACTATGGAAAGAAAACAAAAAGAGAGCGTGATGGTCTTGACTAAAAGAGACATAGCTTCGTTCAGCTGAAGAAAGGGAACATGAATGTAATGATGGCAATCCATGATATGGAACAATAGGGAAGAATACAATGTCCTTCACGATGTGTTGGGAAAGGTTAGCCAAATGCGAACCGATGCCTCTGCCGCACGTGGATTTATTTAATAACCTAATACCACCAAAAACCATATATCAATATCTATAACAAATGTACTCCAAATTAATTTTTGTGTCCCAAGAACTATTTAATTGATACACCCGTGCCACATTTATCTTTAAATAATATAAAAAAAACCCCAAACCAATATATATATATATATATATATATGCCATATTTATCATAAATCGATATACTTGCACCACATTTATCCCAAATTGAGGTAAATCTAAGATTTTTTTTTTAAGTAAATGTGACACAAGTATAGCAATTTGGAATGAATGTGGTACGGGTGAATTAGTTTAGGACTTTTTAAGTTATAAAATTATTTTGGGATAAATGTGACCATGCATACCAATTCAGGAGTTTTTGTGACACAAAAAGTAATTTTACGTAAATGTAGTATGAATATATCAGTTTAGAGTTTTTGGCAGTGTTAACCCTTCTATAATTGTAGAAGGTACAAAGCTCTCAAATCTTGGTTGAAGTGTCTTCGTGCACCAAAGAAGAGGGTGGTATCTGTGAGCATTCTTCACGTGAGTTTATTTTGTTTGTTGCAATTACACTTGAGTGATTTAACCAATTTAATTTTATGTTAAGATTTCTATAATTCATTGTGTGAGATGGAAAGATTATTTCCAAGAGAACTATGAGGGCTAAACACTGTGTGAGATATTAGATGTAATTTGAGGCTAGAAAACATTGAAAGTATTCGAATTACTCGAGTATAGTTGTAATATTTGTTATATCACTTCGTCAATAGTAAAATTCTGTGTTGCTCTTCTCATGGACATAAGTCACAACAAACGAACCACATAATTTCAATATCCAATTTATTTCCTCATTCCGTGCATTTTATTCAACCACTTCTTATAGTTACGATAGAGTGAATCTAGATAACATCATTTAATTTCAAGGTCCGATTGATGCATCATGTCATTAAGGTGCTCATGAATGCGGCCATGGAAATAGGGGCAGCTCTCTTAAGAATTTAACCTGACTATGGTGCGGACTGTCATGTTTGTTGCTTCTCCACTATTCCTTTTGCAAGATGAGGCTCTGCTCTTTTTTTCTTTTTTCTTTTTATGGTGCCCAACGTAATAGAGAAAATCTTAAGTGTGATGTCGGGGTGGTGGGTCCTCCGCTAGCGTCGCTCCAGGATTTACCCGCCGGCTACCGGCTGTACAGGGTTCCCTGGGTATCATAAAAAAAAAAAATAATAATAGAGAAAGAGTTTAACCTTTGATCGTGCCCCATTCATTGTGCGAGACGTGGAACAAGACGTGAAGACAGGCATTTCCGCTACAAAAACCTTTGATTAAAAATATGAAATCATTTATTTTAAATTAACAACCTTCTCTAGGCAAAACATAACACATGATAAGATGAAGTCTTGTTAGGTGTAATAGGATATTTATATTGTGAAATCGATTAAAGGGATGATAAATTGAAGTCAATTTTGTTGGTTAGTTTGATGAAAAAAACAATAAATTGAAGAGAGAGAATGTTATTCCAATTAGTAAATTGAAAAAATAAATGAGTATCTTAGTCAAAATGGGGAGCAAATAGGGTCGCTTCACTTAAATTGCCTTTTCTTTATTATATAATTTTACTTCTGTTGGGTTGGCGCGTGCGTGTTACTGTAACTACACGATTAACTAAAAAAGTTCTTTTCTGTTGTTATTTTATTTTACTAGAGACTTAGTTTCGCGAAATTTTTTAATTCATTCCACGCTCATCATGTCGCATGATCTCCTCCATCATCCGATTGGGACGTCAACTTTCTAAAGATAAAAAATTGATCTCTTCCATCATTCGGAATTTTGGGTCGTTTCTAATTCTGACGTTGAACCAAAGCCAACATAGAAAATTGATAAAAAGTAACATATTAAATTGGTTTTTAAATGACCTTAAAAAGTACTAGTTTGTCTCACATGTAATGGTTAAAAACCTATCGGTATTTTTTATACAAATTAATACATACTCGATCTTTACTCTATATAGTTAATTGAACCATCCTAATAATTATCTTGGTATATATCCAATCATGCTACAAAGTATTTACATTGCACTACTTATACCGAATGTGTCGTCAATTTCCAGTTACAACCTATGTGTTAGCATCAAATATGTGTTTGTGACAAGAAGCAAAAATTTATACTAATTTGCATCGAATACGAACCAAAAATCTCACGTTAATTTTTGGTATGTTAGAAGAAAATTTTCATTGCCACAGGGTTAACCGCCTGATGACAAAAAGCAAATTAAACAGTTTGTCTCCTTAAATTACTTCTTTTTCTTTTTTTTGTTGATCATGGAACTACCGTACAGCCAGCAGCCGGCAGCATAAACTAGGGGAAGCACTAGCGTGAGGACCCACCTCCCACGACACTCTACTTTAGTTGCACAATAGGGGCACGAAGTCTCGAACCCCTCCCCTCCCAGATGAGGGGGCGGGGCGCGAACCAGCACGTCCACCGCGGGGTGGGTTTAAATTACAGTTACTAGCAACAGAACTTACTTTTGTCGACTTAGATGTTATGCCCCAATCCTCAAGCGCACACCCATCCCTTACCTAGTTGATTTATAGCGACGTCCTAGGACGCATCACTGACCATTTCATTTTAATACGTATGCGGAAGCATATAAAATAATCCCCAAATAATAAAACAATGAGATAGAAAAGTAGAAACAAAGTTTACACAAAAGCCATTTTTATAAACACACAAGTTTATACACGGAAGCCTACGAAAAGGAATAAGCTTTCAACAAAAGAGAAATGTCCTAAGACTAACTAGTCGGACATGCTCGCTGATTCTCCAAGCTTCACCTTCTAAACTTTGGTCCTCAGGCCTCCACTGCTGTCAACTAAGGGCTTGAAAATGGTTATACAATAACCACTGAGACAACATCTCAGTAAATTCTACCCCATAAAACCCAATTAGGAAACCAATATGCCCTAAAGACTGCCTAAGCATAACACGGGTCAGAGGACTTACATTTGCCTCTATTCCTGCCTGCAAGTCAGTATATATGTCAAATATACACAAACACATAAATTCACCCAATCAGATCGAAATATCGATCTATCAACTTAGTCGATGACATGTCACCACGACTTTCCCCTGGTTGGTACATTTAATACTATCTATAAGGTCTTATTAATTTAGGACTGCTTGTCCAAAGCTGATAATATAGTATATTGTATATATGCTCGCCCGAAGCTGATAGATTAGGGTCTCCAGGCCATTATAGTATATTATATATACTCGCCCAAAGCTAATAATATTTGCTCATCCAAAGCTAATAAATATATTGCTCTCCTAAAGCTAATAATTTATGGCCCCTAGGCCAAAATAATATACCACTTTCACCACACAATCAATTTCTCTTTTTTTATCTTTCCCGATAAAAATAGCTGTGTGTGAATACACCTGACAACGGCTTAGCCAAAAAAATATCATTTCACTTCCATAAATCTCACCATTTTATATGGTTCACCAAAATACTTTTGGCATTGTAAACCAACACTCAGTTATTTTTCAATCAATTACCAAAATTGATTTATTTAAGAATAAAATCCTAAAATCACCTTTAATTTAATTCAACACAAATTAAAGCTCAAATAAATAAACAAACTGCACCACGATATTCAGCATAAAATTCCGGTTGTCGGCTAACCTAGCCTAATTTCAGAAAAATAAATAAATAAATAATTAATTACATAAAATATTAAATAAATGCCATAAATCCAACTTAAGCCCGTTATAGCCTAATTGGAAGCCGAGACGAGCCCGGAAAATTCCGAGACTCGTTCAATAATTAATAGCGCAAGTTTATTTGCTAATTACACTAACCTTTTGCCTAACATGCATTGATAAAGCACTAATTTAATTACTCTACTCTAATCTATCCACATAATCATACTTAATTCAATCTAAACAACCCATAAGTATCATTAGTCTACTAATTAGGGATTAGTAAGCAAAACTCACTGGATTAACTAATGGGTCGAATCAAACCGACGGGAACGTCGCGAGGGTCGATTCTCCTCAAAGCGGGCCTAGGTTTCGAGAACCGAAAACACCTTAAAACGGGCTGAATAGTACCTCTGAAACCCACTTCCTTGCTTGCTGTTCACTGCTGGTGGAGGGCTAGTTCAGGGTCGGTTGAGGCATGCAGGGGCCGGTGAAGTTGTAGGGGGCGGTCACGGATCCAGACAGGACTCTTGTGACTTTGGCTGGCTCTAGCGACGGCCCACGTTGGACTTAACATCCATAGCAGCCTGTTGGACGCACGGCTAGGTGGCGACAACGGCGTGAGGGAAGCAGAGCAGCAACGGCATGATAGCGAGGTGACACGGGGCGAGGACAACGTGCGACGGTCACAGTGTGAAGGGGCGGCTGTCTGGCATGGCTAAGGGGCTCCGATCTACTTCTCTTGGCTTGCTGGTGTGCGAAATGGAGGGGAAAGGAGAAGCAAGGCTGTCGCACAGTAAGGGAAAGAGAGAGGAAGGAGAGAGAGGGAAGAGGGGACCACATAGCCTTGGTTTTCTTCTCCCTTGTCTCCCATTTTTCATCCACAGCCAAGCAACCTTCCTTGGCTCTCCTTAGACCACCAAAGCACTTCCCATAACCTTTGAAACGGTCCAAAACCATAGAGGATGGAAGGTCGTACGAATTTGCACGGGTTCTCCCCAAATTGGTCACTTACCAATTCTCAATTCAACTTCAATAAATCCCATTGTCAAGTCCTCGATCAAATCGATATTTTTCCTCACCAATAGATCCATCTTGCATTCCAATTTCGCGATTAAAACGGTTCTGGCCTTTTTCTGAATAAAAACGGCCCTGGGACGACTTTTGGGTTTCCCAAAAAGTCTCAGGTTGCAGAAAAATCTTCTGAAACTGAGTCGATATTCCTAGAATTTATTGTGACATGACAGAATCTTCAATTTTTGAAATCAAACTTGAATTCGCGGTTAATTTCACTCAGGCGCATTTTTAGCGTGACCTAAGCTACTGGGTAAGTTTCAGAAATTTTTAGTGCAAATGACCCATGGTCGATTTTCTTCGAGCCACAATGAACCCACTCGACACATTGGCGACTCTCGATTGTCGTGAAAATCTCAATGATTCAAATACGGACACAAGATACCAAAACGATAGTTAAATCAGTCTAATGTCGATAAATGAGAATTTTCTAATTTAATGATGTCACCCACGATTAGCCACATATCTCAGTCGAACATACCTATCTTTGATTTCAAATCGATTTTATATTGTGCCATAATGGCCTCTAAAGATGAGCACGGTCGAGAAGTTAATTCCTAATCGAATTATCAAGTCTATTGCCTTAAAATTTCTTAATGGCTTCCCTAGATAATCTAGTTATCTCAAGAGTGATCAGCTCTAAGAACAGCCATATAGGCACGTCGATTAAATACCCGATTTATTCACTAAAACAAGATCGAAAATCTGGGATGTCACATTAGACATGCCCAAAGGTAACGGAAACAATTATTTTTGTCACCTTTGGATAAAAAATTAAAAAAATTAAAAAATTTAATAAATAAAAAAATTTCACTGGGTTGTTGCTTTATGGTAGACCAATGAATACAAATTCTAAGATTTCTCATTTTAGGATCGATCAGAGGAACCCAACCTTAACTTCCTCACGTTAGGTCATAGCCAAAGGCAAAATTGATTTTTGTTGCTTTAGGTCTACCCCAAGACAACAAAGTTTTAATTATGTCACTTAGGCCTATACCTAAGGCAACAAAACCATGATCTTGTCGCGTTAGATCTCAACTAAGACAACAGAATTTCATATTTGTTGCCGTAGATCCAAAACTGGACAATTTGTCACATTTGGTCGACCCTAAGGCAACAAAATTCTTAGACATGTCATTTGTTTTTACAACTTGAAAGCAAATGTTTACCTTGCCAAATGAACAAAAGTATGCAGATTTCATTTATGAAATCAAGTTGGTAAATATGTCTTCATTAACAAATTATATGAATATAATACCACAAAATATAACCAAATTTTGACCAAGTTGATTGAAACATTTTACCTATACGTATATTTTTAGTAGAAATTGAAAATAAGGATCATTTATCTATCAATTTCAATTTCGCAGAAAAAATCAAGCGAGGCTCATTATTTGGTTGTATAATTTCTAATTAAACTCTTTTAAACAATTCCTCAAGAAATTGTCCCATTCATCTATATGAAATAATAAATGGAAAAGGAAAGAAACTGAAGAAGAATAAAGAGTAGTTGGGTAAATCAAAATACAAATTTGGCCCATAACGTAAATCAATTACGTGGCCACGTGTCAACATGGGATGAACAACAATATGAATGGAAATAATTAGTAAAAGGAGGGCTTGATGAGTGACATTTTCGCGATTTTTTATTAGCTAGGACTAGTTTAGTAATCTTCTCCAATCTCTACCCAACAGCATAAAAAGAAATATAACTTAGTTAGTGTTTCCTTAATTAAAACACATGTCAAAGTTAGTGTTCCTCGGTCATCGATTTATTCTTATCATATAAGGAGTATCGCTGTGACTTGCATTCACGGTCCAGTGCGGAGCAAGGTATGTTGGGTTTCATCTAATTTTATGCATTAGTTTAGCTTTATTATATAGCTTTTTAAATGTATGTCATTCATTTCTTTTTTTTTTCTTTTTTCTTTTTTATCTATCATACTCTAACTTTCAATTTACTCTCTAACTTTTGTCTTACCTCTTTGCAGAGCGTAAGAGTAGAACTTTACATCTAAAATGAGATGTCCTCACCTCTAGTCCTTCCTAAGAAAGTGGAGAATCGAACTTCCCACCTCCTCCTTTCATATGGGAAGGGTGGCCACTGAAACAATCCCTGTGATTAAATGTATGTCATTCAATCATTACATCTTAGGTTGTTTTGACTATTTGCTTGCATTATCCTAGATGTATTAGGAGCCCAAAGGTCAGTTCCTTAATATCGTCTCATGCATTATTAGTTATTTTAATGTTTTTTTTTTTTTTTTTTTTTTTTTTTTTTTTTTATGAATGTGATTGATTGAATTGAATTGCGCGTATATTTTAGGAACAATTTAATAACCATTATTGCACGTCACACGTGGCATACATATCTATTGTTTAGGGCACAATCATCCTTTGTTATTTAGGGTAAATGCATGTTTGCTTTTAGAATGCATATCAATTTAGGATAATCCATAGTTCTCACTAAACAAAAACCAAATAAAAAATGTCATTAGAATCACAAAGATCGCATGCAAGTTTAAAGTTAATTAGTCTCATAATATGCATGTCATAAATTGGACATCATTTAGAGAGTCATGTGATTTAAAGTCAAGGCTTTATAAAAATCACATCATGTAAATTAATCAATAATTGCATTATATGCATTACCCGCAATGCATTTAGTTCACATAGTACTTCATCATAGAATATGTTCCTGATCTCCCATAGGTTATTCATATATGGTAAATAAGTCCACATAAACAGCATATTATTAATTTGCATATTATGGGCATTCTAATGTAAATAAGTCCCTACATAAACTGCATTTAAATTAGCCTAGCGCTGAATGGGTTTAAGCAGGACATCAGAACTTAATTAAATATTTTGGAATAAGCCTGCAAGAGCATGAAATTCGGCCATATCCTTAACTCTCTCTTTATACTGCCGAAAATTTCACATGAGATGCGCGTCATAGATGTCATCAATAATGGAAGTCATGGCAATCACTTTTGGTCAGTAATCTTCTATTGAGGATGAACTCTAGCTTGAAATATATTACTCTCAGAATCCAGAAGTAGCACTCCACAAGGCTGTCTATCGCAAATGGAGAGTTCATTGCAACATCCAATTCCTTTCACCACCCGTAAATTATTTACCAAATCTAATTAATGTTAGGCACTTCATTTGTCATATGGACGGACGAATTTCATATGACTCAGTTCCCTTTGAAATATGTAATTGAGGTGTAGCCACAATCTACAGATGGAGAACAGTTTGCGCCACAAAGACAACATAGGAAAAAGGGAAAGAAGAGTTGGGAAATATGAAAAGTTTGCACTCCATTCAAGAGTTGTAATTGAATAGCTCAGGCATGATGTCCCCTGACTGTGGTGCCTACCGCAGAGCTAATCCATGCTGGTGATTGCTCCTGCACAACCCATTTTGCAAGAAGAGGCTCATTTTGCTTTTGTTCGTTATATGGAAGACATTTATTTTATCTACCATCAATTATGTCCACCGTGACATCAATATCTCCTAAATTCTTTTTTATGTTATGAGTAGCCCCAAACTTATATCAATATGATCAGCTTCGTTTAATATATCTTTACCCCAAATTTTGCCTAATGCAACCCCAATACATCAATTTCCGTGTCACTATTACCCACGAACGTATATTTCAAAAAATGATCTTTGTTACTGATGTCCGGATGATCTTTTTCTATCAATCATCCAAGCTAGTTGTAATCCATGTCAGAATTTTGACGATTAGAGGGTATTTTTGTCACACTAATATAAATTTGAGGTGTTTAGTGACACCAAAAAAGGGTTAGTAGAATTATGACTTTCTATGATATTTGTGTGTATATTCTAAGAGAGGATATTTATTGTCATTATAAGAACTAATCTTATCATTCAAGGTGTGTCACTAGATTAAATATATCGTTACTTTTTTAGACATGAATGAATAAAATCTCCACCAAGTCTCATTTTGAGGTTATTCTCGAGAGGGTGATCATCCCGCATTGATTTGGTCCGGTGTTGAAAACCCTTTTACATGCTGATAATTCTTTTGAATTTCTTTTAGCCTTGAGGGCTTGGCTTTAGAACTGCTTATCGGAATGGATAATTGATAAGACGAACTCCCTTTTGGTGGAAGTTTATACGTGGGCGTGAAATAAAGTATTTCCTCGGACCATGTGAAGTTTACATTTATGCACAGCACAATTGTCGTCCCTGAAGGGTATCCAATCCGGAATTTGAGCGTATTGATAAGTCCAGCTCGAGTACAGTGGCAGCGCATTGGGAAGGATAATCTGAAACAAACGAGCTCGGATCATCCACTAGTTTCTGTCCTTTACTAGTTCATGGTCAGAATAGCTGCCGATCTTCGTGGTGTCCGAGGTCGCTTCAGTGGTCCCTTTCATGTTCGAGAAGGGTTCTATCATGCTGTGGCAGCGCATGAGAAGGGTATCCAATCCGGAATTTGAGCGTATTGATAAGTCCAGCTCGAGTGCAGTGGCAGCGCATTGGGAAGGATAATCTGAAACAAACGAGCTCGGATCATCCACTAGTTTCTGTCCTTTACTAGTTCATGGTCAGAATAGCTGCCGATCTTCGTGGCGTCCGAGGTCGCTTCAGTGGTCCCTTGCATGTTCGAGAAGGGTTCTATCATGCTGTGGCAGCGCATGACAAGGGTATCCAATCCGGAATTTGAGCGTATTGATAAGTCCAGCGCGAGTGAAGTGGCAGCGCATTGGGAAGGATAATCTGAAACAAACGAGCTCGGATCATCCACTAGTTTCTGTCCTTGTCAGAATAGCTGCCGATCTTCGTGGTGTCCGAGGTCGCTTCAGTGGTCCCTTTCATGTTTCTAGAAGGGTTCTATCATGCTGTGGGGTCCCTGTCTGGAATAAAACCGGCGCATATGGAATAATTTCAGAACTTGTAAATGACCGACGCGACATAGGTGATGCTTTGTAATATTTTAATATTTTTAATCCTTTTCTTTTATTTTTATTCTTTTTTTTCAACTCTAGACCAACAAGGTGGTCACCCGGCCCTCGCCCAAATCCAAGCGAGGGCCATGACGCGCTCACCTGTGGTCAACGAGGCCACCACTCGCTCACCCAAACCAAGTGAGAGTTGTCGTCTAGAGTTAAAGAAAAAAAAAAAAAGAAAAGAAAAGAAAAGAAAAAATAATACTAATAATAAAATTCTAGAAAAATTTTAAAGATTACAAAATTTTCCAAAATTAGTATCAATCGTGTCAACGGTCAGCACTAACTAGATTGCTGTGTCAATAAATTTCAGCCTAAATTGACAAATCTTAAAAAGATCTTGGACTAAATTGACACAACTAAAAGGTTTTGAATTAAATTGACTACTAGGTTTAGGATATTTTTGACAATTTTCCCAAATCTAAAAAATCATTTTTAGGAAGTTTTTAAAAATAACCTTTTGATTTAAAAGCTAAATCTCACAAAGATCACGCTTTTAATTGTAAAAGAATTATTATTATGTTCATTGTCGATGTAAAAAAGTTTTTACATATTCATTATTGGATGAATGACATGTGGATGAATTTAGTATAAAATTGTCATCGTCACTATCAATACGATGTATTCACTAAAAAATGGTCTCGTGATGAATTATACCTTTGGTCCCCCCACATGTTTGTTACAGATTTGTCGTGATTATTTCCCCCTTTCCCTTCAACTTGATTTGTGCCGTGTTTCTACATTGAAATTATGTGCTATATTGCTGCACGTGTCCCCTCAAGATGATATAGGAAAAAATTCGATGGAAATAAGGGCTGAATTGTGAAATATTTGGCATGAAATAAAGATTTTTTCCGTTCTTGTCAAATAATACGACGCTCAACTTTAAATCGAGCAGGAGATTTTTTTTTTTTTGGTCGCAAATCGCGTGGCTGAAATTATTTTGGGAAAACACACCCTGTTCGGCGTAAAGAAAGAAAACAAAACTACAATGGGCTGGGAATCATTTCAAAGTGGAAGCGAAGGGCTTTCCATGTTGTGGCTTGGAAAACTCTTCGGTGTAATCATCTGTAACTTGATATTGATATATAATAGAATTTCACGAGCGGAGACAAATATGATCAAACTTGATATTGATTCTTTTATAAATGCAATGAATGCAAATCTCGTGTGCGCCGAAAAAGGAAATATGGAGAGGGAGGAGTGAGGAGAGGAGGAAAGGACGAAGAAAATGGACGAGAAACTTTATTAAGGAAGAATTAATTAAGCTCGATCTTCACATGGGTAAGGGATAAATCAGCAGAGAAGCGACATAATTTTTTAGCTTGGTCCCGGCATTGGTGTAATTATCTTCATCCGTATATAACACATCAATCACTCGTGTAAGATTGAGAATTAGCGTCAGAAGTCGCGATGGGATGGCAGTTGGAGCAAGACACTCTTCGTTGACGTCCTTCCACGCTTCGACCACTCGTCTCCATAGTTCTTCCTTTGCTTCTTGTTCCGTGACGCCGTGTTGATGGACAAAACAGTCCATAGCCGATGCCACATGCCCTCTCTTCTGCTCGAACTGTGAGTTTGTATAATGACCAACAAATATCAAACGAAAAGATTCATTTAACTGGCAATGCGCCCGCATGGGCAAATAACATGGAATATACTCTTCTTGGCAACACACCTGGTGAGAGACGATGTCATCCATGAGCCGACAAATCGTGGTCGAGGCCTTCACCATCTTGGGGCCACTGAGCAACCAGTCGAAAGCATCTTGTGTCGCCAGATCTCCCATTCCCACAAATGAAGTGGTGGCTAGCATTTCATAGGCAGAGGTCACTAATGCAACGGCCATGTACTCCTCCATCGTCGGTACGTGACCTTGATGGAACCATTTGGCTTCAGTAAAGTAGGCCCTCACAAGGTTTTTCATCTAAGGAAGAGAGAACAAGAGAATCCAACGCGTTTTAGTGGTCTGCATCTTCATATCACATCCATACAAAACCACTTGACCGAAATGAAAAAACTTTGTAAATGCAACCTGGACAGATTTCTTCTCATTTTTTTTTTTAATTTCTCTTTGGTTCTTTTCTTGAGTCAACATGGTAATTAGTTTATATGATTGCCTAATACACAACATAATTCAGTCAAGAATGACGTCTCTTCAATGGACAACTACCAGGAAAAAAATGTGATATGAGCGAGTTTGATAGTCAGTTACATAATCGAATTCTCATACAATGGAGATGCTAATAAAAAGCTTATATTTTCACTGCCGGACTGAGTAAAAATCAGTTGAATGGATGCAATATGTAAAGCTCTTACTGCTTCTTTCGCATGGTAGAGCCCGTATGATGTTCCATTCTCGGCTATTGCTTTCTCAGTATCATCATAAACATCAAGAAGGGCCTTGTAGCATACTTGCATGTACTTTGGCAGTCCATCTGTAGCATCAATGCTCCACCTGAAATCATATTGGAATGTTGTAGATGAGTATATGGATACCATTGAGAGCTCATATTTCTTTTTCTGGAGGGAAAATTATCAAAAATTTATAAACCTATTGTAATTATGCTAATTTAGTCCTAAACTTCTTTCTTTCTTTTTTGGTCAATTCAATCCTAAATTTTTATTTTTGTCAATTTAGTCATAAACAATTTATAATTATGTCCATTCGATTCATCCGGTCAATTTTGGCTAGCTAGCACTAACATGGAGGCTATCCATTCACGTAGACATTATTGTGAACAATTTTTAATTATTTTATTAAATTTCTTTTCTTTTCTTTTTCTCTTTTTTTTCCTCCTTCTTCCTTCTTCTTTTGGTAGCCAACCAGAGGTAAGAGCTAGCAAGGTCAGCCTCTCAACCCAATGGCAAGGCTCACCTCACTGGCCACTAATGAGGGCGAGCCTCACCTAATGAAAGCAAGGCCACCCTCACTGATGTGACATCCTGATTTTCCAATTCTATTTTCAATACATTGAGACGGGCATTTCGTTGGCACGCATATAGTTTTTTCCTCGAAATGGCCACTCGCGCGAAAAACTACTATCGGTGAAGCCGTTAAGAAATTCTAATGCATCAGACTCGAAAATTTGACCAGGAAGCGATCTTTCGACCGAGCTAATCTGCAAGGGTCATTACGGCACAATTAAAAAAAAAAAAAATCGATTAGAGATCGGAGATAGGTCGACTCGACAGAGGCATGTGATTAGGTGTGGGTGATTCCACCAGATCGCACAATTCTTGTCAATCGGCACTAAACCGACTTTTCTATCGATTGGATACCCTGTGTTCGTATTTGAAACCTTGAGATTATCCCGACAACCGCAAGTCGCCAATGTTTTAAAGATGTACATTGTGGCTTGAGATGATCAACCACAGGTCAAATGCATGAAAATTTCTAAAGGCTACCCTGTAGATTGAGCCGCGCTAGTATCGTGCCAAAGTGAAATTAACTGTGGAATTGAGATCAAATTCAAAAATTGGAAGTCAAGGTGTGTCACAAATCATTTTAGGATCATTAGCTCAACTTCGGAAGATTTTTCATGTAATCAGAATTTTTCAGAAATTAAATCAGAGAATGGCTATTTTGGCTCGAGAAATTAGTAGGCCCGCCTTTGGCCTTGCTTTTAGGACTTAAGTTGGTGCTATGGACAAGGGGAGATGTGAATTGAAGTGTGGTGACATTGGATTAATTTTATGGACTTCAATTGGACTCAATTGGGAGAGGATTGAATGGAATTAAAGAAATTAATGTACAAAGTTTCAAATGCGCGCGAAAAATGAAATTAGACCCATTGGAGAAAGGTTGTGGGAGATAATGGAGTGTGACATCATCCACGGGTCGCGCCAAGCCACTTTTGTTGGATTAAAGAAAAGGAAAAAGAAAAGAAATGCCCCCCATCCTTCTCTCTCCTCTCTCCCTCTCTCCCGTTGCCTCTCTCCTCCATCTTCATTGTGCGAAGACCAGAAAAATTTGCAGAGAAGAAGCTGGAGCAGCCATGGCCAGCCACCCGCTCGCACGCCGTCATCGCGGCCGCCGCCGTGCGTCCGTCTCGCGCCGCCCGCGCGCGCTCGCCGGCCCGCCGTTGCGCCGTCTTCGCCTCTTCGCTCCGCCTCAGCTCACGTCACGCTGCTGCATCAGCTCGTGTCGGAGCCGTTCGGCCACCTCCAGCCACCGTTCGGGTCCTGCCTTGGTCCGGTTTGACCCCTCAACCTTCCCCGGTCCTTTTCCATCTCATCCAAGCCCCGAAACCGCCCATTCTCGGCCTCAACCAGCAGTGGACAGCAGCTGCAGAAAATGGGTATGGCAGCGGACGTTTGGCCCATTTTGGCCGGCATCCCGACCCCGGATGCTTGGCCCGCCTTGAGGAAATTTGATCCTCGCGTCGTCCTCGTCGTTTTGGTCCGCTCGGCTCGCTAATCCGGTGAGTTTAACTCACTAAATCTTGATTAGAGGGTTAATGATGCCCTAAGTGTGCTTAGTCTAAGTTAAGTAAGTTTAGGTGGTTAGATTAGTTTATTTGGTTGATGATTAGATTATGGTGTTTAATTAAGTTAAAGTGTGTTTAGTTTAAAGTTAAGTATGTTTATATTAACTTAAGCTTTGATGTGACTTAAAGGAATTTGTTTTTGATTTATTTAAGTATTCCGAAATTATTAAATAATTTAATAATATATATTTATTCGAAATTATTAAAATATTATTATTCAAATAAATTTCGGAATAAAATTAATTATTTAATAAATTCCGAAAATTATCTCGGGGCCTTATTTTTTCGAATTTCGTCTTGATTCGTAATGCTGTGTATTCGGATTTTGAAATTGATGATTGGATATTATAAATTGAGTGTGGATTGAGAAAAAATATGGATATTATTATTTAATTAATTTTCGGAATAAATTTAATTATTTATTAAATTCCGAAAATTTCGTCGGGACCTTATTCTCTCAGAATTTCGTGCTGATCGCTGATGTGTATTTAGAATTTGAATTTGATGATTGATTGTGGCAAATGGAGTGTGATTGTGATAAATAGAGATTCTTTATAAAATCCTAAGTGTGGAAATTGATGGGAGATTGGCCGTGATTGACCACCTATTAGAGGTCGTGCCTAGTGAGGCCGTAATGGACCACCTATGAGAGGTCGTGCCTAATAGGGCCGTGATGAACCACCTATGAGAGGTCGTGCCCAGTGAGGCCGTGATGAACCACTTATGAGAGGTCATGCCCAGTGAGGCCGTGATGAACCACCTATGAGAGCTCGTGCCTAGTGATGCCGTGATGGACCACCTATGAGAGGTCGTGCCCAGTGAGGCTGTGATGAACCACCTAATTAAAGGTCGTGCCGAGTGGGGCTGTGATTGCCACTGGTTATTAAACCTTCCTATAGGGCCGTGATTGAGAGCAATGATTGACTTGCTAGAATGACATGTAATTAGCCGAGTCAATTGATCGCTGAGACGATCCAAGTGGTTGAATTGTTCTGATGATGTGATTATGCTGCAGTTGTTTAGTTATTATAATTGCACGTGGTTGAATTATATAAACTGTGCTAACCTGTAGATGAAGACTAATGCGAGGTAAGTCTTCTGTGTGATGTGGCTAGGCCACCCGGGGCGTATTTTCTTTCTAATAGGGGTTTAGGGGGTTGAACTTGCTGAGACATCGTCTCATCCCGGTTGTGAGATTAAAATAGCTTTGGTTGACCTTGATGAGTTGCAGAGGTGAAGTCATAAAGATTGGAGAACGTGTTCGACTTGTAGGTCATAGGACAATTCATTTTTAAGAGTCGATCTTTTGTAGACTTTTGGCTGTAGACCTCTGTTTGTAATTCTATTGAATTATGAAAGTGATTGGTTGTGAATTTGCTTCCTGCTTTTCTATCCCGTATACCATTGTCAGGGGTTTTATAATACGCTCCGTTTGCGCAATAATAAATGAATGGGGTCGGCGACACTACCTGGGAATGTCGCATTTGCATGACCATGGTGGGATGTTGGCGCACTCGAGGTTCCGGGCGTGACATCCCCGTTTAAGTGGTATCGGAGCATGGTCTGTGTATGGAGTGATAATGTGCGATGAGTCATGGGATAGTCAGTAGGAAAGGCTTTTAATATGTTGATGCATGTGGTTGATAGTTGTTTGGTAGTGTATTTGTGGGGTCACTCAAATTCTAACCTGATGTTGGAATCGGAAAACAGGCGTCTATAAAGAGCCTGTAGGGCGAGTGACCAGGAGTGGAGAACTCCTTAGAGGAGGTCGATAGGACTTGTACCTCTGGGTAGGATGTTGACAAGAGTCAGTACCCAAGGTAAAGCGCAAGCTCTAGCCAGCGCGAGTGTGAGAGTACCGCCATAAGTCAGTACTGAGAGTGTAGCAGCATCGAATGATCCTAGTTTCGACGGGATTGTTTAGCCGCTAGAGTCTTTATGAAGTATTTTGGATCAGTAAGCTCAGGACCGAGCCGCCGTTGTTGCCGTTGTTTCTACCGCTGCCAGTGTTGTGACCGTTGTCGTTGCCACGCTTGTTGAGACCCAATCTGGAGTTGTGATCGAGGATCAAGCCACCGTATCTGAGTCAAGGGTCAGTTTAGACAGAGATGGAAATCAATTTGGAAGAAAGGCCGATGTCAGAAGAAAGGTGTCCTGTTTCACCTAATCGGAAGAGTAAATTTGGAAAGTTAGTGCTCAACTCGATAGATGTGTGTTATGTCTGTAAGAAAAGACATGGATATGTTACGTGCTGTAAGAGAGAAAGGACATGTTACAAGGATCGCCAGTGCAGTCATTTGATCAAAGATTGTCCGTATAGACAAATGGAATCACAGTTGTTCCTGACATTGCCGTTGATAAGACAGAACAGAGGAAACATGCTTCAGGACATTTAATGGGGTACTTGGAACAGACCCTAGTGCAAGGAAGGGTGTATGATGTCACTTGATGGGAGCTAGAGGACTCTTTGATTGTATGCCGAGTTTGTGGAAAGGAGGCATGAGTCAGCCCAGTGTCAAAGTAAAAAGAGGAGCATGATATGAATGTGGCCAGCACGATCATCGGGTTAGGAACTGTTCGTGTAAGTTCAGCAGAGTGTAAGCACTGTTACTGCAGATAGGACGCCACTAGGATGGCTAAAGGAGCATGAAGGAATCGATCATACATCAATCAGAAGAAGAATGTTTTCTAGATGTTTTTATTAGAGTAGTGCAGCAGAATTTTCAGTGAGAGTTGTAGGGTTTTCGTTGTGGTAATAAGGTAATGGAAATGTGAATCTCTGACTATAGTTGTACTTGAAAGGATTTGCTTAAGTATGACTTGAAAGACATTTATAAAAAGGTTTAGCTCAAGGAGCTTTCTATTGTTTTGAATTGTGGTAGTAATCTAATTCAGTTTGTTCAGTCAGCGTGTGAAAGTTTTGAATTACTGAAGGTCGAAGAGGAACTTCAATCCTTGTTATTTGTCACTAAAGATGACCTGGTTCTGGTTGTTGGTTACCAAATCTATATGGCAGTTGTAATGGATGCGTTAGTTGAGGAGACAAACATGGAGAACGTAACCGTGGTACATAAGGTTTCTAAGGTATTTTCTAGAGAATTGTTAGATTTGCAATCAGAAAGAGAAATGGAGTTCGTGATTGAATTAGCACTCGGAATAGAGCCAGTCTCTAAGGCTCCTTATTGGATGTTGTTACCCAAGTTAAAAGGATTGAAGGTGCAGATGTAGGAAGTGTGGGATAGGAGATTCATACATTCCAGTGTATCACCTTGGGGAGCACCCGTTCTATTTGTAAAGAAGAAAGTTGGTTCGCTGTGTTTGTACATTGATATTCTTCAAGATCAACTGGAGGTCAAGGTATCATCAGTTGCGGATCAAGAAGGAAGACATACCGAAGTTAGCATCTCGCTCTCGATACGGCAGTTATGAGTTCATTGTAATACCGTGTGGCTTGATGGACACCTTAGCCATTTGTTTGGGTCTAATGAGTAGAATGTTTAGGGGTACTTGAATTAGTTGTGATCATGTTCAATGAAGTTATCCTGGTGTGTCCAAAGAGTGCAAAGGAGCACAAAAGATATTTGGAGAGGGTACTTCAGACCTTGAGTGCTCTTGGATTTTACAATAAGTTTAGCAAATGCGAGTTTTGGATGACTTGTATTGCATTCCTAGGTCACGTGATTTCAGGCGAAGAAATCTCCGTAGACCCCATCCAAGATTGAAGCAGTGGTCAGTTGGCCGAGATTGACTACAGTGACAGATATTATAAGTTCCTGAGGATTAGCAGGATATTATAGAAGTTTTATGGGAGGGTTTTCAGTGTCAGCGTTGCAGTTGATTTGACTACTGAAGAAAGAAGAAAAGTTTGTATGGTCATATAAGTATAAGAGTAGTTTCCAATAGCTTAAGCAGAAGTTGACTACCGCACCTATGCTTATTATTCCATTTGGTCCTGGAAGTTATGAGATCTACAGTGATGCGTCGTTTAAAAGATTGAGTTGCTTGTTGATGCAGCATGATAGGGTTATTGCACACGCGCCCCACTAGTTGAGACCTCAGAAGTTGAATATGAGACAGCGTCGCTTGGATGGAACTCCTTAAGGATTATGGCTATGATATTTTGTATCACTCTGGAAAGGTGAGCAAAGTTATAGATGCACTGAGTCGAGAGTCATCAGTTGCACAGTTGGTACTCAATGATTGGATCTTACTCGAGGAAGTTCGAAATTCGGTTTTCAAATCTATAGTAGGCCACCTTTTGAATCTTATGACTACCCTCAAAATTGAGCCGAAAGTTCAGATCGGAATCAAAATGCTTTAGTGGACAGATTCAAAAATTCAGAAGACTCTATAAGAGAATGCAAATAAGAAAGAGGTTGATTCTCGGATTTCTGAAAACAGAACGCTAAGGTTCTGAGGACGATTGTGTGTAATTGATGATACAGAGATTAAAGAAGAGATCTTATGGGAAGCTCATTATAGCAACTTCAGCGTTGTCCAGACAGTACAAAGATGAGTCAGAATCTACATCATTGGGATTGGTAGATCGGTATGAAGATAGATATCGCCAAGCAAGTTGTAAGTGTTGGATGTATCAGTAAGTGAAAATTTGATAATGTAAGCTAGGAAAGCTTTTTTCAAGCACTCGAGAGAGTCTTGTGTGTGAATGGAAGTATGGCATGATGGAATGTTATGACAAGTTATCAAGGAGTCGGGAAGAGTATTGATTCCTTATGGGGTTGTGGTTGATAGATGAGCAGAGTCAACTCACCTTAGTGCAGCTCGAAAAGATCTCAATTAGAATATGTATACCGAAGTGTGTGTATATCATATAAATCATCTGCATGGAGTGCCGGGGATGAATTGTATTTCAAATCTAGATCAGATGTTCCAAGTGGCAGAGCTTTCAGATGGTTCTTTCTTAAGCAGTGCATAGCAGAGAGTGCAAAATTTCAATTGCTGAGATAAAGTCAAGGAAAGAAAGATCACATGCCAGGGTCAATACAGTAGTCAGTGATTGCACTTGCCAAGATTAGTGTCAGAGTTATATCAGATCTTGACCAGAGGCTCCCAATTTCAGTAGATCGGTCAGATAGTTTCTTTTTAATCCGTACAGAGTAGAGTGTACAGGACTTCAGTCAGTTGAGATGAGATTAGAGATCAAAAAATCGCAGGTCCAGAATTGGTTCAGAAATCAGTGATTCAGTTGCAATTATCAGAGACAATTTAGAGACCGCTCAGAATCGCCAGTTAGCTTCACAGATTTTGTGTTGAAGACCTTTGAAATTTTAAGTGGGGAAGTGTATTTTTCCTTGGGTGTCGCCCTTGGTGAGGACGTCTCGATCTATTAAGGAAGGGAAGATGAATCGGAATTTAAATCGGAATCCATCGAAATTTGAGTTCAAAGGAGGGTTTTGGCTTTAAGTGAATTAAAGAAGCATTTCGAGACACCGTCGACGCTTGTAGCCGAGTGGTACCCGGGAAGAAGCGAAAGGTCCGAAGTCGGGAGTTCGAATCCCCGACGCGGCAGTTAGCCGCTTTGTGGAAAAATAAAAAGAAAAGAAAAGAAAAAAACAAAAAGAACCAAATCTTTTGCAGCTTTCATTTTTGTAAAGATGGACAAGTGCTTAGCCTTTTCAGGAATCAAGGATTGGTTTGGTTAATTCGGAAATGTTTCGTCGGCATAGAGGATCTTGGATAACAGTACAAAGCAGAATTGAGGGAGCAGAATTGACGAGACGATAATACCCCACCATTTTGAAGAAGAAATTTTGATGGTTTAAATTTCGGAGGACGAAATTTTTATAAGAGAGGAAGAGTTGTGACATCCTGATTTTCCAATTCTATTTTCAATACATTAAGACGGGCATTTTGTTGGCACGCATATAGTTGTTTTCCTTGAGTCGGCCACTCATATGAAAACTAGTCTATCAGGTGAAGCCGTTAAGAAATTCTAATGCATCAAACTCAAGAATTTGACTAGGAAGCGATCTTTCGACCGAGCTAATCTGCAAGTGTCATTACGGCACAATTAAAAAAAAAAATCGATTAAAGATCGGAGATAGGTCGACTCGACAGAGGCATGTGATCAGATGTGGGTGATTCCACCAGATCGCACAATTCTTGTCGATCGGCACTGAACCGACTTTTCTATCAATTGGGTACCCTGTGTTCGTATTTGAAACCTTGAGATTACCCCGACAACCGCAAGTCGCCAATGTTTTAAAGATGTACATTGTGGCTTGAGATGATCAACCACAGGTCAAATGCATGAAAATTTCTAAAGGCTACTCGGTAGGTTGGGCCGCGCTAGTATCGTGCCAAAGTGAAATTAACCGTGGAATTGAGATCGAATTCAGAAATTGGAAGTCATGGTGTGTCACAAATCATTTTAGGATCATTGGCTCAACTTCGGAAGATTTTTCATATAATCAGAATTTTTCAGAAATTAAATCAGAGAATGGCTATTTTGACTCGAGAAATTAGTAGGCCCGCCTTTGGCCTTGCTTTTAGGACTTAAGTTGGTGCTATGGACAAGGGGAGATGTGAATTGAAGTGTGGTGACATTGGATTAATTTTATGGACTTCAATTGGACTCAATTGGGAGAGGATTGAATGGAATTAAAGAAATTAATGTACAAAGTTTCATGCCCCGGCGGAAAATGAAATTAGACCCATTGGAGAAAGGTTGTGGGAGATAGTGGAGTGTGACATCATCCATGAGGTCATGGTGGGCCACTTTTGTTGGATTAAAGAAAAAGAAAAAGAAAAGAAATGGCCCCCATCCTTCTCTCTCCTCTCTCCCTCTCTCTTGTTGCCTCTATCCTCCGTCTTCATTGTGCGAAGACCAGAAAAATTTGCAGAGAAGAAGCTGGAGCAGCCATGGCTGGCCACCCGCTCGCACGCCATCGTCGCGGCCGCCGCCGTGCGTCCGTCCCACGCCCCCCGCGCGCGCTCGCCGGCCGGCCGTTGCGCCGTCTTCGCCTCTTCGCTCCGCCTCAGCTCGCGTCGCGCTGCTGCATCAGCTCATGCCGGAGCCGTTCGGCCACCTCCGGCCATTGTTCGGGTCCTGCCTTGGTCCGGTTTGACCCCTCAACCTTCCCCGGTCCTTTTCCATCTCATCCAAGCCCCAGATCCGCCCATTCTCGGCCTCAACCAGTAGTGGACAGCAGCTGCAGAAAATGGGTATGGCAGCGGACGTTTGGCCCGTTTTGGCCGGCATCCCGACCCCGGATGCTCGGCCCGCCTTGAGGAAAGTCGATCCTCGCGTCGTCCTTGTCGTTTTTGTCCGCTCGGCTCGCTAATCCGGTGAGTTTAACTCACTAAATCTTGATTAGAGGGTTAATGATACCCTAAGTGTGTTTAGTCTAAGTTAAGTAAGTTTAGGTGGTTAGATTAGTTTATTTGGTTGATGATTAGATTATGGTATTTAATTAAGTTAAAGTGTGTTTAGTTTAAAGTTAAGTATGTTTATATTAACTTAAGCTTTGATGTGACTTAAAGGAATTTGTTTTTGATTTATTTAAGTATTCCGAAATTATTAAATAATTTAATAATATATATTTATTCGAAATTATTAAAATATTATTATTCAAATAAATTTCGGAATAAAATTAATTATTTAATAAATTTCGAAAATTATCCCGGACCTTATTTGCTTAGAATTTCGTGCTGATCGCGGCTGTGTATTCGGATTTTGAAATTGATGATTGGATATTATAAATTGAGTGTGGATTGCGAAAAAAATATGGATATTATTATTTAATTAATTTTCGGAATAAATTTAATTATTTATTAAATTCCGAAAATTTCGTCGGAACCTTATTCTCTCAGAATTTCGTGCTGATCGCTGCTGTGTATTTAGAATTTGAATTTGATGATTGATTGTGGCAAATGGAGTGTGATTGTGATAAATAGAGATTCTTTATAAAATCCTAAGTGTGGAAATTGATGGGAGATTGGCCGTGATTGACCACCTATTAGAGGTCGTGTCCAGTGAGGCCGTAATGGACCACCTATGAGAGGTCGTGCCCAGTGAGGCCGTGATGAACTACCTATGAGAGGTCGTGCCCAGTGAGGCCGTGATGAACCACCTATGAGAGGTGGTGCCTAATGAGGCCGTGATGGACCACCTATGAGAGGTCGTGCCCAATGAGGCCATGATGGACCACCTAATTAAAGGTCGTGCCGAGTGGGGCCGTGATTGCAACTGATTATTAAACCTTCCTATAAGGCCGTGATTGAGAGCAATGATTGACTTGCTAGAATGACATGTAATCGGCCGAGTCAATTGATCGCTGAGACGATTCAAGTGGTTGAATTGTTCTGATGATGTGATTATGCTGTAGTTGTTTGGTTATTATAATTGCACGTGGTTGAATTATATAAACTGTGCTAACCTGCAGATGAAGACTAATGCGAGGTAAGTCTTCTGTGTGATGTGGCTAGGCCACCCGGGGCGTATTTTCTTTCTAATAGGGGTTTAGGGGGTTGAACTTGCTGAGACATCGTCTCATCCCGGTTGTGGGATTAAAATTTCAGGTCCTTGGTGGACGGAGCGGCTAGATAGCTTTGGTTGACCTTGATGAGTTGCAGAGGTGAAGTCATAAAGATTGGAGAACGTGTTCAACTTGTAGGTCGTAGGACAATTCATTTTTAAGAGTCGGTCTTTTGTAGACTTTTGGCTGTAGACCTCTGTTTGTAATTCTGTTGAATTATGAAAGTGATTGGTTATGAATTTGCTTCCTACTTTTCTATCCCGTATACCATTGTCAGGGGTTCTATAATACGTTCCGCTTGCGCAATAATAAATGAATGGGGTCGGCGACACTACCTGGGAATGTCGCATTTGCATGACCATGGTGGGATGTTGGCGTGCTCGAGGTTCCGAGCGTGACACCTGATCTGGCAAGGCTCATGCTCACCATGGCTGGCCAAGGCCTCGCCAGATTTGACAAGGCTCAACCTCACCTAGCCATGGCAAGGGTCAACCTCACTAGTGGCCGGTGATGGCAAGCCTCGCCAATGTCCAACGAGGCAACCTCACTGGCTCTCACGAACTAGCTAGAGGAAAAAGGAAATAGGGGGAAAAATTAATAAGAAAAATCGAAAAAAAAAATAAAACTATTAAAAAATTATCCACACCAGCACCAATCAGCCAAAATTGGGCGGATTGACTAAATTATACAAAAATTTTAGGACTTAATTGACAAAAAAAAAATTATGACTAAATTGACATAATTGCAATAGGTTTAGGACCTTTATCTAGATGAGCAAGACCTCAGTTATTACCTTTCCATAGCTTCAGTAAAGAGTTCTAATTCTTCCAATGTGCCATAGACATCATAGATGTCATCAATAATGGAAGTCATGGCAATTACTTTCGTCATAAATTTTCTAGCAAGGACGAACTCTGGCTCAAAATATACTCCTAGAATCCAGAAATAGCACTCCACAAGCCTGTCTCTCGCGAATGGAAAGTTCCTTGCAACATCTAATTCCCTCCACCACCTGCAAATTATTTGCCAAATTTAATGAATGTTAGTCTTTTCATTTGTCACATTAAGTTTGTTAGATAATATGGACCGACTATTCCTATGACTGAGGTCTCTTTGAAATGTAATTGAAGATTTAACTACATGGAGAAGAGTTTACGCCCTAGAGACAACATAAAAAAGGGGAAGAAGAGTTGGGAACTATGAAAATTATGCACTTCAATTAAGAGTTGTAATTGAGGCTACTGAATTTGCCTTGACTTGTTATTAAGAAGTTGACCTTGCGATATGGCTGAGTTCCTTCTGGTGTTGTTCTTGCATCAAGTTGAAATCTAGCTTGGCCAAAGAGAGTAGCACTTCATCGTGGGAAGGCTCTTCTTGGTAGATTGGAATATACTGCATTGCTTCTAGTCTTGGCAAACCCTTGTAAATTGGCTGCTTTAGGGCATGACTCACTTGCTTGCCAGAGTGGGGCTCACTTGATTTTTGTCAATTGATTCAAGGTGAGTTACAGTAAAAGAAAGTGCTTCATCCAAGACATCTTCTCCATGAACCCTTAGATGGCAAGCTTCATATAGACTCAAGATTCCTAGTATATCAACGGTGAGTGATTCTCTGAAGGTCCCATCACTGTCCTTGAACTTTTCAAAGATCTCTGTTGCGCCAAACAAAATCCGAAAAAAAAAAAAAAAAAAACAATTAGTTAAATACTGAAAGATTTTCTTGGTTGTCATTTTTACAGAGCTTATTGTATAAATCCACAAATGTTTCTCCTCGAATTTGAATGGATAGAAAGGGGTTTCTCTTATTAGATTAATTATGAAACGTTTGGAGGAAAAAAATGGTGAAGAATCTAATCTAAGTCAACTAAGAGCTCATTTGGTAACATGTCAAACAATGCCTGATTTTATCTTTTTTGTTCTTGTGAACAAAAAAAAGGAATAGAAATCCGTTTGATAACATTTTTATTATCGAGAACAAATTTGTTTGAAACAAAATCAAACAATAAAAACAAAGAAAGTTGTTGCTCTTTTTTCTCGGGAGCCACTCCAGAATCAAGCCCAAACAAATTTTCTCTTTTCTTTTCTTTCTTTTTATCATCCTCTTCTTCTTCCTCTAGCTAGTCACGAGCCATGGCAATGGCCAATGACTAGCCAAACAAGGTCTGGCGAGCCTCACCTTGGCCAAGCAAGGCTTTGCCTTGCAAGATATGGCGAGGCCAACCACTACGAGGGTCGAAGAAGAAGAAGAAGAAGAAGAAGGAAAAAGAAACAAATATATATATATATATGTGTGTGTGTGTGTGTGTGTGTGTGTGTGTGTGTGTGTGTGTGTGTGTGTGTGTGTGTGTGTGTGTGTGTGTGTGTGTGTGTGTAAAAATCATATTATATAAAAAAAAAATAGAAGGAAAAAGAAACAAATATATATAATATTATATAAAAATAGAATAAATTCTAAGTCACAAAAAACTTTAAGGATCATATTAAACACATTTCTATTCCAAGAATAGAAAGTTTTTGCAATTACCAAATGTTTTCGAATGCTTAGAAACTCTTCAAGAAACTGAATTAAAAAAAAAAAAAAACTATTTTTGTGTAAAAATTGTTCCCTGAAAATGATTATTAAACACACCCTAAACGTCTATACATTAATTAGTACTCCGATTCTCTTATTTATATTCCCTTGGTAGACATACACCAATTAAATGGACTATTCACAAATGATTCATGAACATACCACATGAAATCCCGCAGCCGCGTTGTCGAAGCAACCGGAAGAGAAGAGCAACCATGTGAAGGTCACTGTGGTCATGATCACCATCATTAAGTTCGAAATAGCTCTCTTGAATTTGTTCTAGTTGCTCCTCTATCACACCTTGAAAATGGTAGGCGATTCCCAGCCGTTGGATTTGATCGATCAACTCCAGTTTCTGCGAAGTCGGCACGATAGCGGCCACCATCTTATTCACCTCCTCTTTCAACTCCTCGATTTGTTCTTCTACGCCGTGGAAGTTCTGATGAAATGCATGAACCACACACCGCGCACGAGTTACGAGTTTTTCGCCTTTTTATTGTTCCAAAGTAGACAAATGCACGAATGGCTCTTAGCATTAGGCACCTCTGAATAATGCCAGTCATCGCCGGACTCAAGGGTCCATAAAATAAAGCAAAACGTTGAAGTAGAAAAGCCAATAGCTGGAATTATGCTAAACCAAGGAAAAATTATTCTTGATGGGCCATGCAAATGCTACCACTATTCACACGAAACGCGAGGGCTCTGATATCGCAGAAGCAACATGGTTGATTTAAGCAAATTAGTAAAGTTGCTACCATGGAGCATGTGTCGGAAGCATATCTGAGGAAGTAGTCCCCCCATATGCTAGGATGATAACTCGCCGACCGGCGTTCAGCCACAGGGCTGGCTGCTTTAGCAGAAGGACAAGATGGGATTGCTGAGATCTGAAGAGACATTTCTTTTCCCTGGTACTGGATTTAGGTGTCTGACCAAAAGATGGAGACCACTAGAGGGTGGAGGCCTCTTCTGGGAGAGTCAAAACCTTGTTTAAGGGTATATATAGGCGATGGCATCTTAAAAAGCTCGAGAGAACAAGGAACACGAGCACGTTTTTTCTTTCTCCGAAACACGTTCTCTACGGTTCTCGGACTAGTTTTGTGGATAAAATTTAATTTCAAGGTCTGATTGACATATTATTCACATGACTGTGGTGGTGCCTATTGTCGGAGCTAATGCATGGCAGTGATTGCTCCCTCCCCCACGCGTTTTGGCAAGAATAACGTTCGAAAGCTCGAGAGAAAAAGGAACAGGAACGCGCTTTTTTTCTCCGAAACGTGTTCTCTACGGTTCTCGGACTAGTTTTGTGGATAAAATTTAATTTCGAGGTCTGATTGACATATTATTCACATGACTGTGGTGGTGCCTATTGTCGGAGCTAATGCGTGGCAGTGATTGCTCCGTCCCCCGCCCGTTTTGGCAAGAAGCGGCTCGGTCTGCTTCCGTTTGTTTTAAGGAAGACATTTGTTTCGCACGTTGATTGTGTGCACGGACTGATGACATTTCTGCTGCGCCGGGGGTGCACATGACCTTCAGTTTATCACTAACGGTCCCACCATTGAGGCGCGAGTGGTGGGCAGAGTTTTGGATACAATCCTCCCATATGCTTCGATGAGAATTTGCCAAGCGGCGACGCGGCTAGGGATTTTGAGTGGGAGGACTTTAGGCGGGGAACTTGCAGAAATCTGGGGAGACGTTCGTTTCCTTTTTGGTTTCCCCTTTCTTGAGATACTAACCAAAGCGAGTGAACATACGAAGAGGAAGAAGAAGACGATGTGGCTTGGCTACCATTCTTGTTTTCTTTTTTGCAAGGGAAAAGATAGAGCTATGAGTGGTAATTTATAGACATTAGTGTTGAGTAGGTCACTCCCAATTGGAGTGGCCAATGCAATTATTTATATCTGCAGTAGAATATGTATAGTAGTGAGTGTGTAAAAGAAAAAGAAAAACAAATATCAAAAGAGATGGGGAGATAAATCAACGTGATTTTCCACATCTAGAAAATCAAGGGAGATTGGAAAAGAAATCAAAGTGATATTCTCATATATACAAAATCACGAGAGATTAGGAGATAAATCTACGTGATTTTGTATCGTATAATTCCTATTTGGGATTGTATTTGCTCTTATGAATAGGAGTCCTCCTCAGCGGAGAAGAGGTTACACAAAAGCAAGAATATCATAGCAGCGTAGCGGAAGAAACAGTTTTCTTCTTCCAAGAAAAAGAGTCATCTTTGAGTGAGTTATCCAATTTGTGAGAAGTTCAGATCCACAAATTGAAGACAGAGAGAGATCCACCTTTGGGTGAAGTTGTATCCCATTATTTATCATAGTGGAAGTTTGAAGTGGACTACGGTCCCGTGGTTTTTCCCTTCGCCTTGGAGGGTTTTCCACGTTAAAATTCTGGTGTTATTTATTATTCATCTTTACTGCTTTCAGTTAGTATTTTATCCTATTTAATTTTCACATAAATAGTATCGGGAAAAATTTTCTAGGCGTTCTTCACAAATATTTTTCCCAACAATTAGATTGGAAGAATTACCAAAAAAGTTATAAATCTATTGTATTTATGACTAATTCAGTCATAAACATTTCAATTACGTTAATTTAGACATGGACATTTTCATGTTTTGTTAATAAAGTCCATCCAACCAATATTGGCTAAAAATTGCTGATGTAGATGTTAGCTATTTTGGTAGTACCGTTGATACTAACATGGACAAAATTTATTAATTATTTAATTTTTTTAACCTTTTTATATTTTATTTTCTTTCTTTTTTCTTTTTCCTTCTCCCTTCGTTAGTCGCCGGGCCTCGGCGATGGCCAACAACTAGCCAAATGCAACTACCGACAAGGGTCATGCGCGTTGAAGGCCGATGAGGCTCAAACTCTCCGGTCATAGCTTGTCATTGGTTGCCAGCCATCATCGAAGCCCGAGGAGCAACAAAAGAAGAAAGGAAAAAGGAAAAAGAATATAAATATGGAAGTTTAGGTTAATATTGTTCCCAAATAAAAGAAAATCAATAAATTCAAAAAAAAATATGAATGTTGATATCTATTATGCTTTGAACTTCTAATTTTTTAGGATTTTATAATCAGTTAGCACAAAATTGTGAAAAGAATACCACAATAAAGTTCTATCCTAATGATACTGAAAGCATCCAGATAAAGAATCCAATCGAAGGGAAGAAAGTGGATTTACCATGGGAAAATCGATTCAAGAATCCAATTGAAAACCACCCACTAAAAAGCATTTAGAAAGCTAGATTTATGTAAAATGCATCACATATACATTGTTGTTAACTTATTATTGTCTAGGTTGATATTAGATCCAATGCACTTTAATTTAGAACTTAAGAAACTTTGTCACTAATGATAACACGACGTAATTTTCTCATCTATTTTCAGCTTGATAGTAGTTTGCTAAATTAGTACATCTGGACTTCATTTGTAGAAGAATAGAGCCCTGATCACGCGACACGCGGTATGGTAGAATTCTTTGGAAATAAATGTCTTACTGCTTACCGGTTGAATTGACGAATACAAGGACCGAGTGCAATTGTATAAGGAATTTCACTGATCGAAAGATACGAATTATTTCAGAACCTCTGTGCGTCAACTTACATCCTGCTCATTCCGGATGTCCTGAACCCGATAATTACGATGTACAAAACCAAAAACCTTTCTCTACACTTGCCGCAAGCTTGGTCGAATATGTTCTCATATACAACTGCGAGTTTGATCAGCTCATTCTGGTTGAGTTTGTAATATTAGGGGGGAAAACAGAAGAAACAACTCATTGAAGTATATAATCCAGCAGGAAACAATGAGCTCTTCTGACAATAGAACTTCATCACTTTGCACATCATTTGAAATTGCGCCTCCTTGCGATAAAACCTAATTATGGAATTAATGAAACTCATTTATACAACGATGTATACTGTGAAGTAAAGTAGATCCAAAAGATCACACATGAACAACAGGTAGCTAAACTAAAGAATGAACAAACAGAAAAGATACAATAGCCATCTGGAAGTTAGAACATAAATACACCAGGGCAAGCTATTGGATCACATGGTGAGGACGATCTGCGACTCCATACTATGTAAATCCAATAACTCCTATTACTACCGAAAGATGTTCAGTTTTCCAGTTTTTCTCCATGAATATTCAAACTCTGGCCCATTCTCAGTACCATGCAGAAGCAGATACCAGGAATCTGTCTTTCCAGCCCAGAAGCATCCTACCATCCTTCTCTACCAACGTATAATTCTCGGAGTAGTACCTCAGCAGGTTCCTTATGACTGAATTAACGTAACTACTTAGAGGGTATTGCCTAAACCCTGCCATCGTCAATCTAGACTTCCACTTACCAAACAGCTCATGCCGCTCCACCCTCTCCTTTCCCTCGCATGCGACGATGTTCACAATGTCCCTTGCCAAACAGTGCTGCTCCACGTTTATCCTCTCCTTCCTGTCTCTGGGCAGGGTCACATCAATGGACTCGAACATTGCACCAGTAGCGGCACCTTCGACCCCTCTTCTTCCACCTCCTCCTCCGCCCTCGCCTCCTATTCTTTTTGCCACTTCTTGCCTAAGCAACAATCTCATTCTCTCCTTGCTCACTAGGTTGAGCATCTACAATGGTCGCCGAGCGACGGTGGCCGAGCGTTGGCGGGTGAACAACGGTGGCTGAGCAGCGAGGAAGAAACCCTAACCCTAATTTCAATCCACGTATGAGCTAAACGGCCTCGTTTTTGCAAGGATGTCCACATATAAGGGCAAAACGACGTCGTTTCTTAAAGAAGATGGAAAACAACGTCATTTAAAAGCCAAGCAATTTTATTTTTTAAATATAAATGCCACGTAATCATTTTGGCCGGAATTTATGGCCGTTGGCACCAAAGTGATCGTTTTTTCTCGGATTTGGCACTTAAGTGATCCGGTGGAAACTTTTGGCACCAAAGTGAGCGCCGTACACAACTTATGGCACCAATAGTGTACTTATCCCCAGAAAAAACCCTACCATCGAGGTGAGAGAGAGAGAGAGAGAGAGAGGAGAGAGAGGAGGGAGACGGTCCGCAGAGGAGAGAGCGTCAGTGTGTGAAGAGAGGTGGGTCAGGTCTACAGGAGAGAGACCAGAGGAGTGGGAAGAGCAAATTTCGAATCGCTGACGCCATTTACAAGTGGCTCCACGTGTCGACTTTTGAATGGTTTTACATTTCACCAAGTGTAAAACCCACCCAATATTTTCTCTGCCTCGTTCAGCTTGAGAAATGGGAGCAGAATGTAAAGATAGCAAATCATTATATCGGGATAGAAGGGAAATCTACGCAAATAACCTAGTACTATAAAAAATCTCGAATCAATGCATTCACAACATAATAACAAAAACTCTCAAATAAACTAGTGCCATATATATCTTCTAAACTAGTATATAGATATCATATTTACCATAAATTGATATGTTTATGTCATATTTATCCCAAATTATGATAAGTCATACATTTTCTAGAGTAAATGTGACATGTGTATTCTAATTTAGAATAAATGTAACACAAACATATCAATTTAAATTTTTTTATATAAAATTTAATTTATGATAAATTTAACATGAGTCCACCAATTTATGATAAATGTGACATGGATGTATCAATTCTGAGGTTTTTGTGGTGCAAAAATTAAGTTGGGATAAATATAGTGTAAATATATCAGTTTGAGAATTTTGGCAAATATGAACCCGCATTCAATTATAGAAGGAAATGTAGGAAAACTCTCGAATTGTGGAGGAAGTATGCCTTGGTTCACCGAAAGGGAGGGTAATTTCCATGATCGTTCTTCATGTGAGTTTATTTTGTTTGTTGCAATTACACCCAAGCAATTTATCCAATAATTTAAATTTTAAGTTAAGATTTATGTAATTCCTTTAGTATCACAACCTACCCCTTAGTATGGAAGGAAGTAGATTTAGAGGTATTGTTTAAAAAACAGACCTATGGCCTTAGCTTTAAACTGGGCTCTTTCAAGCCCATATCCCACGCAACATTAGGTATTCAAATAACACTATTAGAATTTTATGATGAAGAGTTGACACTAACTTATTGACATCAATTAGAAACTAAGTGAAGTAGGGGAGCCTACTTTACCTTTTACACAAGTAGAGAATCTAGGGACAAGACTTAATTTCAGTAATTAACTAACTAGTATTTGTTCGGTACCTAATATTGTTCATTTTAAAAATATGTCTATTAGGCAGTTCGGATCGACTTTAAACCTATCTATGCAATCATGTGGGTGCACAGTCATTAAAATTACAATCAGCAACCAAGGAAGCATTAAATATATGACAAAGCAAAGCGAGAGTTTAACACTAAGAAATAAGAAATCTACAGCTCCTAACTAGGCTAAAGGGAAACTAAAATTAATATACTGAGAGTGCACAATCAATTGGTAATTGAAATAAAAATGAGCAAACAATGATCTAACATATGTTTCTAAGGACATTCAAATCTTATGGTAAAACCCTCATAGCTTATTCAATTTTAAGCATAATTTTTGTCAAGGATCTTTGCACATTTTAAGATAAAACTATTCAAAAACTAATTTTTAAGATTTTTCATGACTTTTAGAATAAAAATAAAAAATTTAGGAATTTGTGAATTTTTTAATATTTTTTTAAAAAAGTATATTTTATTATAAGTATTAATTGATAATCCGAAAATAGGGACTTAGGCTGGCCGTCCGGTCCGGTCCGAACATGGGCTGCTATGGACTCTTGTGAGCCTGGATTGGGAGCATAAATTGGGCTCTATTACACCAAGCATCCCTTTTAGTAATAAACTTCCAAAGACCCACTTGCTATATAATTGAATTTAGAATCGATATTACTATTTTTTCATGGTAGAAGTAAAACAATATGAAGTTTTTATTTTTTTTCCTTTTGTGCCTGTCTTTTTTCATTTCGATATGATCTAAACATACACGTTTAAGATCTTGTCATATTTCTAACAATTAACCTTTTTTTGACATTTTGATCAATATTTTGTCCATATGTAATCAAGATCAACTAGAAATTTAGATTAAAATTTAGATTTCAACTTTGAAAAATAGCTTCACTCAAACTGTTTAACAAAAAAAAGGCAATTAAATATGTGTTCATAAGCCATCATAATAGAAATTTTTAATCTTCTAAGGGTCCGTTCGTTTCACGGAAAATGGGCCATCTCCGGAAAACATTTTCCCAAAAGTCATTTTCCAGGAAAATTGCTATATTTTCCGGTGTTCGGGTGAAACTTAAATTTTGAGTGGAAAACATTTTCCACCGTTCGTTAATGACTCCTAACATTTTATTTATTTATTTATTTTTATTTTTATTTTTTCCTTTTCTTTTCCTTCTCCTTCCTCCTTCCTCCTCCTCCTTCTTCCTCCTTCCTCCTTCCTCCGCCGCCGCATGCCTGACGATGGCTGACTGCCCGGCGGCCGACCAAGATCCGGCGAGCTCGAGGCTTGGCTGATCTCGCTCGAGCTCGCCGGAGGTTCATCGAGCTCTAGTGAGCCGCGAGCTCGCCAGATCTGGCAGCGGAGCTCGGGCTCCCGATCCAAGTGAGCTCGGGTGAGGCCCGAGCCCCGCCCAGCTCGTTGGATCTGGCGAGGCCAAAGCTTCGACAGATCGGGCTCGGGCGAGCTCGGCTTCCACAGATCGGGCTAGGTGGAGCCTCGCCGGCCTAGGGCGGAGCTCGAGCTAGCTCGCGGCCGCGGTCGGTCGCCGGTCGCCGGCCACCGGCCAAGCTAAGGAAGAAAGATGAAAAGGAAAGAAAGAAAAGAAAAAAAAAAGCATAAAAATAAAACAAAAATGTGTTAGTAAAAGGATATAAGGTGGAAGAAATTGTGGAAAATGTTTTCCACTTTTCAAAAGTGGAAAACATTTTCCTTATCTTTGAAGGTAGTATTTTCCATTGATGGAAATATTTTCCTTGAGTAATTGATTTTCCATTAAACGAACACTGGAAAATTTGGAAAATATTTTCCTGGAAGTTATTTTCCGTGAAACGAACGGAGCATAAATAGCTTTTGCGATTAAAAAAACAAGACATTAAATAAAAATTCACAACTTTCTCTAGGCAAAGCATGATGCATGATAAGATGAAGTTTTGTTGGGTGTAATGGGCATTTATATTGTGAAACCGATGAGAAGGATGATGAAATTAAAGTTAACTTTGTTAGTTTGTTTGATTTAGAAAAAAAAAAAACAAATTGGAGAGAGAGAGAGAGAGAGAGAAGGGTATTTAGGACAGTTAATTGAAAAAAGATGAGTACCTGTGCGTTTGGGAGAAGCTTTTCAAGGAGCTTTGGGCATCAAAAGCCCTTGGGCCAAAATAAGGGTGTTTGGGAAAAAACTTTGGAAGTCTCTTCATGGGAAATGCTGGGGTTCATTTAAAGAAAAATTTCATTTCGCCTTTTTTGCCCTCACAAATTTATTAAATTCCAACTTTGACCCTTTTGAAAACCCTAGATTTTCATCGCCGCAAGAGAGAGAGGTCGAGAGAAAGCGTGGCAGAGAGAGCGAGACTCGAGAGCGAGAAGGAGTTCTCTAGCGGATTGGCCTCGCTTGAACCCTCTCCAACGACCTCTGGCCGACGCCCTCAAGCACACAATCTTTCACTCCCCAAATCTCCGCACCGCCGGTGAGTTTCTTTATTTGGTTCAAACCTCCCTTGCCCAAGGATCCTGGCTCAAAGACACCAAGGCGGCAGACCATAGCCCGATTTGTCACGAGCTGGCCCGCTTGCAGCCGTCTCCGAGTCAAGTAGGGAACTCCACGATTAGATAGTCGTTTTCTTGAATCCCTGTTACTCCATGCTATTTTGACCCAAGCAAAGCTGAGACTCGATCTCCTTAAGCACAAACACATGCTGGGTTTAAGCTGTCTCGTGATGATTTCTTTTGAGTCCAAACTTGAGTTCGGGTTTTAAAAGCGGTCGATATTTTCCTCTCACTCCGTGCTGTTTTGCTGAAATGTTTACCACTACAAGAGGATATATCACACCTCTCTTGGAAAAAGAGTTAGTTTTCCTGCTCTTCCCGATTCATGTCAGTTGGTGTCCTTGTAGCGCATAGATCTTCCTATTTATCTGTGTTTAGTCTGCTTTGAAATCTTGCTTGTATGTCAAAACTTGTTTATTTTCGATTATGCTCTTGATGAGGTGATTTCACTATATTGGCCTGAGCAATTGATGTCTTTACCAAGTCAGATGGGGAGTTATCTGTTGGTGATTTTGCTGATGATCATCGATATGTTTCTGTGGAGCTAGAGAAAAGCAATATACTGTTACTTCCGCCGTGGTTTTAAGGACAGGGAAGACATTGCTGGCAAATACGCTAACTCGCGTTGTGAGTGTCCCATTTGTAATTGCAGATGCCACGACATTGACAGAGGCAAGTAATCCTCCTCCTTGATCTCAGTGAAAAGTTCTTCATGCTGTTGGACAGTGTCGAACAATCTAACATCAGCATGGTAGTACATGTAGAGATTATGATGTCTCAAATGATGTGCGGTATTCAAAAATCTAACAAGATTTGAGATCATTGAGTCTATAGGAAAGTGCTCTGCCTTCTTATCGTGGATAAGAGAGGCAATTTTTTTGAGGTGACTAGGATAGCTTAACATCACGATGTTTTTGTTATAGGCATGTAATCTTATGTAGGGCTGAGGCTCAATTTCTTAATAGATCGTGGAGAAACTATGGATCATGACTCTCAAGAAGCATATCAAATTTTGGATATCATTTGAACATCAGCTCTTAGTTGCAAATACCTAAGCAGTTCTCATATACTTTTTATTTAAATAATAAAAAAACCTCTATAATTATCTCTATGCACTATACATCGCGTATATTTGAACAAGAAATTGCCAATTATGATTATAAGCATAAATATAATTGAGAAAATTATGATCAAAAGCAACCGTGGCAAAGAAAAATAAATAAATAGGAAATGAAACTGTTTAACTGACTCGATCAATTTCCCTTGAAAATTGAGAGGTGCAAGAATGGTGGCTCTACATTGGAGCAACAATAATCCGTATCTACTTGTTGGTAAGTGAGTTCTAATACTAGTGTCATGTGGTTTTTGACCTTTCTTATCCCAAAATTAGCTCATATAAATATATATATATATATATATATATATATATATGTAAACTGAACATTAGCCTCTTTGAATTAATCCTAACATATCGTCACTGCCCTGAAAAATGACGGCACGGCCGTCCGCCTCTCATTTTCCTATTCATATGTGATGCCTACTGTCAATCGCTAATGCCTGCTTGTGATCGCTTCTCCCCAATTTCTGGCTCTCTTTATCATTTTTTGCCTTCAGCGCTGTCAACTAATAAATTATTTAGTGATATCGTAAGTGCTCTACCAACAAATTTTCCCCCGAAGTAAAAGTGCAAGTGTTAAATGCAGTATTAATAAATGGCAGAATACCAACAAAAAAATCTTAAATTATGTCTACCATGATATTAATGGCTCAAACATTTTTTTAAGCCACAAATAACTACAAACTTATATTAATGTGACAAAAACACCATATGGACGTTAAAAATCTAATGCGGCGGCTTATATGGATAAAACTGGTAAACGTAATTGGAAAATTCCACCAAAGCCTAAGCTTTGTCCACTATGACATAATTACTCCAATATTTGCCATCTTGAATAGCATTCTCGTGCCATACCATCTTGATAACTGTTACACGATTCATATCCATTCTAATCCCTACATCGCATTGTGATTCGATTCCTTTTTCCGTTTGACATCAAAATCAAAATCAGAAGAGATTAGTGAATTTCTTTTTCAAACTCCGAAAAAGTTGAAAGTTTGCAAATCAAATTATTATATGGATGATTGATATTTAATTTTCTTCTCACATTAAATTGTAAATATATCATACACGTCATTTTTTACCAACTTCTACCATCTAAAACATTGACAGAGTTAACTCAATTTTGATTTAGTTTGCAGATACGTGTAAATCCAACAGCCTTTGCACACGATGCATCTCACATTAACAAAATTTG
Source organism: Eucalyptus paniculata subsp. matutina (assembly GCA_017140255.1). Taxonomy (NCBI): domain Eukaryota; kingdom Viridiplantae; phylum Streptophyta; class Magnoliopsida; order Myrtales; family Myrtaceae; genus Eucalyptus; species Eucalyptus paniculata. The sequence goes on from CM029440.1 coordinate 41,442,327, forward strand.
CAATTTTGATTTAGTTTGCATTATCACTATCGATGTCTGTCTATGTTATACATTTTATATATGAATTAAATTTCATTAATTTTTTTTTCTGGTTTCGTCGTTATGTTAGCTTTTTATTTAAGATTGCGATAGAAAATGCTCTGATGTCTATAACAAACATCTTTATTTCTGGAGGATTGTTCTTTCCCTTTATTAGTGTTTAATCACTATCTAGGAGCTAATCAATCAATTTCTTACCCAATGTTCTCACATGGTACAAAGCAATGATCCATGGCGTTTCAGTCAAGTTTGTAGATAAGACATCTTTCCAATTCAGCAAAAAGAGAACATTTTTTGTAATAGAATTATCTATCATCCATTCCCATAAAATTACCTACTAATGAAAATGGTATATTCACTTAAAGAATTGTTCCCCCGACGTATTCTTCCCCAATTAGTTTCCCATTGTCTTCTGAAATGCAACAACTGAAACGATATTTTTCTTTTCCTTTTCAACTTGACATGTGCCCCGTTTCTACGAGGAAATTATAATTCTATTGCAGCACGTATCCCCTTCAAAATGGAATAGAAAAATTGATGGAAATGACGGTTCGGGTCTCGTGAAAAAATTGGTGTGAGATCAGATTTTTTTTGTTAAAATGCTGCTTTTCACGGATGACATTTGTGAGCGTTCATTGGATTTGAAATAGATTATTGTATTTCTATTCTTTGAACGAATTTCTGAGTAAAAATACACATTCGATAATGACATAGAATTTCATTTCCCGGAATATGAATTCTTTTAATAACAACAAAAAATTTCTCTCTCCCCAGTGGGCGGTTGTTTAATAGCGAGGGCGAGCAATGAAAATGTTTTTATTTCTCATTTTTATTTCAGAAATAAAAAAAATGCAAAAAATTTATTTCTCATTTATATTCTAAATTTAGTTCAAAACTTATGATTTGTTTTAGAAATAGAAAAATGAAATCACATTACTAAACAGATTCCGTTTCAAACTTGTTTCTGAGAACAAAAAAAAAATTAAATATTTTCAAAAATAGAATAGTTATCATGTGCACTTTAAGGAATCTTGTGATCCCTATCATGCAATAGAACATGCTTTTCTTTTCCTCAAAGAGCTGACGCCGGAGAGCGCAAGACAGGGATGGTAAAGGAATTCGATATACGAAGCTAGGGTTGACGTCTTGAATCTTGACAGTTTGCGCAGATAGAGTCGCTGGACGAAGAAACACTTCGTTAATGTCCTTCCATTCATCGACAATCTGCTTATGGAGTTCTTCCTTAGACTTTGGTTCCGAAACACCAAGTTTTCTGACGAAACGCTCCACCTCCGAGTCCGCATGCCCTTTTTGTTTTTTGCGTTTTTAGCTTAAACTTGACGTTGCGAACAAGACATATTTGTGGACGGAATACACATAAGTGTGTACTCTTTTTGTTCGTGCAGGGGAAATGACGTTTCTCTTCCATCACTTTTTTCATAAAATGCTAATCCCCACGAGAAAAGTAAAGCTACTGTAATTTCTTATGCAGTATTGAGGGTATCTTCTCCATCAACCATGAATGGATAGGTTCCCCATAAACTTAACAATCTTGTAACCTCAATCGAGTCAAATTCACATAAGCTTTCATCAAACGGTCTTTAAACTAATACAAGATGCCTACCTATTACATAAACTACCAGCCACTAGGTTGTTGATGGAGTGATCTTTGTGCCATTCGATAACCTTGACCATGACCTTGGATCGATGCATTTTACGTCTATACCCATGAGAATCAATCCTTTGTTCTAATTTATTTTGTATTTATTAAATATTCACCTTCCAACACATCCTTTTTATCAGGAAAATATAACAAGACACCACGTAACCAATAACTATCCAAGCCAAATTGAAAGATAGAAGTGCATAATTTAAGGCCTTTGCTCTCAACTTGAACTCGATGATGCGAGCTATATAATTCACGCAGTGCTTGTACATATGAAAATGATCACTCAACTTGCAACATACAAAACAAGTGATTGTGCCAACGTTGTCCACCGGCGTCTTTGAGCTAATCAAGTCAAGATGCCTACCTATCTAACCAAATAAAAGGAAAAAGTGAATGTCGATTGCTTGCAGATTAAATCACAAGTGAGCTTTATTTAGTCACGTTCAATCAAGGATATTTTGTCTCTTGCTACCCGGAAAATGGAAATGAGTCAGAAATAAACCAAACATAAAATCAGATTGACCTGGATTTATCGGATTGAAGTGAAGTTTTACTCTCGAAAACATTTCTTTGGCGATAGGAAGAACCGTCTCGTGGAATTTTTGGGTCTTAGTTGACACCTTATAAACGGAACCGGCTTTTTTGCACTTACTAATCAATGGAAAGGGAGCATGTGATGTCACGTGCCGAATTCGGTACAATCGGATATGGGAGATGGAATTTTGGCTTGGACATCCAAATAGGAAAATACAGAAATAGAGTATAAGATGTGGACTGAGACAAAAGAAATTACAGAAGGTTCACTGAGACAACTATGAAATTCCAAGGGGCAGACATATTAGAATTAACCCAATTGCTTGTTGTGCCAATGAGAATAGTGAGAACGTGCATTAGATATTGTAATTTATGCTGGGCACAGTGTACTGAGACCGTTATAAGGATATGATAAACAAAATATCTTTGATATTGGTAGAGAAAATGAACCACTCATATTATAGCACATCAATATATTCCATCATCACATTTTTCACTGACTCCTCTTGTTTTATTTTATTCGAAATCCACTAGAATAAAATGGGCTCTCGGGCCAGAAAAGAGCAGTGACCGTGTGTTAACACACAATTCAAATTGTTCGGAAATGTCTGACGCGATCGATGATGGCTAGGTTATTAAACTTCATCTTTCAACCCATCACATTGGCATGGATTGACGAGTAGACAAGTGACAAACTCCTTGAAATTGGTTCCAGCATTAACGAAGTGATCTGTTTCATCTTCATATACCGCATGAATGGCTCCTGCAAAATTGATAATTCGCATGAGGAGTACCATGGGAATGGCAGTCGGACGGCGCAGCTCTTGGTTAATGTCCTTCCATGCATCAGCCACTTGTTTACGGAGTTCCTTCTTTGCCTCTTCCTCTGTGACTTTGTATTGCTTCATGAAACACTCCACTGAAGATGCCACATGACCTCTCTCTTGCTCAAACTACAAAAAAATATATATCATCGAAATTATTTTTTCTCCTATTGATAAAACCTACGGACAAAATTTAGATAAGATGATGTTGTTCACTGGTATAGCTTTTGTATACCTTGTGTCCAGCAATGTCGTTCATAAGCCGACCAATTACTTGCGAAGCCTTCACTATCTTGGGGTCGCTAGATAATAACCAGTCAAAAACATCTTTGGTTACAATATCTCCCATCCCCAGAAACGATGCCACCAATGCCAATTGACTACCAAAGGTTGTTAATGCGATGGGCATGTACTGCTCCATCGTCGGTACGTGACTATGGTGGAACCATTTGGCTTCGGCCAAGTACGCTCTCACTTGAATTTTCATCTAAGAATTCATTATCCAATGTAAACTACATCAATATTCAAGCTTTAATGTTTTTGGTGGACTTAGATACATGATAGTCTCTCATCCTTATCCAAAAGCTCAATGTTTTGTTTCAAGTGGATAGAGTAAAAATCACATTTGATTGATGTAATGTCAAATGGCTTACCGCTTCTTTTGCATAGAAGAGGCGGTATGATCTTCCTTTTCTAGTCAACTCATAGCCAATTTCATCATAAAAATTAAGAAGTATCTTATAAATCACTTGCATGCACTCGGCAATCCTTCTTTGGCATCGACATCCCACCTGAGTTCAAGTTTAGAAAATATAAAACTTGATCCTAATAAATAGTTGGTCAAATTAAAATAAGTAAGTTTAGAATCGGTAATGTAACGACCCGAGCCCCACTGTGTAATATTGTCCGCTTTAGACACTAAGTCATCACGGCTTTAAAACGCATTAGAGGGACCCAGGCCTTTATAAACTAGCCCAAGACTACCTCCACTAAGTGATGTGGAACTAGAGAGGGACCCCTTCCCCTTCCCTGTACACATCTGGGGACTGAGGCGCAGACGCACCACCATCCCTCCTCCCCGCGCACCGTCGCTTGTGCTGTCACACGTAAATTGAGAAAACCCTCCGAGCGCCAATTGTACCTTTCAATTGCTTCTGTGAAGAGTTCTAATTCTTCAATTGTGCCATAGACATCATAGATGTCGTCGAGAATGGTCATAATGGCCATCATTTTGGTTAATATTCCTCTAGAGATCTCGTACTCCGGCTCAAAATGAATTCCTAAATTCCAGATATATAGCTCCCCAAGCCTGTCTCTAGCAAATGGGAACTCCCTCTCTATATCTATATCCTTCCACCGCCTACAATTTATCAACAAATCTCATTTAAGGGAAACACATCAATGATGGAATTATAGAAAGTAACTTCAAACCAATGATCCAAAGAGATTAACAGTCCTTGACAAGTACAATTATTTTTAGTTCAAGATAAATTGTGATTACATTAATCAGTTTACGACAATTTGATGTTTTTAGAACATTTAGCTACTTCAAACATGCTATCATCAAGTTAACCTGGCAAGGTTGCTGAGTTCCTTCCGGTGTTGCTCTTGCAATGAGTTGAAATCAAGCTTAGCCAAGGAGAGCAGGACTTCATTATGCGAAGGCTCCTCTTGGTAGAATTGAATGTAACACCTTGCCTCTAGCCTTGGTAGACCCTTTTGGATTGGCTGATGTAGGGCATGACTCACTTGTTTTTCAAGATTAGGCTCACTTTTTCTTTTATCAATTGATTCAAGGTGAGTTATAGTAAAAGTGAGTGCATCGTTCAAAATATCCTCGCCATGACAACTTAGATGGCAAGCTTCATATAGACTTAGCAACCCCTGCACATCGGCAATGATTGATTTGCTGAAATTCCCTTCATTGTCCTTAAACCTGTTAAAGATTTCTGTATGGCCAAATGGAATATGTGATAAAGATGCTATCATGAGATGCTGTGCAAAGCACCATGTTCAATTTCTAGATCAATTGGAAACAATGGAAAAATGACATACAAAACCAGGGAATTAGAAGAAGGGACTTCTCACCTTTAAAAATGAGAAAATCTAAAGAACTTGAAATATGAGAATTATATACGGAAATGGGTTAATAAAAACAAATCAACATTAGAGTAAACTAAACATGCCAGTGATATTATTTCTTCACTCTAATCAATCAAATGGATTATCAAGCTAGTGTATGCAATATAATTTCCTCAACTCATTGATCAAGGAAATTGGAACATTACATACCACATGAAACATTGTAACCTTGTTGTCGTAATAAGCGAAAGAGAAGAGCAATAGTGTGTAGGTTGTCATTGTTATCCTCACAGTGAAACTCGAAATAGCTTCTATGGATTTGTTCCAACTGCTCATCTATCTCATGTTCAAAATGGTAGGCAAGTCCCAAGCGTTGGATCCGATCAATCAAGTTCAACTTCTGTGATGGCTTATCCATAGCACCTGTCAACATCTTCCTCACTTCTCCTTTCAATCTCTTAATTTGTTCCTCTACTATGCCCTCGGAACTCTACGATCAATATAAAATTGAAAGTCCAACAAAAAAAATTAGAGGAAATTGGCATAAACTGAGTAAGAATGCAAGAAACATATTAGGTTGCCTATGACCCGTTCGACCATGATAAATATGAACTGAAATTGCCTAGAGATTATCCCATTAAGACTAGTTCTAGTAACAGTAGAGAAGTTCTTTCTACATTTGTTAAGTCATATGTGAATCCAATAAGGTTCGCATAGAAATTTTGAATCATGTAAGGATCAACACTCGCATGGGGTTTCCAATAAACTAGAACTTCTTTTTTCTTATCAAATGCTGCGAGATGATCCTCAATAGTCCAAGATTATTCTTTACACTCTTAGTGGATATAATAACTAAAGAGTTTTCGGAAAGCAATCCAAGAAAAAGAGTAACTTAAATGCTACCGTAGAGGTGGAGTCGGAAGCATATTTGAGAAAGTAATCCGTCCATATGGTTGGATGAAAAATTGCTGATCAGCGTTCAGCGACTGGGCTTGTTTCTTCGGCAGGAGAAGGAAAAGGGACTCCTGAAATCGGAAGAGACATTTCCTTTTTGCTATTTTCTAGATCTAGGTGCATGGAAGGACATAGCTGAAGAATACTGGAGGGAGGGTAGAGGCTTTTCTGGGAGTTTCCAAACGTTATGGATGGGTATTTATAGGCTATAGCATCTAAGGAGCCGAAAAAACAATAGTTAATCTGTTGAAGCATCGTCTTCTCGTGTATATAATATTCGTGATGACCGTCGTGTGCAGAGGACATTAGAATATGTCTCGAATTTCAGATCGTGGGATGAAACCGATCTGAGAATAATTATGGACGCTTGACTACCGTTCATGATTTGTGGGTGGAAATGCAATGGTGGCCTGTCAATTGCCATGACCATGACGCCACTCCATCATGTGTAACTAGACTATGGAAATTAAATAAGGAGAGACCGTGATGGTCTTGACTAAAAGAGACATAGCTTCGTTCAGCTGAAGAAAGGGAACATAGATGTAAGGGGACCAAACCCACACCAAGACCAAACCGTGACGCAATGACGCCACTCCATGATGTGTAACTCCACTATGGAAAGAAAACAAAAAGAGAGCGTGATGGTCTTGACTAAAAGAGACATAGCTTCGTTCAGCTGAAGAAAGGGAACATGAATGTAATGATGGCAATTGTTCAGCTGAAGAAAGGGAACATGAATGTAATGATGGCAATCCATGATATGGAACAATAGGGAAGAATACAATGTCCTTCACGATCTGTTGGGAAAGGTTAGCCAAATGCGAACCGATGCCTCTGCCGCACGTGGATTTATTTAATAACCTAATACCACCAAAAACCATATATCAATATCTATAACAAATGTAATCCAAATTAATTTTTGTGTCCCAAGAACTATTTAATTGATACACCCGTGCCACATTTATCTTTAACTAATATAAAAAACCCCAAACCAATATATATGCCATATTTATCATAAATCGATATACTTGCACCACATTTATCCCAAATTGAGGTAAATCTGAGATTTTTTTTAAGTAAATGTGACACAAGTATAGCAATTTGGAATGAATGTGGTATGGGTGAATTAGTTTAGGATTTTTTAAGATATAAAATTATTTTGGGATAAATGTGACCATGCATACCAATTCAGGAGTTTTTGTGACACAAAAAGTAATTTTACGTAAATGTAGTATGAATATATCAGTTTAGAGTTTTTGGCAGTGTTAACCCTTCTATAATTGTAGAAGGTACAAAGCTCTCAAATCTTGGTTGAAGTGTCTTCGTGCACCAAAGAAGAGGGTGGTATCTGTGAGCATTCTTCACGTGAGTTTATTTTGTTTGTTGCAATTACACTTGAGTGATTTAACCAATTTAATCTTATGTTAAGATTTCTATAATTCATTGTGTGAGATGGAAAGATTATTTCCAAGAGAACTATGAGGGCTAAACACTGTGTGAGATATTAGATGTAATTTGAGGCTAGAAAACATTGAAAGTATTCGAATTACTCGAGTATAGTTGTAATATTTGTTATATCACTTCATCAATAGTAAAATTCTGTGTTGCTCTCCTCATGGACATAAGTCACAACAAACGAACCACATAATTTCGATATCCAATTTATTTCCTCATTCCGTGCATTTTATTCAACCACTTCTTATAGTTACGATAGAGTGAATCTAGATAACATCATTTAATTTCAAGGTCCGATTGATGCATCATGTCATTAAGGTGCTCATGAATGCGGCCATGGAAATAGGGGCAGCTCTCTTAAGAATTTAACCTGACTATGGTGCGGACTGTCATGTTTGTTGCTTCTCCACTATTCCTTTTGCAAGATGAGGCTCTGCTCTTTTTTTCTTTTTATGGTGCCCAACGTAATAGAGAAAATCTTAAGTGTGATGTCGGGGTGGTGAGTCCTTCGCTAGCATCGCTCCAGGATTTACCCACCGGCTACCGGCTGTACAGGGTTCCCTGGGTATCATAAAAAAAAAAATAATAATAGAGAAAGAGTTTAACCTCTGATCGTGCCCCATTCATTGTGCGAGACGTGGAACAAGACGTGAAGACGATGGCATGGACTGATGGCATTTCCGCTACAAAAACCTTTGATTAAAAATATGAAATCATTTATTTTAAATTAACAACCTTCTCTAGGCAAAACATAACACATGATAAGATGAAGTCTTGTTAGGTGTAATAGGATATTTATATTGTGAAATCGATTAAAGGGATGATAAATTGAAGTCAATTTTGTTGGTTAGTTTGATGAAAAAAACAATAAATTGAAGAGAGAGAATGTTATTCCAATTAGTAAATTGAAAAAATAAATGAGTATCTTAGTCAAAATGGGGAGCAAATAGGGTCGCTTCACTTAAATTGCCTTTTCTTTATTATATAATTTTACTTCTGTTGGGTTGGCGCGTGCGTGTTACTGTAACTACACGATTAACTAAAAAAGTTCTTTTCTGTTGTTATTTTATTTTACTAGAGACTTAGTTTCGCGAAATTTTTTAATTCATTCCACGCTCATCATGTCGCATGATCTCCTCCATCATCCGATTGGGACGTCAACTTTCTAAAGATAAAAAATTGATCTCTTCCATCATTCGGAATTTTGGGTCGTTTCTAATTCTGACGTTGAACCAAAGCCAACATAGAAAATTGATAAAAAGTAACATATTAAATTGGTTTTTAAATGACCTTAAAAAGTACTAGTTTGTCTCACATGTAATGGTTAAAAACCTATCAGTATTTTTTATACAAATTAATACATACTCGATCTTTACTCTATATAGTTAATTGAACCATCCTAATAATTATCTTGGTATATATCCAATCATGCTACAAAGTATTTACATTGCACTACTTATACCGAATGTGTCGTCAATTTCCAGTTACAACCTATGTGTTAGCATCAAATATGTGTTTGTGACAAGAAGCAAAAATTTATACTAATTTGCATCGAATACGAACCAAAAATCTCACGTTAATTTTTGGTCTGTTAGAAGAAAATTTTCATTGCCACAGGTTAACCGCCGATGACAAAAAGCAAATTAAACAGTTTGTCTCCTTAAATTACTTTTTTTTTTTTTGTTGATCATGGAACTACCGTACAGCCAGCAGCCGGCGGCATAAACCAGGGGAAGCACTAGCGCGAGGACCCACCTCCCATGACACTCTACTTTAGTTGCAAAATAGGGGCACGAAGTCTTGAACCCCTCCCCTCCCAAATGAGGGGGCAGGGTGCGAACCAGCACGTCCACCGCGGGGTGGGTTTAAATTACAGTTACTAGCAACATAACTTACTTTTGTCGACTTAGATGTCATGCCCCAATCCTCAAGCGCACACCCATCCCTTACCTAGTTGATTTATAGCGACGTCTTAGGACGCATTGCTGACCATTTCATTTTAATACGTATGCGGAAGCATATAAAATAATCCCCAGATAATAAAAAAAAATGAGATAGAAAAGTAGAAACAAAGTTTACACAAAAGCCATTTTTATAAACACACAAGTTTATACACGGAAGCCTACGAAAAGGAATCGGCTTTCAACAAAAGAGAAATGTCCTAAGACTAACTAGTCGGACATGCTCGCTGATTCTCCAAGCTTCACCTTCTAAACTTTGGTCCTCAGGCCTCCACTGCTGTCAACTAAGGGCTTGAAAATGGTTATACAATAACCACTGAGACAACATCTCAGTAAATTCTACCCCATAAAACCCAATTAGGAAACCAATATGCCCTAAAGACTGCCTAAGCATAACACGGGTCAGAGGACTTACATTTGCCTCTATTCCTGCCTGCAAGTCAGTATATATATCAAATATACACAAACACATAAATTCACCCAATCAGATCGAAATATTGATCTATTAACTTAGTCGATTACATGTCACCACGACTTTCCCCTGGTTGGTACATTTACTACTATCTATAAGGTCTTATTAATTCAGGACTGCTTGTCCAAAGCTGATAATATAGTATATTGTATATATGCTTGTCACGCCCCAAACCTCGAGCGCGCCAACATCCCACCATGGTCATGCAAATGCGACATTCCCAGGTAGTGTCGCCGACCCCATTCATTTATTATTGCGCAAGCGGAACGTATTATAAAACCCCTGACAATTAAATACGGGATAGAAAAGCAGGAAACAAAACCACAACATAACACTTTCATAATTCAACAGAATTACAAACAGAAGCCTACAGCCAAAAGTCTACAAAAGACCGGCTCTTAAAAAGGAACTGTCCTACAATCTACAAGTCAGACACATTCTCCAATCCTTATGACTTCACCTCTGCAACTCCTCAATGCCAACCAAAGCTATCTGGTCGCTTCGTCCACCAGGGACCTGAATTTTTAATCCCCAAACCGGGATGAGACAATGTCTCAGCAAGTTCAACCCCCTAAACCCTTATTAGAAAGAAAATACACCCCGGGTGGCCTAGCCACATCACACAGAAGACTTACCTCGCCTCAGTTCCTTCCTGCAGGTTAGCACAAATCAAATCACTCAATCACAGATAGTAAGAGGAACTTAACAACCGGAACGTATTCACTTTCATATAACCAACAACCGTGGGGGTCCTAATTATAAGACTAAATCGTTATGACACGTCCCAGTCCATGCCACACAATTCTGTCCCATAATCCGACACATCAACAACACTCAAAATGCATTCCAATTGTTATTCACTGCCACACAAGGGCATAGCCTACTCGCAGTTCGGCTATCTACTGGCATATAGCCAGGCATCGCCTCCCCCCATGGAGCGCGGCTTCGTCAGTACATCGACGGCGTTCCCGAAAGAGCATGGGCCCAGAATCAATTGCGACCTGCATCCACCGCGTGGGCATCCCATATAGAGGCAAGTCCGGCTCAACAGCCCAGGACGATTCCTCTTAGTTATCACACAGCCAAAGCATACTCGGCCCCATGACACTTTATATTTCAATTAATGCTTCCACTTAAAATAGTGATCCTGGCCATTTTTCTTCATATTAAAAATGTTCCAGAAATTATTCACGTGTGTGGGGACACGTTAATTTCGAATCAAAAAGCCAATATCTCACTTTTTCAAACCCCACTATTTAATATAATCATTAAAATCAAATTTTTGCATCAAAACCCGACACTTGGGTTTTTATGAATAAAATCCCTATTTATCACAATCAACACTCAATTTGCCACAATCAATCATTAAATTCAAATTCTAAATACACAGCAGCGATTGGTAGGAAATTCTGAGAGAATAAGGCCCCAAATAATTTTCGAAATTTTTTAAATAATAAAATTTATTCCGAAAATTAATTAAATAACAATATCCATATTTTTCACGATCCACACTCAATTTATAATATCCAATTATCAATTTCAAAATCTGACTACACAGCAGCGATCGGCACAAAATTTTGAGCAACCGGGGTCAAAAATAATTTTTTCATTTTTTTTATATATAATAATATTTTAATAATTTCGGATTATAATATAATATTATAATTTCCAGAATTTCGAAGCAATTAAATAATTCAAAATTAAAATCCTATTATGTCCCATCAAGGCTTATTATTAAATAACTCTATTAGCCTTAATTAAACATACTTTAAATTAAACAAACTTCTTAATCCAAGTCACAATTAAATAAACTAAACTATCCACCTAAACTTGCTTAACTTAGACTAAGCACACTTAGGGCATCATTAACCGTCTAATCAAGATTTAGTGAGCTACTCGAACGAACTACTGGAACACGGGCGAAGGCTGGAGGCATCGAAGGCGGGCACGGCGACGGGCATGCGGGCGAACGGCGACTGCGACGGTGAGCTCCGGCGAACGGGAGACGAGCGACGGCCATGGCTGCAGCTTCTTCGACGTGCTCAGATCTGATGGGGAAACGGGCTGAGGCGGAGCGAAGAGGCGAGCTGACCGGAAGTGGGTGCGGGCAACGCGGGGCGACGGCGACGGCAACAACGAGCGGATGCGGACGGCCGGCGACGAGCGGCCGAGCAGGCGGTGAAGGGGTGGCGTCGGCTCGGCTAGCTTCCGGTCGCGCATCCTCCCCCCCTCCTTTCTCTCTCCTCTCAAGGTCCCAAGGAAGAAGATGATGTTGATAGGTGAGAGGAAAAAAACCCCACTTTATGAGGGCCAATGGGCTCTTGCCACTTGTCAACACCCCATTCGCTTGGCTTCAATCAACATGACATCACCTGCATGATGTCATCTTCCACTATCTCCTCTCCCACAACATTATTCAATGGGTGCAATATCATTTCCGCCGGGGTCCAAATCCTTGTCCATCCAATTTCTTCAATTTTTCTTTCAATTTTCTTCTAACTGGATCCAATTAAAATCCACAAAAATTATCCCATGATCCTAATAAGATGTGTGATATAACCGGGCTTCCAACTTCTAAATTCAATCCCAATTTTTACGGTTAAATTCAATCTGGTGCGAATTCAGTACGCCTAACCTACCGGGTAGCTTTCAGGAAAATTTTCTTGCATCTAACCTAAGGGTGATCAGTCCCCAAGTTTGACGCGTTAGAATCACTTAATTGCTTCGTCCAATAGGCTAGTCCTCTTGTGAG